>RJWH01000776.1:0-580908 GCA_004363575.1 Solenodon paradoxus | reverse complement strand
GCTAGTGCGCGTGATCAAGGCTCTGACTGGTTGCTAATTGATTGGTTGCTAATATTCTTGGTTGCTAATGTTTATGCTTTGTTTATGAAATAGGGAGGCGATTGTTAGGCAAACAGGGCAGTGGCTGAGGTACCTCTGAGTGTAATTTTCTGTTGGATTGCATCAGCCTGGCTTTGTGGCCTGGCCCAAGTCCCCAACACTCCTGGTAATGTTTATGGCATTTATCTTGTTTGTTGCATCATGTGTTTCATATTTTTTGAGGTACAAAACTCTCTTTTCTTGATTGTGCTGCTGTTTGAGTACTTTTCTGTTGTGTATTGGTCATTTTAACTGCTTCTTGTTATTATTTATAGGTCTCTCATCCAAAGCAGCCAGCCGTACAAATCAAGGCAGAATAGAAACTGGCATACAATTTTGGATTTTGCAATTGATGTTATGACATTGGATTAACAGATTTCCACCCCTAGGGATGGGTTAAGTATCTTTTCAAAAAGGAAGAAAATAGGGTATTTGTGGCTAAGAGGACAGATACAAGTTGATTGTATTTAATTCCCAAATATCCTCTACCTGAAGTACTGAAAAATTATCCCTAAAAATCTTGAATTTATTCTTGCCTTCTTAATATATCTCCTATTTAGCAGTTTGAGTAATGTTATTAAAAATGAAAAATCAGATCATGTTATTTCCTATGTCAGTATCTCTCACTATCTTTCCATAATGCTTAAAATATAAATCTAAACTTCTTTTGCGTAGCTCTTTTTAATGCTGTTATTTTTTATTGGAGCAATATTGCATCATAGCATTTTATAGGTTTAAGGTGTGTATCATTGTAAATAAGCATTCATATGCAAAAATTAATTGTACTATGAATGATGCAGGGATTGGGAAAATTAAGTTAAAGTAGTCAATTATATGATAAAGAATTGAGCTTTAGGTAGTAAACTTAAATTCTTTATCAGTTTCCTAAGGACCAGCAGAGTCTGGTCCCTGTTGGTGTCTCTGAACTCAGATCCTGTTAGGTCCCCTTTTTGGCAGTGCTGTCTGCACCACTGCCACCAGTTTGATGTCTTCCTTGAGGTTTCTTCTCTTGTCTGAGCACTCTGGTTCAAGGTGATGACACCATGGGCTTTCCCTTTTTCTTTCGAACTTAGATTTTAGATTGCCTCGGGAAAAAAGTGTCTTCTCAGAACAAGCTAAAGAATATTGACTCCTAGATATTTCCTGTCTATCATATTACTTTGTTTATTTTCTTTTTGCTCTTGCCAGTTATCTGAATGATCTTTTCTAGTTACTGGTTTATTGTTCAATTTCCATCTCTCTGTAACAGGTACAGCCACTACTGTAGTTTTATTTATTGCCTAGAATAGTGTTTGCCAAAAGTTTAAAATATTCAATATATCTGCTGAAAGATAAATTGATTTGTTCTATTTTGTTGGGGAACAAGATGGCTAGATTTATGCCCAAATACTTCCTTTAGTGACTTGCTTACACTCAAGTACAAAGATATTAGTGCAACTATTTGTAATATAAGAAAATAGAATGATGTCTGGAATAGCCTTTGCTTCGAATTAAGAGATCATTTTACTTTAAAAAGATGGTATATATAACATTCATCATAAAATTCACATTTGTATTTTAATTTCCTTTCAATAAGTGAGCAATACTTCACCAATAATTAATATTAACGTTCTAATCAACATATAATTTTTCATCTCAAAGATGTCAAGAAAGTATTGTGTGCATAAAAGATAACAGTACCTTATACTAGTATTTGATATTTTCCAACTATATTTATATTTTTTCTATGTGGAGGAAAATATAGAAAGTAGGTTTTTCCCAAGTGAGGGCTTTGAAATACATAATCATCTATATAATTTTATTATTGTGTTTTAACAGTAGTCTGTTGATCAAGGTGATACCATAAAATATGCAAATAGATACAAATTAAAAATTTATAAAAATGAATGGGTAAGAATGGTTTGTGGACTTTCTTTAGTGCTACTGTTAGGGACATGACAGTAGGGAAATTGATTTAAACACACAAAATAAAGGATGAAAAATATTGTGCAAGCATTTTGATATTGATGCTATTTAATACATGGAATGTTTCCATCGCAAATGAATTTTTAATTAAATGTTAATGTTTATGATTAACATTCAGAAACACCTACTTTTTCAATGAGATATTATAGTTTGACATAGTATAGTAAAATCAAATTTACTTACAAAACTCAGCTTCTTCAACTACCAACTGTTGGGTGACTTTGGGAAAGTCACACAATATTTCTGAATTTCATGTCTTTGCAAAATGGGGAGATGTGCTTCTGCTGTTTTTGTTTACAACTATCTTAATATCTAACATTATGTTCATCTCCATGACCTTTTCCTCTGCATATTTATTTTTTCCCTTCATACAATGAATTTTTTTGGCACTGACAATTGATTCCAACTATCTGTACTGTACATTTACTTCAACGTTTGAATTTTTATTATGTCTCTAGTCCTTGCAGATATAAACATATATTTATTCCATTTTCATTGCAACTTGCAAGTTCTGCATTTTCAATATAACATGAGACAACATTAAAATTTCTTTACTTTAGAAAACATTTCTCATAGATATGATAATATTTATGCAAAGTAAGAATTGCTGAAATTTCATTTGGCTAGGCTTTAGGCTATTTGATTCAAACATTTGTGAATACACATTAATTACTATTTTATTAACACCATGGAATTTGTGTAATTATTTGTGTTGTATAAAAAGCAAAATTAGACTTACAATGACAAACAATTTTTTTGTTCAAAGATATACACCTGCAAAATGCTAAAGTTAAGATATAATGCTGATTTCTCTGATTCTGAAATACATTATCATTAATTCAGCTTCCAGTTTGCTAATTGCGTCGTTTTTATATCCCTTCTTCTTGCAATTTTAGAGCAGTGATCTTTGCCTTAACATATTTCATAAAATGTATCCATATATGTTAAATGAAATACTTTAGACTGAGGCATATCTTCAAGATTAATATTTTCCAGCTCTCAGAATGTGTATTGTTTCCACATCGCTGATTATCACATTTCCTCTTTGAGAGTTCTATCAGTTCTTAAGCTGGAGAGAACTTTTAACCTCTAGACAAATAATGGAAATTCTAATGTTGAATAGGTTCATCAGAGATATTTCTGCTTAACTGAGGAAATATAGATTCCTCCAATTGTCATCTCTCCTATAAGATTTTTTCTGATTTAGTGTTAAAATATACTATAAATATCTTACCAAAAATATTATTTAAAAATATATAACCTGATTACATTTGTCAGATCCATTTTTCTGCCTTTACCATAAATAACTGATATCGTTTATCCAGTCTGAAGTATTTCCAGCCCATTTTATCAAAGCTCACTTTTGCTATCTGTAGATTGCCTTGAATTTCAGAGTCAAAACCTTTGGATATTTAAATGTCCTAACGTACAAATGAGAATAGACCGAATTTCTTTCCTTCCTAGACTTGACTTTTTAGTAATTGCAGAAGAAATTACCTTGAGGTAACATTACTTTATTCTAAAATTCTAGCTGTTAGTCAGCGTAATAGGTTAAACTGTGTCTCTCCAAAAGTACTAGTCCATGGTAACAATAAATATAATTAAATGGGATATTTACAGTACAATCAAGTTAAGATGAGGTGATTAGATTGCAGTAGGTTATAGATCAATAACAGATGTTACTATAAGAAAGGGGGAGGGCACACAGAGGAGATCATGTAAAGAGAGAAGGCTATATTGGAATGACACAGCTACAACTAATGGAATTCCAAAGTTTACAGAGAGCCACCTAAAGCTTGTATTAGGTAAGTATAGAGTCTTTCCTGAGGACTTCATAGGGCACATGATAAGTATTACTGATACTTTTACATCAGATTATTTTTCCAAAAGACTGAGAAAATTTGTTATTTAAAGTGCTTGGTTTCGGGTAATTTTTATGGTAATTCTACAAATGTAGTGCATTCAGTTACCTCTAATTCTTTGACATTGAGCAATTATCTTCCTTGATACTCTCTCTTCCTTCAGAAAATCTTCCTAATGTTAGATGAAATTTCTAACAGTCTCAAGTTTCTGAACTATTTAGGCTTTGAAACTTGGAATATTCATGAGTATTTCTTTCCATTCAAAAAAGTGTTATTGCATCTATTAGTCATTACAAATGCAAAGTGTGATATTTATATTTTAAAATAAATTCATAGTGAATAAATGAATTCTTGATTAAATTGATAGCTCAAAAAAGGTTGATCTTCAGAACCACAGCATATGTTTTATATATTGTTTTGTTTCACCTAAGTATTTTAAAACATATATGTACAGAATATAGCAAATTAGATGGCTCAGACCCCTATTTGTTTGACTTTTTAAAACTATTTATTTTAAATGATAATGAAACTCTTATTAGCATATGCAGATTGGATTGCATATGTATATGCATATAATTCTATATGTGCTTATGTACTACCATGGGTTAGTGAGATCTACTTCAGAGTCAGAAGTTAAATAGATGAAATGTGACAGAATAAAGCATTTTAAGTGGAATATGCTTTTCTTAATCCATAATGCCAGTCAAATAATAAAATTTTAATTATTGGAATTTTATTAAATAAATATTTTAGTTAATTACATTTAATTGCAGTTAATTTCATTATTTTCTGAATATTCAGGACACTATATTAGGAATTACCTAAAAAAAGAACACACTGGAGTGAAAGAGAAAGTCAACCACTATATGGAGTCAATGCTTTAGACAATATATTTACACTACGTAAATTAATATTTCATTGAATGTACTATAATAAAAACTTAGTTTGGATTTGTTGTAGGTGTATTTGTGCTCCTTATCCCAACAGAAAGTCAAAACTTTGTTCCACTCAAAGTTTTTTGTGTTTTCCTTCCTTCCACAGTTGTCAGGCATGAAGAAGACACTTCTTAGGATGATCTTAAAAAAAAAACAGGTGGGAAATAGCCTGATTTGAGAATACAGAAGAATTTATTATTCACAAAATACAAGAATACCCGATGTTCTAAAGTACAGTTGTCCAAGTTCTGAAAGAATGTGCATATGCTAAATTTTATATATTTATTTTTTAATTTTATTGAAGGGATATTCCAACTTAGATTATGGTTTAAGGGCTGCATCCATTGTGAATTAATATCTACATAAATATATTTATATAATCAAAACTGCATTAATTCCATTGTGTTCCAACAATTTGATTATAAACTAGCTTCATTTGTTTTCCCTGGCAGCAATTAACATTTATTTTGTCTAGGCACTTTTCTTTTTCTTTCTTTAAACAAATTTATATGTGTATATTTCACAAATATTTCTTTATATATGCTTTTTATATTTTTAGTCATATCTTTAAGCCATATCATATTAACTTTTTTCATAATAATCTTTCAAATGCATGATACATGTGGTTAGTGTTTTACATTATATATTATTTATCTATTCCCCATAATTTATTTTTTCCTCTTTATTCTGAGCACATCCACCATATCACAGATTCTTTGCTTTTTTGAGAGCAGAGGAAGGAGCATTTTATTTTATTTTCATTTAGTTGTTCACACTGGTTATTTCCCCCCAGACCTAGGACTCAAACCCATGGGTACAGAACCTGTGGTCCTTTAGAGATGGTTGATCTAGCTGCTACTCTGCCAGGGCAGAACATCACTGATTCCTTTTTATATGATATAAATCTATTCTTTACTTTCGGTTCATTCTTCAAAATAATTATGTCCTATAGTATTTATAAATATGTATGTCACTTTTATTTTTACATGAATCTTCTTTAATTTTTATTTTATTCTATAATTTTTATTGAGATGTACTCAGCATGTAACATTATATTCACTTTAGCTCTATAACATAGCAATTCAATATTTGTATATATCATGATATTATCTCCATGTAAGTCTAATTTCCATTTGTCATCAAGGTAAGAAATTATTTTCTTGTAATGAGAACTTTAAAAATTGACCTTTTAGCAATATTCAAACATAAAATACAGTATTATAACTATAGCCACCATGCTGCATATTCCATCATCGTGATTTATTTATACCTGTAAGTTTGTACCTTTTGACTCCTTTCCTCATTTTGTCAATCCTGAGTCCCAGCCTCTGGCAACTACTCAGTATCTATAAGTTTGACTCTTAATGTTTTGAGATCCCACTTGTGGGCTATATGCGCTTGGTTCTTTACAGGAATCATAAGGGATTTTTCCTTCTCTGAGTTACTTCACTTAACATAGTCCATCAGTGTTGACATGAATGGCAATTGATTTTTCATTCTTTTTTTATGACTGAAAATAATCCCATTGGAGATATATATATATATCACATTTCTTTTTAAAAAGTAATTATATTGTTTAATTTTTTTGCAACGCTATATGTATTCTAGGATATTGGAATCACACTGCGTCGTGTGTGTGCATGTCACAACACATCCACGGCCTGAATTCTAGCGCCCTTTACTACCACCTTGCTCCCTCTTTTTTGTCGTCCCACATTCCTCTCCCCTGGCGGCTACTATTTTGTTCCTATGATTTTGAGGATTTCTGTTCATTTTTTAAAATTTAATTACATCGCGCATCTGAGAGAAACAATCTTGAGTTTCTCTTTTTCTTTCTAGTTTATTTAGTTTAACATACCACAGCTTCTTTGTCCAGTATTCTATTGATGGGTATTTAGGATGTTTCCATGTCTCGCGTATTGTGAATTGAGCTTCTATGAATATAGGGTGCAGATATTTTTCCTGATTAGACATTTTATATTCTCTGGGTGTATATCTAGATGTAGGATCGCTCAATAAAATGGTAGATCCATCTTTAATTGATTGAGAAAACTCCATACTGTTTTCCTAACAGGTTGCACTAATTTACATTCTCAACAACAGCATAAGAGGGTTCATTTTCTCCACACCCCTTCCAACATTTGTTTTTTCTAGTCTTTCTGATATAGGCCATTCTTCCCAGTGTGAGGTGCCATCTCATTGTGGTTTTTGTTTGCATTTCTCTGATGATGAGTGCTGCAGAGCAATTTTTTTTTCGTGTTTGTAGATCATCTGTGTGTCTTCTTTAAATAGGTCCCTATTCAGTTCTTCTGCCCATTTTTTGAGAGGGTCATTTGCAGTTTTGTTATTGAAGTGTATGAGCCCTCATATATTTTGGAAGTAAGTTTTCATTTGATATATATTGTGGGAATATCTTTTAGCATTCTGTACATTGCCTTTATGTTTTAGTGGTGTTTTCTTTAGCTATGCAGACATTTTTTAGTTTGATGTAGTCTCAAATGTTAAGTTTTACTTTGGTTTCTTTTGTTATCAGTGTTCTAAACCCCAAATACATCTACAACAATATCACATTTCCTTGAATCACTCATCTATCAATGACCCCTTAGGTTAGATAGTCTCGTTTTTGTTGAATTTTTTTTTATTTTATTGAAGGAACATTGCATTATGTCTAGTATTATTGTGAACATCGTTATAAATCAACTTCTCTATATATCAATACTTTCCCTCTACATCAGTTCTCTTTCCATTTCCTACAAGTTGTTTAATCATAGCCATTATAAATTGCCCTTTATGTTGCTTCTTAACCAGGCATGCATTTTATTTGGCTTCTGTCATATAGATTTTCATGATTTAAAAGGTGAATTATTAATGCCTAAGAGAATGGAAAACTTCAAATGAAAATATAGATGTCATACTTCTCTGGAATATAATAGGAAGAACTGTCTGTTGAAGCCACATAGATTCTACATGACAACCATTAGGCAAAACTCAGTGAGTGTTCTTCCCTTGCCATGAGACAGGAGTGCCCTTCAGGGATGCTGTAATCTCTGCCATTCCCCATTTATTCCTGGTCTTAATATACAGTCCTTAATCTGTATTACTTAAATTAGTTGAACTCTTCTCACTTTTTCACTTTCTACAGAAGGAAGTTGTACGTTATATGATTTTCAAAGTATAAAAAGCATACAAACCAAAATGTGTTCTCTTAATTTGATATGCATTTCTGCCAACTGTGTTTTAAACTGTTAAATAATGGAATTTTTTAGAAACAAAGGTGAAGGTTGGACCCAACCTATGGTGTTTTGATGCCTAATTTGGATTTTTTTTAATGCAATAATGTTCCTTACATGGCATCAGAAATTGTCAGTACCACAACCCTGCATTTATTCATATTAAATAATATGTTCATTTTTGTAAGCCATTGGATAGTTATCAATAGGTTGGAGCACAAATATTAAGTGCCTGTGAGCCATTCTCTTCTAAATATATTAACCATTCCCATATGAATGTAAACATATTGATGGCTTATACTTTGGGAAATATTTACATCACTCTGTTTTCTTTTGAATTTATAATTTATTTCTCCAAAATATTTCCTTTTTTCATATAATTTTGCCTTCTAAATCTTGCTATAATTGAAATTTTTTTGTAATTTTTGACAATACCATCCCTAGGCATGTGCATGCACATATGCACACAGACATGAACAAACATACATGCCACAGTGGCATTCTCAAATAATACCAAAAATGTTTGAGGAGATTTAGGAGGTCTTAGGTCAAAATCTTTCTGTACATACCAACAGACTATTTGTTATTAAAACTTAAATAAATGTTTGATAAGATTTAATTTGTCAAAATTTGCCCTGCCTCCATCATCCTGCTGCTTCTGAGTTCTGTCACAAAGCTGTTTCTCTCTTTCCTAGCTCTTTGGGAAAATTTTGATAAGTAAAACAGTTCTCTTGTAGATGTAAAGGAATGCTCACAACTGTTTTTCTTCATAACACCCTTATATTCTTCGGCCTTAAGCTATTTTAAGAAGTTTGTTGTGGAGTTTAAATAGCAATTACCCTTGTAATATTTTTGGATACATTTTCGAAATAGCACCTGGCAATTCCAAACACATTGTGTTTCTGGAAACTCTCATCTTCCATTTAGCTAAGAGGTAGAACTTTACAACTTATTAGAATACATTTACAATTTTTAATATGTATAATGTAAAAACAAATTTGGGAAACTACTCAGTAAATCTCTGAATATTGAGTAAAGGAAAATTAAAAATATTTATAAAAAAAGCATGTATAACATTTGACTTTAGACAAGTTCTTAGTGATAAGAAAACTGCAGTATCTGGGGAGATAGGCTGTCGTGACATGTTCTTTGCATAAAAGACCTCCATATTTGTATAATTTTAATTTTTGTTCTCAAAATATTGGCATTGGGCAAGATGCAGGAGTTGTTACTGTGTATCATATTCGAAATATTGAAATACATGCAATGCCCATGTTTCCAAATTTTATTTTGGTTATTATTGTTGAAGAATATATGATAACATAAAGATGCAGCTATTACAAAAGTCATTTTGAAAAAATACTTTTTATTAGAAATCTATTTATTTTCTAAAGCTTTTCAAATTCTAATAAGTAAATAGCATTAGATAAATGAAAGCTGAAATTCAAAGTTCCATGACTTTATGAATAGACCAGTAGCATTAATATCATTTAATCAAAATATGAGTTAATAGTATAATTAACATACTAAATAAGGGGAAATATGCAATCTAGCATGCATACATTCATGCACAGGCACACATATGACTCATCAATTAACAACTGATCTTTCTTTTGATAGATGCACTTTTCTAAAAATAAATAATTATAATTTAGTAGAATGCTAAATTGACTTCCAACAAATAAAGAAAACCAATTTGGAGTTTAGGACATCTACAGTGATAACCAATTTATTCAGACAATGTTGGGAAATGGTATTATTTTCATTTATTTTTCTTTTGTGACTCAAATGGAAGCATAATAATTCAGTTACCTTTGCATAGTTATGTAGAATTTTTTTCCATAAATATTCTGTTACTAAATTCATATCATGCTGTTACTTGTTTTATTCATGTTATTTTAAAAATCATAAAATTCCGGGAAGTCTTTTATAATCTAGAATAGAAAACATTCCATTTGATAGAATTAATCAAATTGCTTAAGAAAAGACAAAGCCGATTAATTCCCCTCAGTGGCAGTAACACTATGCTACACAGAGGCATGCTTTAAAATAGGTACCAAGAATTCAAGACTGTTTTCCAATATTTAATATTCTCTGCCATATTATTCAAGTAAATCCAATTTATTTAAATATTATATATTTGTGCTTTTATCTTGGGAATATTTCAGGGTTCATTTTCTTCCTCTAAAACTTTTCTTGACTTTAATAAGAATATACTTAGTCCATAAAGAGATATTATAAAATGGAAAAGAGATACAATAATAGAGAATTGCTTCCTAAGGTTTGTGACTTTATTATACAATTTTTCCAAAGAGTTTTAAAATATGTAATATGTGATATCATTAATTTACGTTTATAATAATTGCTATTTACAATGATTATATGTCTCAAACTTATTTGAATATTCAAACTAGACACAGATGTTCCATAAAATAAAATTACTCTACTTGATATCACGTATTTATTATTTGAGATAAGAATGTGAAAAGATGACTATTAGGAACATTGGGAAATCAGAAAAATTGTTTCTGTGTACCATACTAAAAATATTCTGAAAATTTTAAACATGATGGAAAGATTCACCATTACTGGAAAATATAAACACAATCCCTTTCTTAAAATGACATTAATAAGAGCTTCAAATAAACGTATTTCTGAAATTATTTTTAATTTTTAGCAAATCTGGTGTTTTTCTAAAGAATATTAGTCACTCCTGTTTGTTTCTGAAATCAGGACCTAGAAAAGGTATCTGTACCATGTTCATTGCAGCTTTATTCACAATACCCAAGATATGGAAACAACCCAAATATCTATGACAGATGAATGGATAGAAAAAAATATGGTGTCTAGGAGAATATTTTTCAGTTCCACCTTAGAAGAGAAAAGAAATTCTGCCATTTGTGAAAACATGTATGACACAAAAGGCATCAAATAAACTGGTCACAGAAATAGAAATGCTGCATAAATCCACATTAACCAAGTACTTAACATAGCCAACTCGGAAACAAAGTAGAATGGTGATTTCCAAGGTGTGAGGGGTGAAGAAAATTGTAAATTGTTGCTTAGTGGGTATAAAGTTTCTGTATTGAAAGATGAATAAGTTATAGAGATCTGTGCAACTTAGTACCTATAGTTAATGCTATGGTATTATACACTTAAAAATACATTAAGAAGATTTTTATTTTTCTTTAGAATTCTCACCAGAAAAAAACAAAACAATATACCACAAAAGGACAAATGGAAAATTTTGGAGGTCATCAATATATTTCATATTTTGAATTCATTAAGAGGCATACATTAAATGTATATAGTTTTTGAATATTAAACCTCGAAAAACAAAGGCATGAATAATGAAAGCATATTTTAAATACATCTAGCCAATATTTAGTAATAAAAATAATTCTTGACTCTGTAGGTGGAAGTGCTTATTGACAGAGCTTTCACATTAAGAGTTTGATAATCATTTATTTATATGTTTATAAACAACACACTTTAGTTAAATAATATTCAATTACTTCTCAAACTTCTAAATCTTCTCTTATTCTTTAGCTATTTAAGAGAAATAGCATATCAATTTCATTAAAATTGATGTTGATTCTCACTGTACTGTAATGTCATGCATTGGTAAACAAGTTTTAAATTAAAAGACAAAATAAAAAGTATTACTAAGATTTAGTGATTTTCTGGAAAGCTTAAATTTATATATTTTTACTATTGTAAGTTACACATGCTAAATATTATCTATAGAGCAAGTTATGAATGATGTAACAACTGTATTATTGTGTTTATATGTATATATGTTATCTTTAAAATTCAAGTATAGAAAAATCATATCTAATATTTCAGTAATTAAACAGCTACAATTTATCTAGAATACATTGATAAATTTAATTTGGAAGTACTAAATCTACTACATGATTCCAATTATTATACATGCTTCAATACTAATTATTATAATTACTTCACTAATACAATGAAGCTCAAGAACAAATTTAAAGTCATATAGTAGACAATATGACTGTTAAATATTAAAATATATAGAATAAAAGGAAAATTAAATGTGATTCTATATCACTTACCCAATATATTCATAGAACTTGATGGCACAGGTGTGCTCAAATATTATTCTAACTAAAAATTTACATATGTAGAGAAAAAATGATGTTTCAATTAAGGTCTACATAATAAGTATGATAAGATTGCCTTATGACAAATTCATAGAAATAATTTTAGTGTATTAGTTATAAATGGCATGAGTTCTTGATTTATATTGTCAATTTATTTTCCAGGTAGAGTGCATAAATGTATACACTTTATAGTTAAGTAATTCAGAAGAATTTTTCAAAATTATTTTAAGTAATTAGATCAAGTGCATACACTAATATTGTATTGCAAATTTAGAAAATTGCTGCTATAGGAGGGAATTAAACTTATAAGATGTATGTAGATATCGAATGCTATGCTCACAAGCTAAAAGGTATTTCAATTATAGGTCAATAAAATTATTCAAAAAATTACATAAACTACAACTAAATTTGTATTTCATTTATCAAGTATTTGCATTGAATTGTTGTTTTGCCTTTAAATTATATATGAAATAATATTAATATTTTATTATACTAGTAATATATTTAACCTGAAATAAAATGTGCATTTATATAAAATACACTTAGCTGCACCAATAAAATATAGCAAAGATTTTACTCCTGCTTATATGAACAGGAACTAGTAAAGTCAATATTAATATTTGATATCAAATCTTTGAGTGTTCTACTAATATCTGGGACTTAAATTATATTGTCATTTTATGCATTAAATTATTAAAATGCATTTTTACATCTTTTGAGTAATGAAAATCAGATTCAAAATTACTTAATTTTTCCAGGTATTCACTGAGCATTTATCATTTGTTATAGTCTTGCTATAATATTCTAACTTTATTAAGTATTTGATCAATGTTTTAAAGGAATTTAAAAAAATCCTGCATGATTATTAAATTATAAAACATCTATTAAATTTCAGTTTTTTTATCATAAAATCAGAATAATAGTGATTTAAGATCCATGAAAGAGATCTTTAGAAAGTTTATGAACAACTGATAAAAGTTTATAAAGTAGTACTCAAACATACAAGGTAAGGGAAACTGCTGAACTAATTTATCACTTGGCAGAAATGCATTGTTTCAGGAGCCTATGAATCACCTCAGGGTGGTTTCAGGGCCCTGTAGGACCTAGCTCTAGAGTATAAATTATTTATTATTTCGGTTCCACTGAATCCTAATCCAATTGAGTTACATGAGATCTAAGAACTACACTGGAGCACACTTTGAATAAGTCAAAATATTTTTCCATGCTTTTGGAGTTCAACCAATAGGTATAAAGGAACCAATGTGATTGGTTATAAATAGTGTAAATAAATACTTGTATACCCCTGCTGCTCATACATTTTTTCTCATTTCTCTACAAAGATGATGCAGAAATTCTCACCATCAGAGAGATGGTTTGGGGACAACACATACAACTTCTTGTCAAGATAGAAATGCTTTCTCATTTTAATCCAAAGCAGTGTTTCAGATTAGAAAATCAGTTCTGATTAAGCTCATGAAAATTGTGCAAAACAGCGGGAAGGTGTAATTTTGACCAAGGCACGCTTATTAATGTCATGAAAATTCCACTTAAAAATGTTCCTGTTGCAAGACTTAATGATGTTTATCCTTCCTACGTGGCATTATGCTGACTGAATTGGTTTCTTTCTTTCTTGTATATTTTTTAATGATTGCTGAACTAAATTGCAACCTTCTTGCTGGCAGGGACCAGCTCATCTTCTCTTCCACCCACAGTTGTTTATCCTGAGACTTTTCTGGCCCATAATTGTTGAAATCAGACAAAAGGAGTGCATCCTGGAGAATTCTCTGAGCAGATAAAACCAATCTAGTCACATAAAAGCTTAATGTAGCTGTTTTGTGAGATTTAACTTGACCTGAGTCATTTCTTGCTTATGCCTCTGAAAATCATGTGTAGAGGCAGAAACATGTTCCCAAGGCTGATAGTCGAGTTGACCAACTTGCTATCATTTACAAAAACTCTTATCATAACCAATTACCGTGAAGAGACAGTTGCTGCCTTCTCATCTTATAAGCAATATACCCCTGAGCCTCACTTCAAGCTTTGACTTGAGTGCTCCCTTTTGCAGACTTTTTGCTGTGTGCACAATAAATGTTTACTAATTACTGCTTTGGTGATTCATTGGTTTTACGTTAACTATTTTTGGGCTTTTGGAATAGCAAAGATTGCTATTCTGTTCATGTGTGAAGGGTGGAGATACCTGTAAATACAAAATTTCTGTATACTGCATTGGTGTACTTGTTATATAGTACACGGTTTCTTTCTAAATGCTTCTTATACAAAGTTTTATTCTCAAGTAAGATTGACAGGAATAAAGAGTTTGGAATGTGAAATTTAATTTAAAGTGCAGGAAATATCTAGTCTTATACAGTTAGTAATAGAAATGCATTCACCATTTAAATAAACATTTTTTAGCAATTATTTTGTTCATAATTACCTGAAAGACCTTCTAATTGCCAAGATATTTGCAATTTTTATTGTATAGTTTTACTTTTATGAAATTTTTTATCCAGTTCAAATCATTGGCTATATGTTTTATATTTGATATCAATAGTACAGTTAAAAATATAATAGCCCTTTATGTCAACTAATATTGAAATTTGCTAATTTAGAGAATTACTAACCTGATGTTACATTTTAAAAAACTTACACAGGAAATTTTTATTTTTTATGTGTGTTAACAGTTAATTTTCAAGCCAGTATTAACCTAATATTACTGTGAATCTGATTTTTATTTTATTTTATGTTGATAAAGTGTGCTAGTGATATAAAACAATGTATTTAATTTTCTTTAAAATAATATTACAACTATACCTATAGCTCAGGTGACTCAAGTAGCTAAGGTAAAGACTTTTTAAAGTCCATGGACCTGGTTTCGATACCTGCATCTGGGATTAAAATAATGATGATAATGATGATGATAATAATAATAATAACACATGATAACAAAAGCTTTTGGAATATATAAAATGGAGACTAATGAAATAATAAAAATTGAATGATCACAGTATATTTTTTTTCTATTTTGCATGATAAGAGACATCACATTTTCTAAGTAACATTGCTTAAAAACACCGCACTTCTAAATCTTTGTAACATACTCATTAAATTATGGCTGAGACATTGTATTATCAATTTTGCTTAGCTCACATGTGTATACCCATATACAACCACCATCACCAATAACTGAAATTAACAATAGTCCATTTACCTGATATTCAAAATTTCTCTTGCTACTTCCTAAAATAATTTGCATAATTTTTATTATGACAACCCCCCAAGCCAGATTCACAACTAATAGCAGTTTGCAAGCAATGAAAACAGTTTCTGCTACTGCTAATACCTGTACGATGTGACACTATTTCTTTCATTATACAGTGTTCTGTATGTACCGATAATATGAAATTCACAAATAGAAAAATAATCTTTCAAAAGAAATAAAACTTCTAAGATTAAAACTAATTGTTGTATTAAGAAAAAGTTAAGACAAAATGCAATGTCTGCATAACTAAATAATTCTATATCAGTTTTACAAGAAGTTCAATTCTGGCCCTCTGAAAACCTTCATTTATGTGAAAACTAATTTGCATTGGATTACTAAAAAAAGGCTCACTGTTATATATTTAAAATAAATCCATCTTATTTGGTTAAATTGTACTGTAGATAATTGTGTTTGATCATTGCCCAGCAAACATACTTCTCATTAGAAAAACTGGAGAAATAAAAATAATAATTTCATCATAGTAGTCTCCATTTATAGTTTACTTTTCTCCTGAAAAAAATTAAGCTAAGCTTATGAATGTTTAGTGCTTCAGAGAAAGAATGCTATGACCTCACTGAGGAATTAGTTTTCTTTCTATGCTCCATAAAATTGAAAAGATTTACAAAGCAAGTGGAAATACTTTCATAATGATGAGCCATATGGCATGCGGTTTGCTATATTTATGCTTAGCAGAGAGTATAAAATTAAAGTTCTTGCATTTTTTGCACAATGATGTTACTACTTCTATTATGCTTACAAATTATCAAAATGATGATAATAAAAGTTTCAGGTTACTTTAAAACAAAGATTTTGTTGAAAATACAATTTTTTCATTTTTTCCTCAGCTTATTTTCATTTATAAATAAGTTTTTAAATGTTTATGAACACAAAATACTATGTTTATAAACAAAAATGTCCAGGTAACATCCACAACACATCTCATTTGACTTGCGAAGATTTTTGCTCCCAGTCTAATTATGTTTTATGAAATGGAGAAGGGACACAACTTCTCTCTTAAATGGAGTGCATTTAGTGTGGAATTGATACCTTTGTATTTAGTCATAAATTAATCTATAATTCATCATAAGAGATTGAATGTATCTATAATCTGATAGTTTTAATCTCCCAGATAACATGAAAAGATAGTTATGTATTTGAAATGTGGTAGACTTAGTAAATACAAATATGGAAACCACAATTCTTGCTAGTTATATGCTTGGAGTTACATTATTGGCCTTTTACATTTTTTCAGAGACTATAGTTAAGCTTTGCAGATTGGGAGTACTTAATACCTCTGAACAAATATTAACCTTGCTAAAAAGAAAGTCTTTCCATGGAGAGACACCATCATTCTGACATTAGCCCCTAGATCAATACTTTTGGGTACCATGTTGAAGGTCAATTTTTCTATTTTTTTCCATTGCCAATATCTCATTTTGAGGTATTGTCATAACCCCCTTCAGAATACATTTAAAATATTTCATTGATTTATAAGAACAATGGTAACAGATTAATTCAAGAACTGTTACAGTATTATTTCAAGAGTTTTCTAAATATTCTTTACTGCAAGAAAGTTCCCAGTTTCCCATTGAATCTGTATAAATGGTAGTAATTAAACTTTAGAAATGTCTTCTGTATATTTCTGACTCAAAATTCCTGTATGTTTCTATAATTTTGTTGTGATATAAATTATCAATGAGGGTAAAATATTATCCTTAATCGATAGAAATGCTCAGTAACTTTGTCAGTAATAAATCTTATATCTCATTCACCCCTCAAAAATAAGAATCAGTCAATTATTTATACCTTGCATGTGAATTATATTAGCTCATTCAATATCATTAATAAGCACTTTTTAAAAATTATGATAACTCCATTTGTTCTGTGTTGATTATGTAATATCAGTTTGAAAATCATCATAGCATGCCTTCATCTCAAACAGCAAAAATCAGAGAAAAAATTATACATATTATTCTCTTTTCAAGGGTACATTATATATACATGTGTGTGTATGTTAAAATATATATATTACATATGCATATATATAAGTGTAGCTAATAAGTGTTTGTTGTTGTTTAGAGGTGACACAATCAATATCATATAACCTGAACACATTACTTTTGGTTACCACACTCAAAACATAATAAATTATTTTCACATTCTTCACTTCCACTGGTTTTGAGTATTAGATCTGAGTATCATTTTTAATGAGAGTAGTGCTGAACTCTGAGACTCATGGTCATAGCACTCGATTTACTATTTAAAAACTAACACCAGTTTCAAGATAGGTGATATAAATTATCAAATATTTGCTTTAACACAGAAGGGACCTTATACCTGGAAACTTTCTAGTGCTATTGTTATTTTTCATAAGTCAGAAAGATTAGTTTTGTTCATGTATAACAATGTGCTATCATTTTGAAATGCTAACAGATGTGATTAAATAAAAAATGTAAATGTAATCAGTTTTAAAGTCATCTGAAGACTTTATCATCTAAGATATAAATTATGGCCTTTCTGTGGCTGCTGAAAACTTAATAGCCTTTATTTCTAGAATACATACTATATTTAAAGTTTGATGCTTTACATGACTTAATGAGAATTCAAATCAGAGCATGTCTGTAAAGGAAGTAGTGATTCACACTAGGTCAATCACTATAAAATCCTATTCCTGCAGCTATTTGAATTACTGCATGAATCCATTCTCTGTCAATTTTTACTTGTTTCAAGTAACCCTTTGTACGTTTTTAGCAAAATGTAAATGAACTGTCTGGTCCATGAATGGATTAGGTCTTTCATACATAGATCTACAGTGTACTTTTATTTTCAAGAACCGCCTATTGTAATGCCAGAATGTCAGACTAATCCACATGCATCACTAAGATCATGTCTAAACTTTTAAAACTCCCATTTGGGAGCACAGAATGTTTTTCATTGACTTTGTGTTTTGCTTATTCAAGTTCTAAACTGGAATTATTGATAACAGTATAATCTGCCACTCTCTCCCCCTCTCACTGTCAAGAATTATAAAAGTGGTGCAGTTTAAAAGATGGAGACTATTGATTTTAATACTCAGTTCAGAAAGATGATCTTTCTTACTGCCTGAAATATTTGGAAATATAGGCAAGAAATGTGAAAAAATGATAAAAATGAGAATGATATAATCTTAAACTTTTAAGTTTATTTTCATTCTCTCAGACAAATTTAAGAAAAACACAGGAGTGAGGACTTGATTGAGTCTCATATTGCTGACATTTTATAAATTCTTTTGAATCAACTGAATCCTTGATTCTTACCATTAGTTTATAATCTTAATGGAAAACATAAACACTGAAAGATGTAGTTTGGGAGTTTTGCTAAAAATGATTTTAATTATATTTGTACATAAATCTAGTGAAAATATTTTTATATATTTAAATAATATATTAGGATAAAATGTGATATGTAAAGTAGACTCAGGTTGAAGACACTGGTAAGAAATTACACCTGCTGAGATTGAAAGGGTCAAATTTACAAGTAACTTGGAGAGCAGATTCTACAAAGCAGGCTATATGACAAAATTATCATAACACATTTTTAAAGTGAAGTGATTCATAATGGTGACTAGGCTGCAACAAGATGGAAAAGGTTATCTCAATGGGCATTTTAGACAGTAAAATAATTCAGTAAGCTAAAAAATATAGAGATATGCATTAAAACATCCCAGTAAGGAGAGATGAAAAGAGAAACTATATTTTGGAAAAGTCATGTTCTTTAAAGGTTACACTTAGTAGTTGAATTATTTACTGTTTTAAATGGAGACAGAGGAATCTCTCATACAATATACCTTACAGCTTCATCTCTTTCAATTATTTCATAGAAACTGCTAAATGTTCATGGATTTGTGGTCGAATTATTCTTAAACATTAACATCAAACTGTAGAGAACTGGCCTTTATTTTCAAAGATACCTAAAGATACATTAATTTCAGCTTGTCTCTTATTTGGATAAGTATAAATATTTTTGTGCTCACAGCTGCAAGTAATCTCAGCCATTTAAAATTCATTTTGATTATAATAAATTCTCCAATTTCCAATCAATCATAAAGTCTTAGTGCTTATGTGTGTTTGCATGTTTGCATGCATGTGGGGGCGGGGGAAGAGACAGAGTCAGAGACAATGGCATAGAAAAAGAGAGTGACAGAGATTTTTCTAATTGCATATACATATATATAACCCTGCCCTCACACTTGCACACAATGCATCTTCTTAATCTCTATTACTTCTCTTACTGCACTTCTGTAGTATGTTTCTAATGTTACCTGCTATCAGGTTACTCCCCACAATGCAGCAAATGTGATACACATTTTCCACCAAAAACATCATAATATATCTTTTATGTGTACCCTTCTGTATATACTTCTTACTGGTTTTAATTTAAAAATAAACATTCTTCCTAAACTTCAATATTCAATATTCTTGACCCCTGCCTACATCATTAGTCTTATCTTTCAACACTCATTCTTCTCCCTCACAACACTGAACTAAATCTCTGCCAATTTTATAAATATGCTGAATTAATTTTTTATTCATGTTCCTCATATATGACATTCCCTCTCCATCAGTTATTATTGCTGAAGTCTACACTTCGCTGAGATCTACTCTGCCATTAGATATCAAAGGGTTTTAGGGTTTTCTTTTATGTGGCCTCATAAAATCTTGTGTGTCTTCTATTCTAGGCTGTTTTTCTCACTATCATGTTAGATTACTGATGAGATATTTGCCATCTCTGTCCTTCACACCATTCCTAGGGCTATTTCATTGAACAGTATATTGCTAAAACATGTTTGTTCCCTTAAGGAATAAACATAAGAAATGAAGTTGTTCACAGTTAGACATGAAGAATTGCATTTAAAACTATTTCCCTTATGTCTCATTGGTACTGCAATCCACATGAAACATTAAACACTGCTCAATTTACTCCTTCAATTTCTGATAACATTGTCTATACCTTCAGAGCTATTTCCATTTAATTGTACATACAACTTCAGTATTTCTATCTATTGACTCCTTGTAGATAATATGTGGGTTATTATTACTTAGTTATTTTGACCTCTTTGATCAGATTCCTGTTATTTAGGAATATTTGTACCCATCATCATGGACAAAGTGGTATTTATATTCTTGTCTTTGTTTCTCTCTTTGAGAGACTTGAATTTTATAATCCAGAATCATTTTCAGCCTTAAACACATTCTCGAAAGCCATTGCTATTTTTATTTGTTAAGTCTCAATTCTAAATAACCTCAGCTATTCTACATGAAAGTATTCATTCCACTGAAGAATATTTTACAATATGAAATGTATTACATGGTACTTTTAATAATAGCTCCACTTTATGCCAGGCCAAACTGTTTATCTTCACAATATCACTATGAGATCAATTTCTTTTTATAAACATTTTCAAAGACATGTTTAATTTATCTTCACCATGTTGGTACATTTCTCTTATTGAATGTATTCATTTGCCCTTTGCCATAATGGTTTTTATACCATTTTCTCTCATGGACCCTTGAACCTTATTTTTCCCCCATTAGTCTGAGTGAACAATCTTGCCTCATGTTTCAAGACTTTGCTTAAGTTGAAACCATCTTGTGGAGATCTTTCAGCACTCTATGTTGAGCATTTGTTCAGTACTCTCTCCTTCCCTACTGTTACAGTGGCAGAATATCCCTTTGCCAATCAACAAATATTTTTCCTCATGTGTTCTACAACCCATCTACTATTCTCCATACTAATTGTTTTCTATAGGATTTTATTCTCTTTTTGAAATATAATTAGCTTCTTCCTAACTCACTGTACTTTTAATCAATCATCAATATACAGACATATGTCTATTGTTGCCATCTTAAAAAAAGGAAAATAAAATATGTTAAACGAATCTTCTTATTGTTACCTTCCACTGACAGACTTCAAGGAGAGATTGACTATACCCATAATTTCTATTTATTTGTATTCTATTACTTAACCTTCTCTTACTTTACACCATCCTGGAGTTGGATCCTGGGTGTAGGGTTAGTGAGGAAAGTAGTCACAGGAGATTGAGAAACTCAAGAGAGAGTATAAGAAGACAGGAAAGCTGGGGTCCTGGTTTCCACTTATTTATTGGGTTAATACACAGCATTGCTTCAAGTAGCTTATGTAAGCAAGTTTATAGTTACATTAGACTGTTTATACAGCTTTGCTCTCTAACAAAATAATTATGTATATCTTATTTTGGCGGGTGAACTGTCACAGACACACTGTCCCGGTGTTTTCACACAGCGACTTTCGCCAGGTACCTTGAGTCTGGTGTCCTTGACGTTCAGCCAGCTCCGCCTCCAAACTTGCTCTGTTTACTGACTCCAGCAACACTGAGGGTTTTTTTTTTGACATCAAAAAGTGATTCATTTATAATTTTATTTTATATCATACTTCTATTGGAAAATTTTCATTTTAGTCCCTTCTGAGTGGTACAAAAATAATGACATACTGTAATCTATAGCATCTTCTATAGCAAGAAAGACAACGTTGACATAAAACAATATATACTAGTTCTATCTCAATTCCAAAACTATCTTTAAGCAATAAAAGTTACTTGCAACTTTTTTTTTATCAGCTGTAGTTTAATTTTTCTCAAGCATTTTGTGTGTATTATATAAAAAGGAAAAACTTGAGAGCATTTATTCACATATTCTCCAATTCCAATTTTTACCTTTAAAAAGAATCTTCGTTATCAAATACTTGAAATTATCAACATTTGTCATAAATCCAGATTCGGTCATTTAGTAAGCTTTTCTTCCAAAATGATTACTGGTACAACTAACATGTATTAATGGATGCATGACTAACACTTTAGGTTCTTCGTGTTCATTACCTTAGTTCTATTAGAGAACAAAATAAAAACTGAAACTAAGAGTTTGATGTCACTATTAATCTCAATATATCCATAAAGGAACTAAAAAATTTCCAAGGTCACACAGTTAATTAAGTGGAAACCCAAAATTTGATTTAAATATTTTAGTATCTGAGCTGTTAATTTTTTATTTTCTTATTACTTTCACCCAATTCATTTGCAAATCCACTTTTAATTCCTTCTATTAATTTTCTGCAGTGCACACAAGTGATCTTTTCAAAAGAGAAATTGAATTTTTGATGTTTCTCATGCATTCATTTAATATATTTCCATTTATAACACAGTCCATAAATTCTTGTCATAATCTACAAAACTCTTGCTTGTAGGGTCTGACTCCCCTTTTAAGATAATTATGCAGTATTATGATATGGTAGACAGAGCAGTGACCCCACAAAGTTTTCTATGTTCCAGTTCCTTGAATGTGCAAATATGTTATGTGATATGCCCAAGGAGGGAATTAAAAGTACAGATTGAATTATGGTTATTAATAAACTGATCCTTTAAAAAAAGAAATTACCCTGCTTTATCTCACTGGGTCTAATGTAATTATAAGTGTTTAAAAGGGGGAGAAGGAATTGGAAAAGAGAACTAGAGAAATGGCAATATGTGAAAGACTGCTAGTATAGAAGATGGAGGAATGGAGCTATGTACCAAGAAATCCAAGTGAACTCTAGATGCTGGAAAAGACAAGGAAATGAATCCCTCAAAGATTTTAGAAATAATGGAGATGAGGTGACTTCATGATTTTAGTCGATTACTGCTCATTTCAGACTTCTGACCTTCATAAATGTGATATAATGAATTTGTATCATTTTGAACCATTCCATTTGTGGCTGTTACAACAGCAAAAGAAACTCATGGAGATGTTTCTTTCAAGTGCCATATAACCATTAAACACCTGTGCATTGTGAAGTTGCTATCATTTATTCAAAAGTGCTTATTAATTTACACAAGTACTATGATTTCCTAAAATGTACATATTTCTAGACAAAAATTGATGTTATTTTAGACAACCATATAAAATAAAAGATGCTAGCATGTCTCTTACAGCAATGAGTCTGGTACCTGGATAAATGTTTAAAAAAATGTATGCATCATCTATGCCTGTCTTTACTTCCCTTTGTTTAAAAAAAATCCCTCCTAGGCAAAAATGAGACTGTAACATCTCTGTTCTCTGAGAATCTAGAAAGTATTGAATCAATGGATTATTTAAAGATAACTATATCCCTGTGTTAAAAGAAATAACAATGTATAGCATGCTAGTATTCTTTAAGACAATATAGAATAGTATACTATATATATTTATAAAATAACTGGTAACTAGTAACTACCTATCTGTGTTTTCCTATATTCTAATCATTTTTATAAGATAATTGTGATCTTTAGATGAAACCATGCTTAATTACTAAATAAATTTGCATAGCTTCATTTTCCTTAGGAATCAAATTTAACAGTTGAAATTATGAGAGACATAATAATAAAGTTGAATTTTGGCATTTACCCTCTTTCTTATCTGCTTTTTAGAATATAATCAATAGCTGGCAAGGAAATAATTTTACTAAATTGTTTCTTATTAAGAGATAATAATGTGAATATTTTGAGATGCAAAAAAATAAAGGCAACATCTAATTTTATTTCAGGCTATGCAATATGTAAAGCAATTTCATTCTTGTAACGCATAAAATTAGATAAAAACAGTATTAAAAGTAACAAAATAAAAATGAGTAATATTGCAAAATTATACAATGTTTCTCTGATACCTGAAATAAGAAAATAAAACTGTTTCTTCTTTTTTACAATAGAATATTAGATTAAGGACAGATTTACCTGTCTATAATAAAGGAAAATAAATGAACTATAAAATTTTTATATTATTAGCAAAGAACATTCACTGACTCATAGTGATTCAATAATGTTGAAAATCAATATGAATCTATACCATTTGTTTTAATTGTATGGCATCATACAAGTGATAATAATAAAATCTATTTTACATTCAAAATCTATATCATACCATAATCTTATTCTTGAATTTAACACTTTTTAATTTTGAAGCATTGTTCTTCATTCTTCATTGCTGTTATATTGCGTATGTGTTATTTTACAATTTATTGATTTCATGATCAATCTATAATTAGATTTTACTTTGTATAAATTGCAGATTTCATTGGTGAGAATATGATAGGAGCATAATAAATTAGAGTAACAGTAGTGATTGTGGTAACAGTAATACAAGTAATAGTAGAGTCCTTTTTGTACTTGCCATCACTGATTTTATAATATACTTTTTGCTCTAGTGCTTACTGTTTTTCCCTCCAAATTGTTAAAGTTGCAAAGAAATGATCGCATGGAATGATTGATATTTTGATACTTTTCAGAATCACAGTTTCTAATCAAATACAATTATAATCCCACCTGATAATCTATCTGCCTATTATTGTGCTAAATGTTGATTAAGTAAACTGACAACTTTAGGCAAATGGTCTGATGACATCAAACCCAGCATCTCAAGGTTCTGCTAGGGAAAAGAAACAGATAACGAAATGGACAGTTCATCTGCCTGGAGGCCCTGCTACAGATTCTGATTCCATGACAGGAGAATAAGGTTTTCAACATTACTTTCTTTCCCTGTGTAGGCTATATTCTACAATTAAGTAACATCTACTGCAATAAGGACAGTGAGTAAAAAAGCTTTACTTTCAGAGTCAGACTGGATTGAATAGAGGTGATGGAGACAGGACATCCTGGTGGTTCGAGTCCATCATTCTGAAATTTGGTCCCAGTTTTGACTCCCTAGGGTAAAGATGGGTAGTACATGAGAGAGATAATCAGCCAACAACTAAGAGTTTGAAGTAGATGTCTGGTGACCTTCTAACACCTCAGATGAATATAAGAGATCAGGGACAGCATCTTTATCACATACATTGAGGTAGAGGAATCATCAAGTCTGAAATGAGATACATTTCCTATGTGAGAGATATGCAAGGACTTTGTTTTTAAGATTTTACTGTAAAAGAAAGCCTTCACTTTGGAAGAGACTTGATCTTTGCTAAGTGGTCAGACATTCTATTGCTTTATTTTCTGGAGGCTGTGTTCTGAGTGGGATGAAGCTCTCCTGGCTTTTGAGCTGTCCACATGACTTTTCAATGGTTTTTAGGTTGCTGACTTGTGGCTCCTGAAGCGTCTCTGTGCCTCCAGGCTGGTGATTTTGGCCTGTTTTCTTCATATTGGCTTGGCTTTGGTTTTGTTTTTTTCCAGAGAAAAATTTTAAGCTCTCATTTTTCTTTCTCATGTAGAATATACTTGGGATAAATTTAAATCTCCTCCCCATTTAACCCCTGAGAATTAAATTTGGTCTGTCAATGCTGTCATTACAAAAATGTGTCTTGCAGTTCACTAGAAACAGATCCAACCAATACACACTGCTACATGTCTTGACTTACAAATGAGTGTGTGGGTGCATGCATGTAGAAAATGTCTGTCTATGAGGGGATGTTATCTTTCTTTTACTACAAATATCTTCCTAGTAGTTTATGCAAGGAAATAACAGTGTGCTGTGTATATATAACAAGTTTTTCACTTACGCAATTTTCTTCTTTATGGCAGGAAAATTGCCAAATATAACAAGCCTTAGCCTTCAAAAGTTTATATTCATTCATGAGATCTTTGAGAGGAATACTGATTGTGTAAATGAACATATCTAATGACTAGAAGTAAAAGCAGCATTACACTGGAAATGATCTAAAGTGGATTGGTACTTAATTTGAGTGGGCTTAAATTATCCTTATGTCACCTGCCACAGAGTTTAAAAATTTAATATGAATTATCTTATCTGTGTTATGAAATAATTTACAATGACTTTTGTTTCTTTTCAGTTGAGCTATCTAGTGTGTGGGATTTTTTTTTCAGTTCTTTATCTTTTTAAATTGAAGGAAATCTCATAAATTTAATGATTAACAAAATAATTAGCCCATTTGCCTTCTTTCCCTCTTTCTTTCCTTCCTTTCTCCCTCCCTCCTTCCCTTCTTTTCCTTTCCTCCCTCTCTCTCTTCCTCCTTCCCTCCCACTTTCATTTTTCTTTCTTCTCTGTTATCCTACTTTCCGTCACCTCTCCCTCCATCTGTCTCTCCCTCCTTCCTTCTCCCTCTCTTCTCTTCAAACCTGTCCAACTATAAACAGTCTTACCGCTGATGCATCATCAACCCTGGAATGCTAGGGTTAAAGCTCAATCTGTTGCTACCTATAAAGCCTAGAACTAGCTGAGATGATCATCACTGATGACCAGAAACAGCATCCAAATTCTGCATTTTGCCCTCTCTTCCCTACATTCCTGTGTGCATCCCACCCCCTGTTTTACTCTGTTCCCTGTTAAGTTTTATCTTTGAGAGAGCTTGGATGGTTATTGTGGATATGAGTCTGCCATGCTTCTCAGTTGGTTAGCCTTAAAGATAAAACTTTTCCCTTGGCACTCTATGATTGGCAGTTGGTGATGAGGGAGCAAGCTCTTGGTATTATCAATGCCATTTGAAAGAAACTAATAGCTACTGATTATTAAGCATTTTATGTGTATCAAGCATTATTCTAAGTAGTTGACATATTTAACCATCACCAAATTCTAATAGATGAATTCTGTTGTTATTCTTATTTTATTAATGGGACAATGAAGTTGAGAGGATTAAATCACTATCCCAAGGTCACACATTTACAAAGAATCAGTCTGGATTGTAACTCAAATCTCTGTAAACATAGTCCAAAATTTTTACCAGGATTCACTATTGTTTTTAGTAGATATCTCTTGTCTGGCATACATTTTTACATATACAATTTCATTTATTATTCAGTAAGCATTTACTTATCATAGAAAAACATTCTGTGATTGTAAAAATTGTGTATTATTATGAAATATCATGGTAATGCAGATAGTGAGGAAGAATTTTTAAAACTCATGTGCAATATCACCATTCAAATGAATCGAAATTAAAAGTCAAAATCTCTTTTAAAGCCTAAAGCTCTTCCATTGTGATTTTAAAGTATACAAACATGCTTTCATTTACTTGAAGTCTGTGTCCTAAAGTGCTTTATTCTTTAGGTTTCCTCTATTTTCAATGACATAATGTTCTTTGAAATATTACTAAGAAAACAAAATAACCTATATCTTATTTTAATGTTACCAGAAGTACATTTATTTGAAGAATCCTACTGCTTGAACATGTATACAGTTGCTGCTCTTTCAATTTTTAACATTATATTGTCTCCAAGACCTTTCCTCTTCAAAAACCAGTCAACAATCTGAATATTTTACGACTTATTACTAAAATGCTCTCTTTGTAATTTTAGAAGAAATTCTCCAAGATAGTCAATGTATTTTAAAGATGAAATATGTATCTTGCTCATATTGCTAAAGCAGTTTGTTTTCTTATTGAGTATTTCCTCCATTATCCAAAAGTAGATGTTCCTGTGAAACCTGTCATAAACCCAAACAGCATGAGCTATTGGCATTACTTTATATGAATACATATTGAGCATTCTCTGATAGCAAACAGTAATGTACAAAGACATACCTAATATGCATAAACACTAAAATACTCTGATATACAGCAAAAGCAGGGATGTTATCATGAACAGCCTATTTAAAGTAGTTCCTGGGAATGAGCTTGGTACCTTTCTCACTGCTTAGATTGTGCACTGCCTCTATAAGTCTCATTGCAAAACAAACACTGAACACTAATTTCCCTTGTCACCTTTTGTCATAAAAGAAAAATCCCCTTCAAAGTTTTCTTTCTGTTAGCAAAAATGGGTACCAATATAATTCTTTTGTAAAAGTGAAGTGACATTAAACTACTTTTAAAAAAATATGGGCTACCTCCGTTTATTTCTTTTGTTAACTATCATAAAGAACATTAGTCAGTAGGTGTGATGATTAATTGTATGTGTCAACTTGAGTGGGTTAAGGGAGGCCCAGGTAGGAGGTAAATATTATTTCTAGATGTGTCTGAAAAGATATTTCTGGAAAAGACTATCGTTTAAATTGGTAGACCTAGTAAAGAAGACCATCCTCACCACTGCATGTGAATATCATCTAATTTATTGAAGACGTGAATAAAATAAAAAAGCAGAAGGATGGTTTACTCTCTGTTTGAGTTGAGACATTCATCGTCTCTTTCCTTTAGACATGGATAGTCCAGTTCTCAGGCTTTTGAGTTTGCAATTGGATTATGCTATTGGCTTTCTTGGTTTTCAGTTTGCAGATGGCAGATTTTGGGACTTCTTAACCTCCATAATCTTATGAACTAATACCTCATAGAAATGTCTTTATATAAAGTATGTATATCCTATTGATTTTTTTACTGAAAAGAATCTTAACACAATTAAGACAAAGAATTGCCTGTAACTGTAATATCAACCTGTCAAACGTTTTTAAATTAATTTTTGTTTAATAATTATGAACAATATTAAAAAAGTATAAAATATAAAATATTTAACAAGCTCAAGGAAACCCGTTTGTGCTGCATAAATACATATAGTTTGCGTAGATGCTTACAGTTTTTTTTGGAGAAATAAAATATTATAGATAGCATTGAAAAACTGCAGTTTTCTCAAAATAGAATATACTAGTTCTCTTTCTTACAATACATATAAGTAATTACTATCCAAATGTATTTCAGCACCTATTTCTCCCAAGTATTTATAAATTTACTAATTATGCAAGTGATCACAAAGCATACATGATATAATTTGAATTGTGTATAAATAATATATTACTTTGCCAAATTTTAATTTAAAGCATGTTTTCTGTCACTGAATACTTTTAAAAAATTAACTACCCCTTTGTTATATTTTCAGGTCATGTATGAAAAGAAGAGAATGTAAAATATAATAGTATATTGCACTTGAAATAATTGGATAAGGCATTTTTCATTCTAGAGTTACTGTTTTAGAATGAATATTGGGAGTTTATTATATTGAACTCTCAAAATAAGGGTAAGGAAATTGCTTTTTTAAAGGAATTGACTTGATCATGAATGAAATTTAATTGGAATCTTTTCTACTACGGAGAGCTATATTAAAATAAGGCCTTATTGGAGCAAACTATAGAATTATTTGGTTCTTACATACTTTCAAAATTGTGTTTGTTCCTTTGTTGTGAAGAGTAAAAGCTGGCTTTGTAATACAGACTATTCCAGGTTGTGGGTAACATAGGATAGGATATACTCTTCACAACTTTATGAAGAAGTCATGACTCAGAAATATCAAATAATATAGAGATATAGAAAATATAGTTCTACTCAATGGAATTATAGATTAACTATTTCTTGTGTGTTTATTTTAAGTATCTTCCTTAAAATGGTGAATAAGAGCTCTTTTGATGTACCTGGATCACTAGAAAACACATTGTAGCTTCTCTACCAGTGAAAAAGACCCAGAGTTCTGCAACCTCTAGATAAGACAATTTCACCCCTTATATCTAAAGCTTTAGTCCTAGAAATCATAGAAATGTCCCTGTAATTCTTTTGATTCTGGAATGAGTCCTTTTATCCATTTCCCCTCAACAAAATTCAACTTCCAATACTTGATGTGACACTTTCTGGCAATCTGATAGTGATTTTTTTCTCTATTGCTATTTTACATCAGTTTCCATAGAAGTCCAGATTCATTCCAAGAACCATTACCGCCGCTTTTGTTTTATAAAATATGCTCCTTATGTCTGCCATACAAGTCAGTGGAATACAGTTCGTATATTGAAATAAGGCACAAAATTAAGTATCGTAAAGCCACATTCTAATCTTGGACTAAGGGTTCAAAACATGACACTTCAGTCTTCTTTGAACTTTTTTTCTTACTGCCAAATGAAGGTAGCATCTCCTCCTGATCAGTGGGTTATAAATAAAAATAAAATAATAAACATAAATTTGCTTAGGAAATTCTTAAACACTATACAAAGATACAATTTTATTTAGTGTGCTGACATTATTATAAATGTTAATTACAGAGTTATTTTTGAGGATTACATTCAAGTCTGTAAATAATATTCTCTTTGCATATGTGATGCCAACAAATGTGTCATAGAATGTGACTTTTAAATTAAAATAAAAGTTTTCAGAGCATCAGTCAGAGATACAGTATATGATCATTAATGAAGCTGTTATAGAGTTTTTAACTGGAAAATGAAATAATCATAGCCCTAGAGTAAACTTGACACCTTGTTCATTATCTGAGAGTTGATTTTATGCTATAATTACTTTAGGATCCCATTAAAGTTTCAGGCTCACCAAATGATTGCTATACAAGTGAATAAACCTGAAATATGTGCAAAGTGAATTCTGTGATAAATATATCCTGTTGATTTGGTTTCAAGGGAATCTGCACTAATTTCAGGTCCTTTTTCATTGAACACCTAAGAGGCAGTCACTTGAAATGAAGTATCAAAACATGTGCCTTCAGATAAGAAAACAGACTTTCAAGGTGCTGATTTATGACTTATAATTAGCAGTAATGCTGTTTACTTGGTGTATTTCTGTCCCAATAAAATTTAAAGCTCTTTCCAGTAACTCAAGATCCTTAAATATGATTTCAGTACCTGGACTAACTAATGTGAGAGAACAAAAGGTGAGGAGAAGAAAGAAAAAATAGAACCTCAGATGCGAAGATTTTTTAGCCAATCAGACAAAGTTATCAGTTGAACTACAGCTATTTTCTGGGAAATAACAAAAGTACTCTTCTATTTCATTCAGTCCTCATAATCAAATATCATGGAAGAATATCATTTGATTTTCATAACCAAATTTAGGAAGATATTTAATTTCTCTTTTATAGATAAATTCAGTTTAAAGACTCATGCCAAGTAAATCTTCTTGGACTTTGAATAAACATTGTCTAGAATATTGCTTTTTGTGAGACAGAACTAATTGCTACTGTCATAGAGTCTCCTGTAATAACTAAGTTTATGAATATGTGTTAAATACACCACAGACACAGAGAGACCATATAACAATGAACAAAGGAGTGAATGCCTGTCCTCATAGAGTTGCATTCTAGAGAGAATCAAACTTACCATATATTTAAATCAATGTGCAATATAATATCAACTCAATAAATTCTCAATGAAAACAAAAGCAAAGGAATTAAGATTTAGAGAAGGAGGCATTTTAGAGAAGTTGAACAAAGCTTTTCCAAAGAGATGTCATTTGCATAAAAACAAGAATAAAATGTAGGAACGTGTCCAGGAAATAATTCTTAGCCAGAAAAAGCAACAAGTGTAAATACGTAAAAATTTGGACAAAACTTGGAGCATGTAAAGAGTATAAAGATGTAGGTTTGAATCTAACAATTAAACATGGCAATTATTATAGAATAGTTCTTAAATTCATGTATCCTAAACCACGACAAACAATTGAAATTTTTGTTCAACATACTATGGAGAATCTTTTGAGGGGAGTTTCTGCTTAACTTTTGCAATTATATAGAATGTTTTCTTAATTATTTGATTAAGGTAAGAATCTAAAGAAAGTGTCTTGAGGCACTGAAAAGATTAGATTCCAGTGGATAGAAGCTACTAGCAGGAGATGCCACTGGGATTAGAAGGTGGTCCTGGTGACAGATTACTACTACTTGTACTAGCATCAGGACAGAAGGGATGGAGATGTGAGTTAACTCAGAATATATTTTGAAGACATGCCCTGGTGGAGCAGTGTATTGGTTCACGACCTTCAGCCAAGAATGCATTTCACCTTCAACCAGGTCCACAGCCTAGGATTGGGGGTTGGGGGAGTCGATGAGGGGGAAGGACAACCAATATGTACAAGTGAAAAACAAAACAAAACTGAGGTTACCAATGGGAATTGGACAGGACTGGGGTTTGGGGCAAGAGGTGTCAGAGCCCATTGGACAATGATGAAGAACACTTGGTGATTTGGTACATGTCAGGGTATGTTGACACTTATCTTGGAAACAGGGAAAATGCAAATATACAGAACCTATACATGTGAGTTTATTTTAATGTGCAAAATCAAAGTTATTGCAATAAAAAATTTTTAAATAAAAAAAAGCAAATAAAGATGCTTCTTCATTCTCTCTCTTCCTCCCTGCTTGCCTTCTGGTTTTCATTTCTACTTGCACATTTCCTTAAAAAAATTAGAATGTGTTCTGAAGGTAGGCTTGATATGACATTAACATTCCATGTGCATTAAATTAGATAATGAAATGAAAAATTTCATCATACTTTGAGTACAAGATGGTGGAAAACTATAGACTAGCACAATTATAAAAATAAAAGATTTTATCTTGATTAATATATTTTAAAATGTCCTCTCAAAATTAAATGCATAGTATTCAGCATAGCTATTTCATCAACAATCTTTTATTTATTAAAACAAAGTATGCGGAAAATTTGAAATTTCTGCGTTCTTCAATTTTTCCTTTTATAATCTCTTCATACATTAAAATAGGAATTTCTTCATTTAAAATAGAAAGTTAATTGCAGCTTTTAAAAACATGCTTGTGTAGTTTGTTAGTGCCTTCTAATGTGCATCAGTTACACATATAATTTGACTTTATACTGAATTCTAAGAGGCATGTATGTGTGTACACATGAGCATTTGTGTATGTAGGAGGCTCTGCTGAGAACTTGGGGTAATTCAAGTATGTTCATGGCATAGACCCATGTAAATAATAATGGAATTAGAAATTTCTCATAATAGACCCATATGAAACAGTGCTCAAAGCTGCCTATTAAAAATGATACATAATTTGTGAACTCAAAGCAGTAAATTTTATCAGTAATAATATGCAGTTAGTAATTTGGGACTATATTATATAAGATTAATACTGACTTTATTAAAAAAAGAATTTGTGGTTGATGAGTAAATTTGACAACAATGATTCATTTAACTCCTGTTGGGTTCTGCTTCAGAAGAGGAATCTAGAGAGCTCATCCATCACAAGACGAAACATTCTTTCAGGAGGAAGACAGCTGTTTAGTTTCTAAGGTTGGTGGTCTCCTTGAAGTAGTTATGGGTTTTCTTCAATTTATTAATAAGAAATATAAACCTGTTTTGGATGGAGGTAAAATTTGAGTTCAACTTAAGTTTAATTCACCACTTGGTAGACTATTAAATTCTAAGTATGATGCTGTAAATATTTTAGGTTACTAGGAATATATACATATTAAATAGTAAAATAAAGAATTATTAATATGTTGTATAATTCTCATAGAGAAACAACTACTTTAAATGAAACTCGAATTTTACTATCAAAAATGTTTCAAACTTTTGATAAGAAAATCTAAGGAATACAATCTGGAAAAGATCCCTACAAGCATGCTTCTGAGACTTGAATATGCATATAAATCACCCAAGTTTATATAAATATACAGATTTTGATATAAGTGGTTTGGGGAAAGACGAGATTTTGCTTCGCTAATAAATTCTAAGATTGTGATTCTGTTGGTCCACGGTTCACATTTTGCATCAGTTCTAGACAATTTAAAAAAGAACAATAAATATAATAAATAATTCCATCTTAGGTTCATATAGAAAATGCCTTTACAATTCTACTCATTACTAAAAACCTAAATGAAGAGTAGCATATCATGCATTTTTTATGTGTTTAGGAGAAATTATGTGAAATTCTAAGACATGCTAAAGCTACATACTCAGAGCCTGAAGAAAATTGCTCATAAGAAGCTCTAAATGCTTCCTTCCCTTCATGCAACCTGAGAAATCTTTGCTAAGTCTATGAGCAGACAGTGTGATCATGAGATCATCTCCCCCAAAATAATGGTCCACTCACTGACTGTTTCCACAATCACTGAATTTTTTCACTTTCTGAATTTCTCTTGTATCATGTCTTGCTTTAGATTATGCAAATACTTCTTAGCTAATAGAATTACTATTAATAAATGAAATCCTTCTTCTACAAAACAAACAAAATCCACATTGGTTAGTAACTTTTTAGTTTGATCCTGTGACAATTTTGTGCTACCTACTTGATTTCTTCTGGGAAAAAAAAGTAACTTTGCATTTAGTTTTCTCTCAAAGCCCTTATCCCAGGTTCTCTGAAAAAGAGAAACTGAGTCTGTGCCCAGCATAAGTTTTACATTGTAAATAAATGTCACAGAAAAATCGAGTGAAAATTTAAGAGTAACATCTTCCTGAGTTTTTAAGTTGAATGAGCTAAATCGGTATTATAGGAATGATACTCAACTGAAGTGTTGACATATGGCCCTGGTTAACCAGGATTTTCCTGGTTTAGCAACACTGTCCTGGTATCCTACTCTGTTTGAAATTCTCTCCTGGCTTAAATCACAGGGTGCTTAACAAACTACTCCAAATTGCAGTGCCTGAACATACACATACACATTTACACACATACACTCTTTTGCCTGATGATACTGCAATTGGTGCTTGCTCAGCTCTAAAAGTTGCAGTCACTTGGTTACAGATGATGGTTTAGCCCACTAGAGCTGAGATTGACTTGCGGTAGACATCATGGAAAGGTAGAGAATGGATATGCAATTTTCAGTTAACTTAATCCAAATTTGAAGCCACATACTTTTTCCTCAGTCTCTGAGCTTCTGCTTTCTATCAGACAAAAGAAAACAGACACAGATTGAACTGAAGTTCCTGTAAGTTTGTTTACTGACTTCCTCCTGTGTTCTCCAGATGCCACAGTTGGCTCTGTCTCCCTCATTTCTGCCTCTGGTCTGGTCTATTATTAAATGATGAGTCTTGCTACAGACAGAGTGATCTCAGGTTCCTATCTTCAAGTCCCAGAGTTTGAACAAAGTTAAACAGGCAAGGATGACTTTTTGCACGCTATTGCAGTAGCAGAGAAAGGTCAGAACTCAGTTTGAACTCAACTTTGCTGAAACAAAAGGGCATAAAGAATTTTTTGATGAGCTAGTAGAAAAGCACTAGAGGATGCTAAGCCGTCTGTGTTTGCATAGTTAATCTATCCAAAAAACCCACTAAATTTTTCATGTATTTATGAAAAATTGTTCTGCAACTGGGTGCAAGACATTCACCATGTACTCATAGACTCTTTGGGGACAGAAAGGAAATTTCTGTATCTCTGAGGGCTCTCTAGTCAAGCAATCAAATTAACATCAGATAGATTATTATTAATAGAAACAGAGCAATGTGAATTAAATATGTATAAAGAATTTATATGATTATAAATTCCAGAGTAAAAAAACACAAATTAAGGTTTCTAATCCAAAGATAAGAAATGGGATAGAGACAAGATTTCAAGGAGAAAGGAGGGTGATTCATGTAACAAAAAAGTGGTTTCTCTGTACTTAGATGTTTTCCCTGCCACATAGATTTTAAAAGTGATTTCTAGTGGTAACTCTAAATTTGGGTCATATTCCCAGTCCTCATTATTCTAGGTAGTTTTGGAAAGCCTACCTGGACATATTGGTAAAATCTACTCTTTATTTACACAAATACAGAGTAGAGGGTTACCTTACTGATAATTAAATTCCAAAGAGAACTTTCTTTGAGAAGCACATTTGTGTGTTATAAAACTAGCAAAAATCTTGTTGAAATTTTTATATCTCCAAGGGTCAGAGAAAGATTGTACAATTACAAATTTTTTGAACTAAAGTGATAAGAAAAGGAAGGTCAGGGGCCTAGGATCAAGAGGATGCCTAACTAAAGTTTAGTCAAACTGAGGGAAATGTTAAAGTCATCTTACTCCCTGGTTATATCTGCAGTTATTTAAAAATTGGCCAATATGACCTTTAGAAAGTAAAACCTAACCTACTGCTTACATTTGTTTCCTAGGTCTGCTATAACAAGTGACAATGATAAACTCTGTCTTAAAACAACCAAAATTTATTATCTCCCAGTTTTAGAAACCAGAAGTCTGAAAATATAAGCCAGTTGAACAATAAGTAGCAGAGACAAGGGAGCCAGATGGGCTCTAAGCAAGACTCCATTGTCCCAAGTGCAGGCCAGGAAAGCTCCTTTCAGAGAAGAGGCAGACAGAGCAATCCAGCAGAGGCTGTAGAAGAGACATTTTTAAGGGGAAGTCTCTGGCAAGCGTGGTGGGGTTAGGGGTGGAGTCCTGATAAGGCCACCTGGCTGCTGCTGATTGCAGGGTAGGGAGTCTGGAGTTGATAAGTCTTAACAAGAGGGTTTGTCCTTGACTTCCATAAACAGGAGGGGTTGAACAACAACTGGTCTTGTTTCAAACTGCAAAACATTCCATTTTTTATGCTTGGCTGGAAAGTGATGACTTCTGTTTTTCTTTGTTTTCTTTTGTCTCCTGTCTCAGAAAGCAAAGTGTTAACAGTGTTCTTCTGTAAGAGAAGACTCTAGTGGAAATTCTTTTATTGACTCTTGAAGTTTCTGGTAATTCTAAGTGTCCCTTGCCTTATGACTTCATAATTCTAATATGTGCCCCAATATTCACATAACCTTCTCCAGTCTTTGTGTTTGCCCTCTATTTGTCTTTTAGAAAGACATGTGTGACTACATTTGCCTGAATAATCCAGGATGATCTTAACTTAATTGCTTCAATAGAGACCCTTTTTCCAAATAAAATCTTATTTACAATTTCCAGGGTTTAGGATATAGACATAACTTGTGAGGGGGTGTCATTCAACCCACTACTTTGTACTACTGCTTAAAAGGTTCCAGTGGACACACATTTTCCTAAAATTCCTCTATTTTTACATAGGCCAGGTTTTCCCTCTAAGACATAATTTCTCCCAAACTTATCACTCAACAAAGCATAATCATAGAGTTATCTGTACCAAATAAGAACACTTCTTTCATACTGGTAAACAGGGGAATAAATACAGAATAATTGGTTTATCCTTATAATACTTTTACTTAGTAGAAGATATAATTATAGTAGATATAATCTGATTTGCCTATCGACATTTAAAAATACGGGTTTCTTCAAAGACTTGTAAAGAAACAGAATGCATGTTTGTGTTTTGTTTTGTTTTGTTGTTTTCATTGTGAGACAGTTAAAAAAATATCTCCTCAGAGAAATGGTAATTGATTTGAGTGGAATTCAAGAGTAGACTTTAGTCAATGGTTGTTTTTTGCAGATTAGTTCAACAGAGACAGAAAGGAGAGTATAAGTAAAGCCAAAAGAGAAGAAATAGAATGTTGAGTAAATTTTTGACCCACTAATAAGTTCGATATTACTAATGCATATAGTTTAAGAAAATGTTTTACTAAAACAATGGTGTCCAAATATTTAAAAATCTTCTCATTAAATATAAAAATATTTAGAAATTTATTATTGAGATAAATTCTTATTATTTAAATAATGCTTTTGATAGTGACAAAATAAAAAAGCGGGTTTTTCACAAAGACAGTATCACAGAGAAAAATTAAATAATTTATGGTCTCAATGATGTTTGAAAATATTTGTTCTTATTTTAACACAATTTATCTTCTTGGTTTGATCTACATCAAGATTGAAAAAAACGTTTTTATAAATATTACAGCCTAATATTCACAGTGACTATTAATATAAAAATCATTATTTTGTTCTCCAAAATGCCATCTTGAACAAATTTGTCTATTTAATAATGTTAAATAATATTTAGTAATATTCACATTTAATAATTATTAATATTATTTAAAATGCCACTTTACAAGGCAAAATTATTAGTACAATCAATGAATAATAAAACTGTCATAATTTATTAAAAAATTAATTTCCAGGAGTCAAGTTACATTTGAAAATAACTTTCAATTCAAATAATAAAACAGCTGTTTACTGAGGAGTAAAAGCCATTTTCAGGATGGCTATTTCACTGACAGATTATTTATATTTCATTCTTAAAACAGTATTATTACTATAGAACAATAGATTTAGACTCAGAATTTAAAAAATCATAATCTATTATAAAGTATGCTGTTGTTTGATCAAAAACACTGGATAATATGCATTCAAATACAGCATATATTAGCATTCAAATGCAGACTATTATCAAAAGAAAGGAATTAGTTAAATAAAATCAAAAGAAAGGTGAATAAAGGTAAACAAATAATTGTGATAAATTCTTTGAGTTAAGAAAAATTCCTAATTCTTATAATTTAGAATCAAAAAACAATAAAAACTCAAAATAGAGAAACCTAAATTCTAAATTACTGTCTCAAAACATCTATTCCAATTAGCTGAAAAAAATAAATTAAAGGTAGGGGATTTTTATGATCACATAGCTGAAATAGGGTTAAGAGTATCTGGTGAAATTCCCTTGATTTTGCATTTTTCTTGGTATAGGCCTCAGAATCTTCCTGTAGGACAAATGTCTGCAACTAAGCTAGGTTCCCAAATGCACATCTCTCCATCCTGAGATGAGATCTTCTTTATGGATGGATTTAAAAAATTAACAACAAAAATGGGATTCTACTTACATTTTATTGCTTCAACCTAGGTAAATTTCTCACCACTAAACCCAATACACCAATTAATTTAGGCCTTTTCCAGCAAATGTTTATAGGAGAGACATTACTCATAGGGATGCTACACAATTTGAGAAGACTTGTGAGGTTGTTGCAGAGGAAGTTAACGAAATTTGATGCACTATTAGCACTTTGAACTAAATACTATGGAGAGAAAAAAATGCATGCCTCCATTATGGACAAAAACAATGGGAAAAAAATCTTGTACACAGGGAAAAAATGAAATCCTTCCAATTGCAACAATGTGAATGGACCTAGTGGGAATTATGTTTATTAAAACAAGTTATAAGAAGAAAGACAAGTATTGTATGATTTCATTCATAAAGTGTATGTGGAAAAATAAACAAATGATTGAAATGAAATGAAAAGGACTTTTAGTCTATAGAATTAAATTAGTGGTTAACAGAAAGGCAGGGGCAGGGGTGTTGAGCTTATCTGGTAAAAGGGTCAATTATATGGCAAAGGAGAATTGAATGGTGGTAAACTTCATGCATTATATAGAGATACTGATTATGATTATGTAAATCTCAAAACTGTATAATGTTATGATGTAACATTCCTTCAATAAATTATTTTACAAATTTTACAATTTGAGAGACCCACACAAAAATTCAGGATTTTTTTGTTCACTGGTACAGATATCAGCTATAGTGTTTGTTGCCAGACTTAAATGTATCTTTCCCAATTCCTGGTCAAAGTCTAATTAGTAAACCCAAGACTGAGAAATCTGCTTTTTAAATTGGTTTCACAGGGAATTTTATACCCATTTCCTTTTACATCTTTTTAATTTAATTATGAACTTGGATACATTTTTGTTTTGTTTTAATTGTTCTATTCTTATGTGTCACATCATTCATATCACATAGTGTGCTTTTTGCTACACATTTGTAAGATGGGTGTACAAATTAGCATATGGTCTCTCTTACTGAAAAACAAATACCAACTTCCTGAATACATAGGTATCTGGCATGAACTTCGGAGAATGAGAAGTTTTCACCTACCTGGTGCATTGAGAACTGGATCTTTAAGTAATTGTCATACTAGTATTCTCTTTTTGCTTCTACTGTGGTCTTTAAGCCTTTAAACACTCCCTGTTTTTGAAAATCTCCAATTATTCAAAACATAAATTAGTCACCTCTACTTTCCTCTCTACTTGTTCATGGCTACATACTACCAAACTTCTAAACACCTCATTCCTTGGAGATTTTGGTACTAAATATTCCATAGTAGCAGATATTACTAGTTTTTGTCTGGACACACTTAGAAATTGATATTTCAATTTCAATTCTATTTCCTTCAAATCACTCTCTAAACTGCAGAGATAATATTTTTACATGTTAATCGGACTCTTTCATGCTTAAAGTTCTCTAATTGATTTCCCTTCTCTTAGGAGAAAGATTAAAAATATTAAAAATTGCCTAGGGAGGCTGCATGTTTTTCCTATTCAGTGTTATTTCTTAACTTTTCTTCACTTGCTCTCTGTATTGTATTGCTGTGTCTTTTTCAAAATTTTAAGCAAAGTTTTTATTTCATTAGATATTTTACAAATGCTACTCTTTGTGTCTAGAATTTATTCACTATGCTCATTTATATGGTTTCTACATTCTTCATATCTAAATTCGATTTTCTATTTTTCAAAAGAGTTTTCCTACCCTACACTATCTCAAGCTCATATAGCTCTGCTAACCTACTTTATACTTTAAATACTCTTTTTAATCTTCATAATTAAACAGTGTCATAGATCATTAGTGTCTTATTACTCTCACCATATAGTAAGCTCTATGAAAAAAGATGTTACATTTGTCCTGTTTACTACTTAATGCCAAGTGCCGATCACAATATCTAACCAAAAACAAAAAAGGTCCCTACTAAATATTTCTAAATTAATGAATAAATTCAAAAATTATAAGTTTCCATTTTCTTATTTGTGACTTATAAATAGTAACCAACTCAACAGATTCTGGTGAATACATTTATATAAATATCTATCACAGTAACAAAAATAACAGCCTCTCAAAATGTAGTAATTTGACTTTCCTTCTGAATACATTGTGTCAATAACATGGGTATGATGAGATAATATTGGAACAGAGATTGCATTTGGATTTATTTGAAATTCAATTCAGATTTATAGATATTGTGTTTTGAAACTTAAGTGCTTAAATATAATGTTCTACTATTTATGTTGAAATTTTGCTAATATTACTCTTTTGGAATCTTAATCTTTTTAGGAAAATAAGATTGCCTCTGCTGATTCCTTAGCATGCTTGCTGCATTAAAATCAAGACCAGAGAGACATTTTGGAACTCCATTCTGCCATGAAAGTGTATAAACAACTAGAGTGTTTAAGATACTGTAACTATTAAAGAAATCTCTAAAGACCTCTTGATTTTATCATCAACCTTTAGAGTTAACAAGAGATGTTTTTGCTAAGAAACGCCCATGAAGTTGAGAAAATATGTCTTTTTATGTGGCATTTTTATTGTAATAGCAAGGCCTATACATTGGAAAAGATAGCATACTGAGAGTAAATGATTCTATTGAAAAAATTTGTTGAATTCTGAACTCATTTGCAAAAGATGACCTTAACTAATATAAGTAATATGACATGAGAACATTATACTTAAGGTAAAGCCAACACTCATTTGCAAATTGTGCATTATATAGTCAGGAACCATAAATTAAAGGGAACTGATAAAAGAAGAGTAGAAATAAAAGAGACACATTGATCAAACTTTATAGTAAGAAGGAAATATTTTAAAAGGAGAATGTTACATTCAATTTTAATTTGTTCTGGTTTTCTGTAACATCTTCCATCTTTAACAAGCATTCACTAACTTTGATTCACATAAAGATCATGATAGGAGAACCATTTAAAAAAATTGTAGTAATAGCAGGTTTTGAGACTTTAACCATTTATTTCCATCTGGAACATTCTCCAGGTTTTTCTCCTGACTGACTCGTTAAAATTGAAATCTTGGTTTAAGTCTTCTTCTTCAGCAAATCACTAATCATCTCTTATCAGTCTTTATTCTAATACTTATTTTTTATTTAAGCCACATAATTCACAGCTAACTCTTCATTTACTAATTGCTTTCTTATCCATTATAATGTAAACCATGAAGGTAAGTATCCTTTGTCTTGAATCATAATATCAACAATGGAAAATGAAGAAATTATTAGATCTTCAATAAACATTTGTAAATTAAAATGTGAGTAATACTTAAGATGATGCTTTAAGTACATTTAACAATGTAAATGCAGATAAAAAGCACTGCATTAAAATTTCTAGGTAAATTGCAAAATCTCTACTAGTGAAGAAAACTGAGATAATTAAGTCTTTATGAAAGCTCACAGATATATTAGGAATTATAATAAGATCCAGTCCAGCCATGTATATGGTTATATACATATGCATAAACATACAGGATCACACTTATATCCTATGGAAAAGAAAGCATATATTCTGTGTTTTAAGACCTTTATTTAGTTAAAATTTATTCATTATAAGATTCTATTAGCAATCACTTTAATAAGTATGATATTGTCTGTTTTTTGCAGATGATAAAACAGAGGTAGAGAGATGATAAGTTTAGACAGCTATTAAAGACTAGAGGTAAGATACAAACATATTATTCAGCTTCACTTCTATGGTCCACTTATGCATAGGAGATTTTCATCTGATATCTGAGTTAAAAAACAGCAGTAAGAACTTTTTAAAATTATTGCGGGGATTGAACAATAACAAGTAAAAGATAATCTACTATAGTGAAGCATGTAATAAAGAATCAAATGACATAAAGTCTGTAGTCTTCAGTAAGAATGATCTATAAAGTTTTAAATGAAAACTGGATTATTTCTAGATTTCTATGTCCAAGCATTTTACTATTCATGTTTGAAAGCAATGAAATATTTATAGTCATTTACATATATAATAGTTACCACTCACTATTTCTGCATACTATTATGCAAATATTTTCTGCAGCAAATTTCAAAAATCAAAACCTAAGTTTAAGACATTAGAATTGAGGGCCATAATTATTTTCATCAATAGTGGGACTGGATGAGTAGATGATAAAATAAAACTGGAAATCAGAACGTGAAAAAAAATTGAAGTTAGTACATCAATCCATGACAAAAAAATCTTAAAAATTACAGCAAAAGCAAAAAAGATCATCAGACTCTAGAAGACACAGAAGTCATATACATGGGGACTAAATTATATTGAAGTGTGATATGATGATCAGCAATTTGATGAATATAAAATATGCTTTCTGAAAATAAAACATATCCACACCAGAATTGCAGATGAAATTAGGCATTCAGAAAAGAGAAAAAGAAGAGCTGGTATTCTAAAATCATGAGTAATATTCTTGGATACATAGTTGATAAAAAGCTATCATAATTTCCAGTGGTGTTCACTTTATCATTTATGTTTTTCTAGAACAGATTGGCTATTTTTTTTTAGGAAATGATGCTAAGAAATCAATATTCAAATATCTTAATCCTTAAGACTATATTTTTATCTATTAGTATTTATTGTTTTATTAATAAAAAGTTGATGATCTTATTTTATTTTCATAATATAGTAATTTAAATTCTTCTAGCTATAAACATAAACGTATTCCTATTACTATCACATTATTTGGATAGCTGGGATTCTCACCACACTGCCTCAGTCACCATTAACCTAAGCTGTTAATTTTCAGTAATAGCAGGAAACCATTTGTCTTCCCAGTCATTCCCTAGGCAAACTTGTGCTTCAGACTTTGAAATATCAAAAGTATTCTGGGATGGATTATTCAACTTTTAGTGAAATTTTGGCTTATTATTATCTCATAAATATATTAGTATGTGAAGATGCCTACCTGTTCAGGTACCAAGACAGTTATGAGAAAGTCCAAGTAAGAATTTAAGAACTAGGCACAAACTTAATCTTCACATTTTGGAGAAACATTTGGTAAAGTATTTATCTCTTATTTCCATGAATATGCCTCTCCATTATAGTAATTACCTTTAAAACTTTTACCTGTAAGCCTCCTCTGTCTCTGGTTGCTCTTATCTCATTAAGAGTGTTCTTTGTATCTTCACTTCTTGCTAAATAAAACTTGCTAGTGCTTACCACTGCCTACAGGTGTGTCTTCTGAATTCTTTCCTAAGTCCAGAACCTCAGTGCTACAGCAATATAAATTAAAAAAAGATAATTAATCCTTTTATTGAAATTTTATTTTTATCTTAAACATTTTAATTTATTAGAGATTATTCAGAACTGATATATATATATATATATATCATTAATAATTGTTCCTTTTGCTGCCCCTCATCAATAAATTTTAGACTCTTCAGAAGGTTTGGAGATTTCTTTGTTTGCATACATGGAAAAGGAGTGACCCAGAAACTTTCTGAGTATGCAAAAAGAGTTTTTTGGAGTCTTGGAACCAACTGGCATGCTAAATAACTGCAGGCTGCGGGGAGAGCTATTGGTTATTTTTATAGAAGGGCAGGGGTAGTTGCAGGTCTTCAGGAATGTAGGAGGCAGGGTGAGTTTTCAGATTCAGGGTATGGTACTACCACAATTTACTCAGAGTCTTGAGAAGTTGTCTGTGACTATTGAGACAAAGAGTCTGTTAAGAAATTCATTAAGATGTTAATAAAAGACACTAGTCAAAACAATGAGGATTATTACCACCGGAAGAGACTGAGAAAAGGGCCTAGGATCAAAAGGTTCCATTAGGAAAGACTGAGACAAAGGCCCCAGAGAATCCCAACCAAATGATACATAACAAAGATCCCAGATAAAAATGACATTACCCAAGTCTTTCTGGAAGCCCTTGTCCCATCAATAAGTAATAATTGACTTATTTAATAGATAATTGCAACTTTGGAATGCAAAACTGAAGACTTGCCTGTCTCCATTTTCTGGGTTTGCATCATCTGGCACCATGGAGGCAAGTCTGTGATAAGCAAGAACAGTTTAAAGGCCGTAGATAAAATAAAAATCATAATATAACTCTTAATTTTTCAAATGTGAATTTTATAGCACATTTGTACTTATTATACTGCTCTATTCAATAGCATAAGAATGAACAGAGAGACTGCTGTGGCTAATGTAGTGTGATAATACAGAAAGAAGGAAAAAAAACTTGTCAAAAGTAGTCTCTTGCTCAATGAAACGCAAAAACTTCTTTTTTTAAATCTTTTTTCTTACTTTAAATTTTCAGTGATTCATGGTCCTTGTACACAGGCATGTTTAGAATCACTTAAGGACCCTGAGAGATGACATTTATGGTTTTGGGTACAGTAGTAAATCATTGATTCACACACTTAAAGATATTGCATAGAGTATATCTAACAAGTCAGAGATCATCCTGGGTGTGGCATACTGAAAACATAAACTAATGCATTTTAATCAAAGACAAAAAATAAGGTTCATAAAGATCAACAGGTCTACAAATTAGCAGTAATAATAGCTGCAATTGAAGAGACAAAAGCTACAAGTCATGAAACAATTAAAGAAATTTTTGCTTTTCTATTCAGATATATAGCTTTCAAACAAATTTTATCCCTGACATGAATGGAATGGCCAGTGGAACCAAAGCAGTGAGATGTATAGCTTAATAAATGGTCTTACACTCCCTCTATATCCTGAATACCATACTACACCCCACCCCCACCTCCCACTTTCCTGTTATAAAGCTTTGTCTTTGATTAGCATTGATGATACATACATATATATATATATATATATATATATATATATGCTTTTGGGAATAGGAGTACATCATTGTCCTCAGATGCCTAATCTTTGGAAAAAGGCCAATTTTTTAAGAACCAACCCCAAGTCAAACACTGTAAGATGAACATTTACCAATAGCATGGTCACACACTATGAAAAATAACCCTATCAATTAGAGATTCAGTCAACTCTTAATGACTGAGCATATGTTATATGCACCGCATCTTATCCATATAAGAAGCAGAGAAAGTGGGTTGAATTCCCTATCTTAGAATTTAAAATGCAGTGAAATGAATACAGGATCTCATATATTAAAAAGACATTAGATGGACATGCCCCAGTGGCCTAGTATTCTAGTGCATTCTCATAACAGTGCCATTTACATTCCATAACCCTGGGTCAGGGGGAGAAATGTGAACACTAAATGAAAATAAAGTACTTCTTCCATCTCTTTCTTTCTTCCTGCCTACTTATCTTTATTCCTACATGTACCTTTACTTAAAAAAAAAAAAAAGGACATTAGGTAACAGGTAACATTATATTATTATTTTTATAACACATATTGTGATTGTCTCTATTGTAGGTACTTGTTTTGGGAGATTTTGATGCTTTAACATATTTGACCTACACATATGTGAAATGTTTTATTGTTTTCTCCTACTCATCTTGAAAAAAGATATTCCCATGCTGATAAATTGAAGCTGACTTAAGAATCCAAAGGATAAGAAAGTAAGAGGTAAGACTTGACATCTGGTAGTGAAATGACATAATTCTGAGTGTGAGAAACAACTGACAAGGTAAAAGGAATAATTTTCAAAATAGTATTCTCACAAAAAAAGTGTGGGCATAATGACAGGAAATGGGAAAAAAGTGGGAAAACTGTCAGATAACTAAGGGTCAGTATATCAGAGGAAGATGTGGGCAAACTAAATTTGATAGATAACAGAAAACCATTAAAGTTATATGATTCTTGGTTTTACATAATGAAATGGATGATTAAGCATACTTTTATAGGGTCCAAGGTGAATCAAATTTAAGAAAAGTACAAGATACGAAAATAATCACAAATATCAATAAAATGTCATATGTAGGAATGAATTTAATAACTGTATTTGGTAATGTATTATTTCTCACTGACATTGATATTTGGGTTAATCAAAATGAGTCAATATTTTAAAGAATACAGTGTTAAAAATTAAGATACTCCAGTTTAATGACATTATTTTAAAGAATAATAAAATAATATAAAATGTGTTTAGTTATGAACCTGAAAAAAATTTTAGCTGTTCTCATTTTGTGATAATGCATTTATACAAAGCTATAAGAAAAAGTTCATGCTTAGTTGTTTAGTGGGGTGTAGCAGAATTATCTTTTATGTTTTGCATATATCATGATAGCACATCTATTAATTTATATGTAAAAATCTTTGATAAAATGTTAAAAATACAAAATTAAATTCTAATAATACATATCTAATAGTCTAATCTGAGGTTAGGATATATAATTTGATTATAGAAATATTTATACTAAAGAAATCAAGAAAATAATTTTATGAGCCTATAAATTTTGTTCATGTATGTATGAATGAAAGCAATTAATTTTATGTTTTAAAATTGATAATATAAAAAATACAATTTCAGAGTAGCGATGAACAAATTGTCACACACCTCAGACTGTTTAAAAATAAATATCAGTGACAGAAATGGGGCAAGAAATATCACAATTTCCTTATAATAACTGCCTCTGATCCTCTTCTATTGCCTCCCATTGACCCAACTAAACAGCAGCTAGAAGACAAAGAAAGCCATTGTCTCAGATAATAAAGGTCTTCCTATTGGAGCACAGGACAGAATGGAGTAGAGTGCAGAATGAACTAGATGAGTTCCTATAAAGTAATTAGCATAGGCATTTTGTTATGTATTCCATAATTATAATGCTGTAGATTGTTCTTCAAGACATTTGTGTCACAGGTAGACATATTTGCAGATACTATTTCTCAAATGCCTATGAATTGAATGATAAAGCAAACATGCAAGTTCACAATGATTTCTAATAAAAACAGAAACAAAACAAAATCATAATAGTTTCTACAAAACATGATAATCTACTCTTGTGTAGATATAAAATTCAATCGCAAAGATCAGAGTATACTCTAGGTATTTAGATAACATTTATTTGGCATAAAGGACATGGAAATTTCATGAAATTGCCACTTGTGTTATTTCTTGTTCATTTTTCTTATTGAAATGCAGAAAAATAATTTTTTCCTTCAAATCAGGTGGTTGAAAAATAAAATCATACCATTTATTTCTTTCACATTAGAAAATTGTTCTTATTGATGTTGCTATCTAGATGAAGTCATATATATATGAAACTACTTAACTGTAAAATTTTTAAAGGGCATGATCTTCCTACTTTTATAAGATTAGCCTGTTTTAAAGCCTTTTAAATGCACATAGAGTAGACAATATTAGCATGAAATTATATTTATGACATTCAAAATGAAGTACAGCATTGCATTGAAAAATATTTTATTTGTGGCAAGAAATAATTGGTTATATTTCGTGTATAATTGTTTATCAATCAAATTACTACTAGTATCTCTAAAAATATTATATAATTTATTTCACTACACATACCTCACCCTCACCACCGCAAAGTCCCAATGCACTCCCTATGTACATAATCTTTTTTCTGGTGTTTTCTAAACAGCATATTTTTAATTATCAATAAAGGATATCCTTTCAGTATGTTTGTTTTCATCTTTCATTGTATGAAAGTCGAGAGAGTGATCCCTGAATACATATTATTAATTTAACCTGTTTCAAGTCATTGGAGATATAAATATGATTAGTAAATGAAAATGATCCTCAAGAAACAAGGTCTAGATAGAGATATGTAAATAAAGAGTTCATAATTCCTCAAGCTATTATAGAGGTAATATCACAATACTTATTGTGAATAGACAACTAATAAACAACCTGGAAGAAACAGGTGTGATTAAGAATGTGCTAGAGATTAAGTAACTATTTTAGAAGAGAGGAATTTACACAAAAAACACAAAAGGGAATTGTATGTTTAGAACAGGGATCTTTGAGGCATTTATTGTTTGAGAATGTTAGGTAACTGAAAGTAGCACAAGCTAAAGTCTTGTATTTGAAAGGTAAAATATAGCAGATTGTGAAATGTCTTATGTTCTAAACAGAGACGTGTCAGTTTCATTTATTAATCTATCAAGAACCAACAGAACTGAATGTAAACGTTATTTTGTGACAATACATTCTGTACTTAGTATTCTAAATGATGTTTCTATTGGTAGCAGCACTTACTCAATTTCATGATAATGATTATTATATTGACTATTCTATTTGGCATACCTGAAAGTTAGCAAACATGAAAAAGAAAACATCCTTTTCAGTCATTTTTAAATTGAATTTTCAGAATAATTCTATGAGGTTGGTATAGTTATCACCATTTTATTAATTCATACAGTTAACTATTAAACAAGTTGCCATATTGGAAAGAAAACTATACAAAATTTAAATTCATATAAAGCTGATTTTAAGCCCTTACTTTTTCTTAATAGAAAGTATTTTTATGCTCAATGTAGATATCTAATTACATTCATTGCAGAATCAGTTTGACGAGTAATTTTATTGCATTTACTATTTAAAATACAGGTTGTTTCAGCTCAATGAATTACTGAATTCAGATTCAATATTAAAAGTATTAGAGGACAATAAAATAAATAAATCAAAAGCTATTTATGTAACTTTGTTTTCAATTCAACAAAAGTGAGATGACTAAGTCTCCACAAACATTTTTTCCATGAAAGAAAAAGGACTTAAATTTTTCATGCTCTATAACCTTCTATTAGTGATGATAGTATATTTAATAATTTCCTCAACAAAGAAAAATGAATATTTTTCAATTATCACAATGAATAAAGCTGAATTGCCCAGACTGAAATTTAAAAATGACATTTTCCTGAGGAGCACGATGTCTCAAGGCTGCTTTAGTAACACAGTAATATTCTCAGATGCATTTAGGAAGACACATGTACTTACTTTATTTGAGCTTCATTAGTAAATAAAACTCTTCTTAGTAATATTTTCTAGAAAAGTTAGAAAAATATTTCTGAAATCATCAGGGCCAGTAACATTGTTTAAGGGGAATGAATATTTGTTTTATTCTTGGCCAACAAATCAACCTGCATTTAAGAAAAAAAAAGAAAGAATTTCAAGGTAAGACTTACTTAGAGATACATTAACACTAAATACTTTAGAATGTTCTGTTAACACTCTGATTTAAATGGTTTTGCTAAAAAAGACCTTTATTTGATGATAAATATGAACATATAGATAGTAAAATTACAAATAAAAGCAGTTCAATACAGTAATGGGTAAAGTGAGAGCTTACTACAACTATCATTTCTAATCTATTTAAGTTTGTGGTTTTGACAATGAGACACAGGTTGTCCACAAATTTGTTCTGGGATTATCATCACTATTATCAAGATCATCCATTTTCAGGATACTCAGGACATATTAATAAGCATCACAGATTCTATCAGAAGTGCTAAATTCCATCACATAAATTGAACTTAATTGAAAGAAGCTGCAAAAATATTTTTGATTTGACTTTAGGTCTATTTTTAAGGAAAAATTGATCCATGTTTAACAAATAACATAAAATGTCTTAAGGTAATAGAAGTTTTGGGTCTTCAAAAGGAGTGTTATCTGAATCTACTCAGGCTGTCATAAAAATATCATAGACTGTGTGGTTTACACAACAGAAATTTTCTTCTAACAGTGCTGGAGGGCCAAGAACTAGGTTCAAGATAGTTTAATTACTAATGAGAGCTCGTTTTCTGACTTGCTCTGTCTTCACGTGGTCATTTTCCAGTGCATTCAAAGAGAGGGAGACAGAGAGGAAAAGGAGGTGTCTTTGTATCTTCCTTTTCTGATAACACTAATCTTTATAGTTTGAGACCCCACTCTTATGATTTTCTTTAGTCTCAAACTTGATTTCCAAAAACAATTGCACTGGGGGTTAGGGCTTCAACATATGAATATTGAAAGAGAGTGTAGCATTTGGTCCACTGCAGATCTTACAAGGAAAACAGAGACAAAGAAAAGACACTACAGAATAAAAAAATAAATAAATAAAATAAAGTAAAAGAAGGAAAGAGAAAGACACAAGCAATATTATGAAGGCTAAACCCTGTAGGGGAAAGTAGTCAATACAAAATTCCTAAAAGCAGTGGCTGAAGTGGCCGAAGAATATTAAATATCAGGATTATATACTAATAATATTTGCTATTTTGCTTTATATTGATAATGTCCAATCTTTATTTTCTTTTAAATGTATTGTCTGGAATGTGCTTTCCCCTCTCTCTGAATTGCAGAGCAATGAATAAACTTAGTATGTATCTTTGTATAGTATGTTTGAGAAGATAGAGGCAGAAGGTGACGGCAATAACAGGTGATATAGAGAGTGGATAGGAAGCCGTGTAAAATCACAACACTTCTATTAATTAGTATATTTGTTAGGACATTTGAGAAGACATATGAGAGGACTAAGGCAATTTAATATGTATTCTTTTAATAAAAATTGCAAATATCAGTGCACCGTTTTGGTTCAGGCGACTGAGGAGGCTAAGCTGCAGGCCAGCGACCTGGGTTTGTGATGTGGAGTAGGAGTGGGGGACAAAAAATGCAATGCAACACACCATTGATGATTTTTGCCTGAATCAGTCATTACTGGGAAAACTGAAAAATGTTATTAAGTTTATGGTCATTGTCCTTGGCATCCAAATGCTGTAGCTAAGCTCAATTATGGTTATGTGGTGTTTTCTATGTGTTTCGGCGGCTTTGTGAAGCGCCATTTGTCATCTCCAGAAATCTTGGCTTCTGGAAAAGCCAAAATTATGTTTAGAAGAGCAAGAAAGATTTGGTGCTGTGTTGATGGCATCAAATGCACTGATACGTGTTTCTGTCCAAACTGTTCAGATCCCAAGAAATAAACAGTTGCTAATGAAATTAGTGCATATTCTATACCTTGAAATCTCTTATCATCTCTCTGTACCAAGTCCTACTAAGACTCTATTCCAATTCCTACTCAGACTTTTTCTTTATCTGGATGTGGAGTCTAGATGTGTGATTTTGAAATCAAATTTGGACTTGACTCTGGAACCTCATTTTTTTTAGCGGGTTGCTCTCTGGACTCAATCCCAGGATAAGGATTCTTGAAAAATGCCTCAATGAGGGTGTACAGCTGGGTGGCAGTGTAGTTGATTTGGGCTCATCTGTTTTCTCTCCTCTGAATCTTCTCTTCTGGGTGATTGTGACTTGATTCTAAGTCCTTTGGCTCTGATCCTTTCTAGAATCAGTGCTTATCTCTTTGATTCTAAAACTAAATATAGATTCTAGACTTCTATGTTGGTTTCTAAAGAAAGTCTTTGGTAGCATAACCTAGGTAAAGTTTTTGGTTGAATGTAGCCATAAGAATTTTCAATTGATCTATTGTGAATTTTGTGCAGTTGTGCCTGATTGGTTTTTGTGGTCTTTTTTAAAGAGCAGTTATGGGCTGTGTTGTGAGAATCCTGAAGTCAAAGGATTTAACCAGGAGACAGATCAACTGAAGTCTAATGATTCACCTGGTAATTTCATATGTCTTAAAGACAATATGACATCAACTGATAGATTTATGCATTTCATAGTGAGTTCAGAATATATATTTATATATCTATTTATCTATATGTTATATGTATAGGTATTACATGTGTACATGTATTACCTCTGTACCAAATTCACAGAAGATCAATGACATTTTTTAATTGAACTTGTAAAGGTTCATAACAGATAATTCTTGATACAATAATAACAAATATTATGCACATACATATACACATACATGTATATGTGCATATAGATGTAGGTGTGTACACTTAGATTAATTCATACATGTATATTCAACTTTGTGATACAGATGATTGTGCAAATACGTATTTTATTTTATATTGAAATTTACATTATGTAAAGTCCATGAAAAGATATAATTTTAGTATGTAATAAAATAAGATGGTAGCTTTAAAAATTCAAGGTAACTGGAAAATATAGTGACAAATTATATGTATTTTTCCATGTATAAATTAATTAGCACAAATGGAATATTAATCACATCACTTGCATCCCCATTCCATGATATATCCCAATACTTTCTTTGATGGTCTGGCTCCAGCATTACCCTCTAGATTAATTTGTGTTGAAATATCCAGGTGGAAATCTCTAACATCGCTCAATACTTTGAAAGAAGCCCAAAAACTATACTGAGTAGGAAAGGACTGGAGGATTCAAACTTTAAAATTTAAAAGACAAGTAGTCACTATCACAGGTGATAGTCCTAACCCCAGTAATGTTGGATTCCAGAGACCAAAGTTAACAACATACACAGAAGAGTGGACAAGTCCAAAGGCAAGTTTCTATCACTTATGAGTCTGTAAGTGAGGGTAGTCCACTAGAATTCACAAAAATTTGGGAGAGCCCATGAACATTTCCCAAACTAACAAAAGAAGTAGTAGAGAACTGGTTTTCAAATACTCCATTCAGAGTTTCAAACTTTGAAAAGACACAGGGTTCAGAGCATTCCCCGCATTTTTATGGAAATAATTTTCTTTGCAGAGGGAATATGCAATATGGGAGGTACAAGCGAAATTTAATTTTTAACAATGATATATGATATTACTTGAACTCCAAACATAGTTCTCAACTGATTATTTTGTATACTTAAAAAACTCACAGAATTAGCAGATTCATGACTTCATCCAGAAAAGCAAGTATGAAATGGAAAGAATTGACTGGAGATTTTATTTAACTAACACTTATTTTCAGTATTAAAAGTAAGAGCATAAACGTAGTAAAAACAATGCAGTCTTTCATACACATGACTTATATTTCTATTGTGACCCAATAAAATTTTATGAAGAATAATGATTTTATATTAATAAAAATAGTTTAAATTCCGTGTTACTGATTTGTGTTTACCGTTCATCATAAATTAAGAGCAGTAGGCTTTTATTTATGAGGAAACGCTATTTAAATCTCTCGAACTAAAATACAATAAAAACCAAGAACATAAATATCACATTTCATCTTTCTTCAAAAATAAATGATAGTACCTGTGGTTCAAAATAATCTTTGAAAATGAAAAGCATCAATATTAAGTGACTCTCTGAGAACTGTGGAAGTGTATTTTAGATAACTGTAGCATAAATACAGAGATCTCTCTTATACTTACCTACGAGCATTAATTATGTGGGCCGTCCCTTGATCTCTATCTAAAGTGACCCCTTTTGATAATAAGCAAAACCACAAGACAAGTCTTGTCTTTGCTGTTTCCCAAGGAAGATGATATTTTTGATGAATTCCGCACTGCCAATTTAAATAAAAAGTATAAAAACAATTCTAATATAGTTAATTATATTAGCGTTAATGTTATTTCTAAGTACAGTAATTGTGTTTTGCGTGTGGGGACAGAGAATACCAGTCAGTTCAAGAACAAAATTCTGAAAATGGAAAACTTCCCTCTTGACAGTTTTTTCAGAGAAAAGAATTGGCAAGGGAACTATATTTTCAATTTTCTTTGGTTTCCAAAATTAACACTTATTAGCCCAAAATATCCTGTATATATGTATGAGGAATGTATACTCTGATTTTTTCAGTAGAGATTGACCTTTTAACAAAAAGATATAGACATGACAAAATATAGCAAGAGCTAAAAAGTGAGTTTAGGTTGTCACATTAATAGAGATTATACAATCTCTTGTCTTAGGTAAAGAGACTTAGTATTGTTATTTAGTTCATACAAGGCTTAACTTGATATACTTTTGTGAAAATATGCTTGGAATAAAGATTAATGAAAATGAACAAATATTTGGTTTAATTTTGGACTAAACCAGAGTTACAAATATGGAGAAAGGGGAAATAATGTTGCTAAGTAAGGCAGAGAAAGTAGATTTTTGTGTTTTTCTCCTGTGTTCATTTATTTTTTATTCTATAACTGCTTTAACTTTAAACTTAATTCCATTATTCTGGATGAGAGTCTGGTATTTGATCAAGATTGTTAGGGAAAAGTTTATACCATTCTGGGCTACTGGAAAAACCAGTTTATTTGAGTTTATTTAAATTAAGTGACCACTTGAATGGCTTCTGACAGTTCATGCATATGACCTACATAAATATCACAATAATAAGAAATAATAATCCAACAATGCATGTATGATGCTATGCTGTACTAGTTCTCAGAAATGCATGAACAGTATAATAGTTCCAATATCAATTTAACTCAGAACATTAACTATTTAAAGAAGGAAAGTACAAAATTATCCTAATAAATGTAAATGTAGGGAGCACTTCACTAAAATGATGAGGAGGATATTTTTTAAAAATTTCTTTTATTTAGTCTTATATCTGCCAGGCATATAAAGGAAATATGAGCCATTCTTTATAAAATATAGAACTTTTTGTAGCTCTCATTATATTCTTAAGTAGCAAATTCCATGAAACCTATCATGTTAGAAATATAGGATGAATTTTAAGTATCAAACTATTTTTTAACTTTAGTTTCTTCATTAATATAGAGGAATTGGAGTTACATGAAAGAACAGTGCAATGTATTTCTTAGTTCTCTTTATTCATCAAAATTAATTATTGTTTATTTTTTAAAAGAAAATGCCCAAATTTAATAACATACATATGGATAGTTTGCATGGTGGTAAATTCTGAAGTAACTGAGGCAAACTAAAGACATATCCTGTGCTGAATTATGAAAAAGGGGTTCCGTGTGTAATGGAGAGAGGAAGGGTCTTCAAGTGGTAAGGAGGGATGACTCATATTTACTCTGAGAGTAAAGACAGGTTTCACTTATCAAACTATTCTCAGGATATAAGGGAATAATGACAACATGCTGATTAGGGGAAAGGTAGAAACTTTAAGGAGTGGTAAAAGTTTTTTTGTTGTTGTTTAAGGGAAGGGCAAAAAAAATTAGAGAAAGTTTGAGCTTTCCTTTTCCACAATTGTCATTTCTTTCAGCTCAATTAATCTTCAGAATGGAAGAGCAATAGATCAATGCTGAGAGATTTGGCATGATCTCTTTTAATCCCTTCCTTTAATCCCTCCTCTGGGATTTTCCTAAAGTCCTATATACTAATAGTTCTGCTGGTAACTATAGAAAGAAGAATCAATTTTGTATATTAATGACAAGACCTCCTGAAAGAGAGAAAATAACAAATATTAGGATGGGGATGAAAGAAATGGAAGTAAACAAATCAAAAAACAAGTCTCCATCTCCCATTGACCTAAGGTCCCATTCCTTGGGTCAATATAATGAATAATCTGTTGACATTTATCCTGTTTACATAGAAACAGTTTATCTGTGCTTTTGTGTTTCACCCCATATTTACCTATGATGGTTAATCTTATGTATCAAGTTGGTTGGCCTAAGGGAAGTGAAGATAGCTAATAAGAAATTACATCTGAGTATATCTGTGAGGCTATTTGTGGAAGATAATAGTATGCCAATTGACACACTGGGTAAAAAAGACCACACTTAAAAATTCAAGTGGGCATTATCCTCTCTTGAGTGTTTGAATAGAACAAAAAGAGAAAATTCCTTCTCTTGCTGGACTGGGACAGCCATCTTGTCCTGTTTCAACATTGGTGCTCTCATTTCTCTGTTTTTTTAAAATAAGGCAGACACTTCTACCATTACCCTCCTACTGCATCCCAACACAATTCTCAGGATTTTGGACTTAAAACTGAATTATACAACAGACTTTCTTAGTTTTTCATCTTGCATCTTTCATCAGCAGCAGCTGATAGGACTTTTACAATATGAACCAATTCAATTTCTACCATAATTCTCTACCAAAAATCTCTCCCTCTAAAGATAGACAAGAGAGAGAGGTGGAGAGAGACAGACACACATACACACACATAAACAGAGAGGGATGGGAGGAGAGAGGAGAGAGGGGAGAGAGAGAGAGAAAGAGAGAGAAAGAGAGAGAGAGAGAGAGAGAGAGAGAGAGAGAGAGAGAGAGAGAGAGAGAGAGAGAGATTTGGTTCTATTTTCCTGGAAAGAGTTTACTAATGACTACCCAATTTACCAGCTTTACAGACTTCTTAATTGTCTTTTTTTCTGTTATTTATCTAATTTCACAATCGCTTCCGTTTATATAATATGTATCAAATATTCTAACTTTTACTTCTCTCTCATCCAGGCATCAAACATTTATTCATTTGTGCATTTAAGGTCATCACCTAGCTATAACCAATCTCTAGCTTCAGCATGAACCACTTGATAAAATTTAATAACTAAGACATTAAGTTTGAACGATCCCAAAGCTACAGAGACCATACAAAACAACATACAGAATTTAAAATTTAAATATGAATGAATATAGGTATATTAATGCTCCTTACTTTGTCTTCTTTTCTATTTTCTGAATTTGAATTCACATTGAAGAATATATTTATTTCAAAGTATTTGTTCAATGACACTCCAGTTTTCTATTTATTTTCCCTAGAGTAATTGCATATGTTTTTAAAAACTACTTCAGCTTTAGTTTTGCTGGATATTTCAAAGGCAATGAATAGTGCTATTGATGGTGAGTTCCCTTAAAGCCAAAACCTTTCCAGGACAAGCCAAGAGATCATGAAATTGTTCTAACTGGTCTTTGTGAGCTTTCCTTTTTAAACCTATATTAGTGAATAAGATTTCAAAAGCAGGAAAGAGGTGTTTTCTGCACAATATTTCTCTGTGCAGAAATATTGAAGTTTCAGGGTCATTCTTCTCCTTTATTTTATTGAGAATACCATTATTCTTAATGCCTTTATCTCTCTTCAGATATTTTTGACAATATGTAATACCCTCCATTTACCCCTTTTGCCCTCTATATTTTTCTGAAATTCTTAGATATATTATCCTCATCATATTAGGAACATTCCCTACCCCTTGCCACCCCCCAAATGTTACTTACCAAATGAAAGAAGCCAGGACAACATAAGAAAGGCTAACTTTCATTTTAACTTGAAACAAGCACCTAGTAATTATTATCAAGAAACTAAATTAGACAATATATGACTGACTGAACTTATATAAAGAATATTTTCCAAAAGAGGAATAGATATATAAATATATGTATACATATATAAATATAAATTTGTATATATGTACATAAATATCAAGCAAATTCAATTCTATACAATTGAGAAATGAAGAATATATAAGATGCAGAATGAATCAATGAATAAGCTAGTCGCTTAAATGTGAATAGTGAATAGGTAATTAGTTAATTAACAATTTTGAATAATAAAGAATACCTTCCATTACAATATTGTTTCTCTGAACTTTGTCATATAGTCTTGATAGTTGGATCAATAATTAAAATTTAATCTGAATTTGAAATATTTACATATATTTATATATATATATTTCAGCAACAAGTAAATTCATCAGAGACATGAACTCAGAAATGTAGAAACAAAATTTGTGAACAAGCATCATTGAAAATTTCAATCTAGTAAATACAAAAAAAAAAAAGACTATAGTATGAATAACACTCTGAAGGTTTCAACTTTAACATTGGGTTTTAACATTTTCCAGGTAACTGATAATCCAGAAAATGTCATTATTCAGCAAAGCACTTTATGATCAATGTATATAATGCTTTTGGCTTTTTATTTTAATTTAGGATTATATTAGAGGCAACTAACATGTTCAACAAACATAAATAAATTCATTTGGTGTTTCTTTCCTGTTCCAAATGTCTGTAAATAACCAAGAATAAGTGATATTATTCTAAATAAAATAAAATAAGTCAGAGAGAAAGACCAAATACTCTATAATCTCAATTACATGGGAATTCTAGAAGAAAAAACAAATGAAATAACAACAAAGCTCATAAATACAGAGAACAGACTGCTACTTTTCAAAGACTGGGTATATAGAATAGGCAAAATGAGTGAAGAGGGTCAAAAGTTAGAAACCTTCAGTTATCAAGTATAAGTTATGGCTATATAATGTAAAACACAGTTAGTGTGTTTACTAATATCTATTGCATATCTGAAAACTGTTAAGAGAGTAGATCTTAAATGTCCTCATGACAAAAAAAATTATAGTTATGTATAGTGACATCTGTTAACTAGCCTTATTGTAGGAATCACTGCAATATATACCAATATTAAATCATTATGCTCTCTACTTGAAACAAGCATGTAGTATTATATGTGAAGAAAGAATAAAGTATTCTTTTGGTACTTTTCTGCTGTAAATTTAAGTTATAAATTCTGTGACTAGAAACATGGAAGAAATTTAATAATACAATGTTCATTGCTTTAATATATACAAAGATGTGCTATGTAATGGCAGAGGAAAAATATGAAAAGGTCAGATAAGTTTATTTTATGTGAACCATATAATGTGGAAGTAGAAGGCAGAAAATGTGAAAAGGTCACTTGGAATTATTTTATGATAATCTACACAAGGAAAAGGTAAAAATTTTGTATATTCCATCTGGAAAATTTTTTAAATTAAATACTTATCTGCTTATACTCTTGAGTTAAACATACTCTAAATTTTACCAGAATTAGGTCATTAAAAAAATTGATTATGGCAATATCTATGCTCACAAAAGAAGGAGAAAAGCATGTCAAATCTAAAGTCAGCTTGTCTTTGCTTTGGATTGTTTTTTCCTTTTCAAATTTGGGTCTCTTGGCTTTATATAGCCTGGCGATAGTTGCAGAGTCAGAGAAATGTAGCCTTTCTCTGGTTTTATCTCCTACTCTCATCCGCCAATAATCTTCATTTCTTACTTCTTTATAATTTCTATACATCTCCAGATTCTAACAATTTAAAAATTTATACATATCTTCCTTTATCCATTGTACTAACCCCCATCCTGAGTAGAAAATGTTTGCCTTTCAGACACACCTCAAATATCACTTCTGTACTCCATTTCTAAAATCTTCCTAAATTTTCTTGCTTCTTAGCGTCTACAATTACTATCATTATTCTCTTGTTATTTATCCTTTATACTTATCCTTTATACTTAGATATGCAATTCCTTGAACATAAGGGCTATTCCTTAAAAAGTATATACAAAATATTTCAGAAATATATATTATTTAACCAATTTCTAGCTGAATTAAACTGAAGGAAGTTTTGTATAACTGATCGCATATGAGGATGGAAAAGAAAAATTGATTATAAAGATGAATTTACAAGAGTAAGCTGCCTTAAGATATTCAGTATCTAGTAAATGATTTGGGGAAAAGAATGATATGTAATTCAAATTGGAATTGTGGGTCATAGAGATAAAGCTTACATTCACATTGTAACTTTACTTTCTGTCTTAGTTTTTCCAATGTTGTCAAATAAAATATTAAATACAGAGGAATGCATTGAGATAGCTTAATTTAGCTGTATTATCATTTATAATCATAGTTTTATAGATGTAAGGCACCTTGATAATTATTTGAACCTATTAAAAACAAGCATTTGATATAATCTTCTACAAGAAGAACATTTTTCTCATCATTTGTTTCAATAATTAATGATAGCATTCATTTCCATATTTTTTTTTTGAGTTCCAAGAACTAACTACTCCCATTTCTGTCCTTTTGTCATTTGTTCTACAATAAACTCATTGCAATAATGGAATATTACTATGCATTATTTTACTAATATTTATGCGCTATATTCATCTTGATTTATTAAAATTAAATCATAAGTGATATTTATGACTCACTTATGTAAGAGATATTTATTCAGCTTAACTAGCATTAATATATACTTTTATTTTTGTTGTGTAGATTCTGTATACCGATTCAGTTTCAAATAATATGGAATGTGGAGTATAACAGTGATTTTTATTTTAAAATATGGAGGAACCTTCAGTTAATAATTATTACTTTTTATTAATAATTAATAATATTAAGGAATTATAGCTCTGCTGTTTCATTGATTAGGATGTTTCTTTTTTATAGGAGAGTTTGATGGAAATTTTTAGGTAAATTTTTTTTTAAATTATCATAGCCATACTGTACATTTACTTTTCAAGTGAATCAGTACATGATGAATGTCCAACTTTTATTACCTCATTGACATAAAAATCATTATTTTGCCTGACCTCCTCCAGTTTCAGCCCTCCACCTCATAAACTTGCAATCACACTTGCAGTGATAGTAGAAATGAAGAGGGATGAAAAAGATAGATGTTTACTTTTTTTTAGAGAAAAATTGGATTTTGAAGTAAATGGGTACTTAATGAGAAATGGCAACATAAAAGTGCAGATGAGTAGAGACTATTGTTAGAAATGTATTCATCTGAAATAATTTTATTTATTTTTTCAATTTCTGTATAATAACAGAATTGACCAAAAATAGAATAAGAAAGTCTGCAAGATTCTATGGATACATAAAGTATTTCCATGATGGAAATACTATGTGCAAAATTCCTGTGATAGGCAATAAATTTTTGTCTTTAAAAGACTGAAGGAAAGCCTTCAGTATCTATCAAACAAGGACATGAAATAAAGATAGAGAGATAAGAAGGGAAAATATCCAGAACTTTTAAAAGCGTGTGAAGACAATTGAAGACTTCATTGTATTATTAAAAGAGCCTATTAAAAGAGACTACCCTTTGTTTTTTCTGTGGGGAATTGACTAAAGGGGTAGGAATAGAAGTAGAGTAGATGATTTTAGAAATGGGAAGAAATAATTGTACTGGGAATTAATTTATGTAGTGCAAGCAAATTAAACAGCTGATGTTGAATAGCTGTTGAGAGTAAAAGAGCAGAAAAAGTCAAACATGATTCTCTGTATTTTGACTGGTAGAATTGACATTTACTGGTATGAGGAAGCTGGAAAGTACAGATCTTGATGAAAAAAATGTTCAGTTTTAGAAACAAAAATTGCTAATGCATGTAAGATTTAAACTTAATGTACCAAACAGAATGTAGATAGATACTGTGGAATTCAAAGAAATCTTTCTATATACTATGTAGGGCAGAAAAAAATGATTTTTTCCTTACTATTCTAACTTCTTTGATGAGTACCCCTCCTCTGTAATAATAGATTTCCAGGAAAAAAAGAAATGTTTAATAACATTTTTACCTCCTGGATATATGTGGAGATATCTTGGAAAATTGACTACCTGAAATGATCCAAACCACCATCTTAAATACTATCTCCAGTAAAAGACAAAGGCATGTGTGGGGCTTGCAAAAGTCAATCTGAGATTATCAGAGGGAGCACAATAAACAAGAGTTAAGATGTTACACAGATTTAAATCTTCACCTTCTCCACTGATAAATTTTTAGAGATTTTCTTATCTTTTTATTCCTGGGAGAAAGAGAGGACGTTACAAATGGAGATTTCCCTTAAAATATAAATAAAATATAAACAAAATGTATAGGGTAAAGTCTACTCAGTTTTGAAAGCCTCTCCTAGGTTTGTTATTTCTAAGAGATAACCAGTTTAAAATAATCCTTCTGCCAATGAGGCATATTTTAGGCTAACAAATTGTGGTCCCCTTTACTACCTGAATTGGTATGCTTGCAATCAGCATGTAGTTGTCAGAAAAGCAAGAAATTAATATAAATTTCTAGAGAAAGAATGTAGATGAGATAGAAGAGAAATTAAACACAATTTCAAGGACATTAAGAGCTTGAGTTAAGATGTCAGATGATAAGCAAGTATTCAGTAATATTGCTTGTGAAGAAGCAACCACCCATAGTCTAGAAGATCAGAAGATACTGGTGTTGCAGAGAAAAACAAACGTATGCGTTTCGTGAAGGAAGAGACAACTCCAGATTATTCACATAGAAGAATTTTAAAAAAGAACTCAAATCAAATGACAACTAACAATTCCCAAAGCTGTCCATTGATATAGACGCTTTTCATAAATTCTTCTTGGAAATCTTGATAAATAGGATGTCATTTTTTTTATCAACAGGAATAATATTGGGTTCATCGTCCAGCCTCTACATTAGTTTCAGTATAATGTCGCAGGTATCGGTCACAGTGGGGTGGGTCAAAAGTGATAAGGAGGTGAGAGGTGAAGAAAAAAATTAACAAATGTTAATAGAAATTTATCTTTGTGACCTCCAATGAGACCAGTATTGATGTGGGTACCTGGAACTGATGAGTGCAGAGTTTGTCCTGGAAATAATTGAAGGGGAGAAGCCTTGTCCCAACATCATCTGGCAGGTTTATTAGAAAACAATTAAACAAAAGTGATGCATGAAGTTCGGGGTTACAGGAGCCAGAGAGAGAGAGTTGTCAAAATGAAGTCTCTTATATATGGGGGAAGGGACCTCCCTTTGGGAGTACCCAGAGGTCGTTCTGGCAAGAGTCAGAGTTCAAGGGTAGGGAGTAACTAGGGGGTGTGTCCCCAGTACAGGTTGCTAGGGAAGGATTCTAGGTTTTCCAGACAGTTCCTTCTTTCCCATCCCTCATCAAATAGAATATGGGTCATAGATGGGACCTTGTTCCAGAAGTACTGGAACTGGCAGGGGAAGGAGGGGAGGAGGAATGCTGAGTGGTGGTCTCTGGTTTAATGGGCCATGCAGCCTGACCTTGGTTTTGGATGAGAGCCATGGAATTCTGCTCCAAAGAGGGGCTAGCTGCCTCCCCAGTCCAAGTCTGACCACTTTCATTCTCTCAAGTTACAGGTTCGTTCTTGTGCTGTGGGTTAGATTCTTGAGTTGTAGTCTCTGAAAGGAATTTCAAGACAACTCAAAATGTTAACAAGAAGAGTTTTATTGGTAGAAAAGGAAAGCTGAAAGCAATCTTTCCTCCTTAAAAAGAAGAAAAGAAAGAGGAGGTTGGTAAAAGGACCGTCAAGCTTACATTGGCCAGTTATTGGGGAAATATTTTTTTTGTCTTTTCGTATCTGGCTTGTATTTATTTTGTTAATTAAGTTACTTTTTCCTTTCTAACTCATATCCCATCTGTTGATCAATTTTTCTCTTCCTGTTTTTCATCTTCAGTCCCCCATTCTGTCCCCTTCAGTGTTATGTGAGTATTATCTTTGATGTCAGTCTTGTTTTATTTTTTCAACCTCTTATTCCGTTTCTTTCAAGTGGACTTTTGAGGGATAACATAGGCTAAACAAAAGGGAAGGTGGGTATATTAAAAAATATAAAGTAGGCTTGCAGATGCATAAGTATAAAGTTCATTAACTGGCCAGGTCTAAGGTATTCTAAAAGAAGTAGTACCACCCAAGCATGGTGGGGATGGACTTACTGCAAAGACCCTTTCATAACAACTCCATCTAAGTCACACCCCCCCAGTGACTCCCAAGTTTATGTCAGTCACCCTAGCAAGATCATCAAAATGGTTCACGGCTATCACCCTGGTTACACCCATGAAAGGAGAAGCTCCATCCCCCAGGGCTTCAAATGAAGTCCTGTTTCAGGTGAAGAACCAGACACCTGAGAGCCAAGCAAAAACCTTAGACTCCTTTCTGCAGAAGAATCACTAATGTGGTAAATGTAAATAATTCATTACCATTAATTCCTTTCTTTATTATTTTACTGGTCCTCTGCCTCTGTAAACAAACATCCAAAAGGAAAATCTCTATTCTGTCCCATTTGATATAAATTCCACCCATTACTACAAAACTCTTTCTAAAATTGGCTTATCTCTTTGTTTTGTCTATAAGAAATCAACAACTTTTATTTGTTTCCCTTGTCTCTTTACTCTTTTAATTATAGTCTTTCAAACAATTATTGTCTTCCTCCTTGAAAGATATACTATGAAACTAGGAATCCAATCAGACTTTCAAAATCTAGAAAACTAAACTCATAAATGCAACAGTTCTGATCATTTCCAATTTGAAAAATATTTTTGCCCTGTTATTTCTCTGAAAAACATGATAACACTATAAGAGTCCTCACACAGATTTTTCCAGAATCACCCATGTTCTTGGATCCCTACTCATCTACTTCCTTATATTTAAACTCTGCTGTTGAATCTGTTAGTAAAATTTATCCTATCCAATCCAATCTTATCCTATCCTATCTTATCCCATTCCAACCTATCCTATCATGTCTTACCTCCTCTCCTCTCCTCTTCTCTATTCTTCTCATAACAATGCCACAGCAACGCAATGAAACTTTACAACAAAGGCCATGGGCACTGGAGTCTGTGTACATTGCATTCCATCATTCTGCTGACAACTCCCACAATCTTTCTAGCACAGCTTCCTTATCCATAGAACAGAATGAACCCTAGGTAGGGACGACTTCTGTTTTTATATCATTCTGCTTTAAGGAATTTCTGTTTGGTTGAACCTTCTCATATGCCTTATAAATTTTAGGCCATTTTGACTTACTTCATTTCCTGTTTACAACAATCCTATGAATCAAGTAAATGAAGTGTCTTTCTATGCCTTTTACCAAAGAGTCAAAAGAGATTCAAGAAGTAAGGCAACATGTTCAATTACTTTTGGAAAGCAAAATGAATAGCAGGCAACAATTTTTGGTGTATAATATTTGTGTGCACTTGTTATCTGTCAGGAGATGTTTCAGTTTACCACAGTTCTTAAGAATAGTCACAGACATACCTACTATAAATAAATTAATAAATGTCTTTAAAAGGAGAAAGGAAAATATTCAAAAGGGAGGGATATTTACATGCTGGTAAAAGCAAGAAAAAAAAGTTCTTTCTGAAGCAGAGGTCTCAGCATCTATTAGTCATCATATAAGCTTGGCATCATCTCTCCAATCTCCCGATTCCAGGCGTCAGCATGCTGGTTTGTTAAAGATGACTTAGATAGTGAATGGAGTTACCGAGGGTTTAGTTGTGGTAAACATGTATAAGTTCTACTCTTCTAATGGCTTCTGATCTCACTTTGACAGTCCCTTTATAAATTTTAATTTCACGACTTCTCAGTCACCTCCACATTTAATAAACGTGCAATAAATATATATATAAATATATAATATGTAGAGTATAAATATAACTTACAAAATTAAAATAAAGGGTGAATAATATTATATACTATCATTATCATGAGCAATGGTCTATTATTTAATATTCCAGGTATGAGAATTTTAATGTAGAGTATCAGACTGACATAGTTTATTTTAGATTAATGACACTTAATGATCTGAGGCTATTCATTTATTTGCACTCTCTTCCTCAGATTAAAGTTGCTTGGATTATTTGATTATGTATATAAATAGCTCCCAAATCTGTTTCGATTGACCCTTTGTTCTAAGTTCTAGGCTTTTATTTCTATGTGGACATGTTTCTTATTGAATAAATTCTGCTATCATTTTAATAATAGCATTTAACAAAATAAAATATTTGCCTACAGGACCATTTATCTATCTTATTCCTTACATTTTCCAAAGAAACTACATTTCTTATCATTATATAGGCTTAAAACCTTAGAGATGTATTTAGCTCTCCTGTGGCTTATTTCTCTACCAAGTTCTATTACTTTTCCTTTGTAAGATTTCATAGGTTCAACTATTTTGCTAAATTTCCAAAATGCCACATTGATTGCAGTCATTTTTCATAGCTACTACATTTTCTTCTACCTAGTTTTTGTGCCTGCAAAACTATCTCATGCTTGAATATTCTTCATAAAGATGCCTCTTTCTGTTCTTGAATAACATCTCATTCCTTTAGAATAACATTCAAAATCTTTACTCCGACATGCAAAGCTATAAATGACCTGCCCAAAATGGAAACCCTGATACCAATATATCATTCACTTATATAAATGCTTTATTGCAGGTAAACTTGTAAACCATTTTACTCCAAAGATACACCATTCATCCTTTCTTTGGTGTTTCATCTTTTATTAAGTGTTACGCTGTTTTCTTAAGTTCCAGACATCATTTTAATGCTTGGATTAAGCTCACAGGAAAGTCTCTTAGGTTTGGATGGTCATGGTGTTTGTTTCATAATGGTTAAACAATGACACTCTACTCCTACCAACCACCTTCTGCATACAGACTGTCTTTTAATATACCCTTATTTATATTAAATATACTATTAAAATGTGAAGAAAAAGCATATTGTTGAGGTTGCAATATTTTCTAGTTCTAGGCTGCTCAAATAAATTTCATTAGTATCTTTCGAGAAATTTGGTCTGCTTGGGAAGAGTTCATCATCTGCTATAAAAGGTGAAATTTTTTTATTCTTCTAGTCATTCTAGCAGTCAAGGTATGGACACAAAATGTAGACATGTCATAAATGTTCTAAATCAAAAAAAATTGAATCTGAAACTAGAAACTTAAAGTAGCAATAACAAGAACAGTCAATTCAGTTTAAAAATGTTGCAGTAAAGGCTGGCTAAGTTGAGTCCTAGTGTAGTACTAGTAGGGTTACAGTGCCAGTACTCAGTGAAAGCTGCAGTTGTTTCCCCTCATTTGACTTTCAAATTGTTACAAAGCAACCAGAGAGATCAGAGAGGCATACCAGAGTTAAAGAGAATTTAAGAGGAGTTTATTAGCTGGAGGCTGAAAGGGGGAGAGCACCACACCCAAATCTAGCAGCCCCTACCCAAATAGCCCAGGGTATTTATAGCTTGGTTTTTCCAGGTGTGCTGGGGTACAAGTAAGCAATTTACAGAGAGGAACCAGTGGTTATCACACAAGGAAGTTGTTTACAATAATTGTTTACTTAGCAGATTAACAGAAACCCCTCCAGCCAAGGCTCTCCTCATTGGGCGGGTACTTAACATTCCAGGTGCCAAGGTTTCTGTTTCACTGCCAGAGGCTAGTTCCTTGTTCTGAAATGAATTACTTTATGATTCTGGCTTTCTTGAGTTTCTTGTCTTCTCTTTCTGAACATGCTTTCTTAAAACTTTTGACAATTCCTTGAAGGACCCATTATCCTTTCAATAAATTCTCTCTATGCCTTATTAGCCAAAGATATTTTTTAATCATGCAAGTAAAAATCTAACAAAAGCACTTGACTCTAGTAAGGTAAACTATTTAAAATATGAAGGTTATGAGTTGAATTATGCCTTTCCCCTAGTTGAAAGGATAACCCCTAGTACCTCAGAGTGGGACTTTATTTAGAAATCGAGTGATTGAATATATTGTTAAGATGAGACTATACCAGAATAGGGGGACCTCTTAATCTAGTATGAAAAGAAATTTGTAGTCATATATATGTACAAGAAGTTTAGTCAAAGATTAGAGTGAAGTTTATATATTCCTAATGACAAAGACTGCCATTGGGAAAAGCTGACATACGGAGAGCCATGTTTTTAAGAGAGGGAAGGAAAGAAGAAGAAAAGGAAGCATTTTAAGAAAGGAAGGAAGGGGAGCAAGGAAAAAATCATCTCTGTCTCTCTCTTCCTCTCAATCTCACTGTCAGTTTTTCACCCTGGCCTCCAGGGGTTGGGGGTGGGACAATCAAGAAGAACAACTAAATAAAACAAATAAATGCTCCTTTCTCCTCCCTCTGCCTGCTGCCTCCTTTCCTTCATTCTTGCCTGTCAAAAGAAAACTTATTTGAGGTCTGAACTCTCCTGCAGTTAACTGTGCTTGACAAAAAAGGTTTATTTTGAAATGTCTGCACACAAGACATGACTTTGAATGGGAGAGCTTTTATTTGAAATAAGTGTATTTGTGATATAATTTAAACCAACAAAAACAAGATGTGATTGCAAAAAATTCTGCAGAGGAGGCACAAGACACCAGCATGTGGACTATGCAGAGCTCAAGGATCCAGGTTGGATCGGTCAGAAAAATGAACAACTAAATAAAAATATTTCTTCCTACTCTCCCTTCCTTTTTCCCTCTCTAAGAAATAAAGCTTTTTATCTGGTGTTAAGCAAAACTGTTCAATTAAGCACATTTTATTGCTTTCAGGAGACAATGGTGTGTTACAAAACTACACATATCACTTCCACTGTTAGAAAAACTCAGAAATCATATCAGAACATATGGGTGTCAAACCTATTCAAATGAGATTAGGAGCCTTAGAAGCAATGCATATGCATACATCATCAAACTACATAACACAACTTGTCTTGCATCTTCCACCCTATCCTTTTCCTGTGGAACTAAGGTGGCAGAGCTTGGAGGTCATATGGATGAGACCTTGACCAAAGGATAAAAAAAGGAGTAAAAATGGCTCTCATCATTTGAACACACTCTGTCATTTTCTGTGTTTTTCTGTTATTGTCTGTTTCTGAATAAGACCTTCTTGTTGCTTAATAATAGACTGATTTTGAAATAGATATGGATAATATGGTTGAATAATGGAGTAAAAATGGGAGAAGGAAAATAAAGACTGAAGCTATTTTTAATTGTTTATTTGTTTGGAAAATTCAGAAGAAATTATGTTTAATGAAATAAATCAAAAGGAGAAAGACAGTGTATAATTTACTCATATGTGGAATGTAAAGAAGCCAAAAATATGATGGATTAAATCAAACAAAAATAGACTTTTAGTCTATAAGACAATTAATGGTTACCAGATGGGAAAGTAGAGGGGTATGGGCAAATGGGGTTGAAGGAGTCAATAACGGAACTTTTAGTTGGGAACTTAGTATACTATATATTTATGCTGATTTATAATGATGCATATCTTAAAACTTTTAATGTTGCTATTCAATGTTATCTTAAATAAGCATTTTTGAAAAGTGATAAAGAAAAAAATTAATGCAACATCTTAGCAAGTATGTTTTGTTGGTTAAATATTTCATTCTTGTTCATACAAGTGAAATAATAAATGCTGAATATGTCGTATTTGAGAAGTTTATTTAGTAGGAAAGGGACTCAATAAAGAATGACTCTATAGCACTGTAAATAAATTAATACTGTTTTAGAAAACTGACTTAAAATTATTGTAAGGAATGCATTTTTACATTATTAATTTTATAAAGGAGGAAATAAAATCAAGGGGTGTTTATGTTACAAAACCAAGATTTAAGTTCAATGTTCCCAGATTTTTGCAATTTCAACTAGAACTTATTAATAATTGTTGATGTTATCTCAATACTGAACAAATATTTTAAAGGAGTAAACTGCAGTGGTTAGACATAATTTTATTTATGTTTATTCTGCAAAGTGCCAATTTTGAGAAAAAATATTAAAAAAACCCTTTAGATTGCATTTCTAATGGCCAGAACTTAAATGAAAGGTAAGTACATTAACAGCTGACTTAACAACAATAAGAATATTCAAAAGCTTAATTAAAACACTCATGACTTAAATGAGATGTCTTACCCCTCAAGACTGAAAAGATATGCATGATGTAAAATTAAATTTTTAAAGTCTTTAACATTATTCAGTATAGAAGGTATATTAAATATAGTAATTAATATATTCCTTCCCTGAATAGGCTAAAAAATATACAAATTGAAAATGTGAATAGCATGCATTCTCTTGTCAGAAAAGTGTTCATAAGTTTAAAACTACTCGAATAAAATGAGTCGGTTAAAGTGCATTTGTAGCCTGGAAATAAAGACAAAGGAAACCAAATCCTTAAGCAAAACTGAGCAATCTATGACATTTCATTAAAATATAATCTGGTACAAGTATGCTAAACTGAGGAAGACATAATGAATTGAATTGATTTTCCCCCAATGGGGCAAGAAAATTTGTAATCTACCTAATATGCCCTCAGATTCCTGTCAAAGTTGTCCTACCTGTAGTGCAAATATCTTACCTTCCCTCATACTGTCCCCCAATCCTCACCTTTCCCCTTAACCCCCACTCCCCAAATACAAAGGGACATGTACTTATTCTATATCATTTCCATGACCTCTTCTGTGGGTGAAGTGGATTTAAGAGAGAGCATGTCATCTATTTCCTTGACTGATGCTTTTAGCTAATAAACCTAATTTCCTTTTATTAATATTCATACTTTAGAGTACTAGCCTTTTAGGGGAAATGGAAAGTAGGCCTGAATTTGGTAACAGAGTTGTGTTCAAAATGATTAGTTCCCAAATGGTTATGATATATGAAATAGGAAAAAATAATATAAACTGACATTTAAATATCATGAAACATGCAAAGAAAAAATATACAAATTGGGAAATGTCCTTCAATATAAAAAAGGGGGCAAAAGTTAAAAAACTACTATAATTTGACGAGTAAACTTTTAAAATATCTCTTTGTTTCTAAAAATAAATGAAGTCAAACTGTTACCTGTCTGCATTAGAGAAAATAAATGAAAATATTTTCCATATTAAAAAATAGTATTTAAAGCAAAAAGATTGATTCCAAAGACCAACTCCCCCTAAATATCATTCTGGTAAGTTTAACAGTCTAGTTTAATGTTTTAAAAGCTTCTCCCTTATTTAAATGTTTTAAATTCTCTTTTCCCAATAAAGCTGTAATATTTTAATTTTATGTAATATTTTAAGTTACATAAAATTTTTCATCATTCAATGAATTTTATTTAACTTTTAGAATACTGTTTTCACTATATTTTGCTCTGTAGTCTAGCGTTGATTGTCTTTTAAATAATTCTTCCAATGTTGATTGAAGTTCTTTTAAGAAAACAACTATGGTCAGGTTAAAGAATCAACAGAGCTAAAGCAATTATTTTGGTCTAAATTTTATTTATCCTTAGTCACCTTTTATTCTGCCTGCAGGAATGATCACAGTCAGTAATTTTGCAAACACTTAAAACTATTCATTTAAGACAGGAGCTGTAGCTGTTTTTGAATAATCAACAGCAAGTGAAAGACATCCAGGTAATAAATATGATATAAAAGAACTTTGCAGTTTGCTAATCTTGTTCATATGCTTATACCCTATCTCATTCAATCTTTGCAATATTCTTGGAGGTAGGATACTGTTATTTCTGCTTTATCAGAGAAAACATTTAAGTTTCAAACATTTTATGACTTACATCCACATCCACTATTAAGAGTCAGGACTGGGAAATTCCTTCAGGTTTTTTTGTTCTTTATTTATGTTTCTATAAACAAAGCAATCATAAAAAAAACCTTAATATTGTCAGAAATGGGTCTTCATGTAGCCTTTCTCTTCTGTCTTAATACAATACGAGGTAATCTGTAAGCATCTCAAAGGTTAGGGCAACAGGATTTTTCTTCAATTAATCAGGGTGAGACAGATTGTGTAAGATGAACAAGGGTAGCATGATTATAGTCTATCAACTAGTGCTTTATCCCAAAGTCTGTCTGTTCTCCAGAGGAACCTTTAAGGAAGAATTTTATACTTGCTTAGACTGAGACTGGGTCCAACTGAAGAGTTGGACGGATGAAAAGAATCTAAAGGAAAGTTGGTTAATGTTTTATTCCAGTTCATTGGAAGGTTCAAACAATTCAACTAATTATTTTTGAAGCAACTAATGGCAATTTGGAGGGCCTGTGTCTGACTTTGTTATAGAGAAATAGGTAAGCATCTTGAAAAGGACAGTTTTATGTGATGATGTTTCCTGAACCCCAAATAATGGAGAGAGATTTCTTAGTCACAGTTTTTTTTCTATAATCACAGGATTCCAGTAAACTTGAACCATGTCATTATTCTCTTTTATGAATATTTTTCCTGAGAAGAAAATGCAAGAAATCCATGAGATCTTCCCATAATGTGTGGTATCTATGATGGTAAAAAATCCAAGAAATGATGTAATTTATAGTTTATTAATTAATTTTAGAATTAGAACCTAGAACAATGACATCACTATGTATCCTCTCTACTGTATATTCCTAGGTGGGCTTTTTAGAACATGGGTTTTGAATAGAAGTTCTGATTTTCACCTACTTTGCACAAAATATGCAAAGAGGTTTGTATCAAGGCCCTTTGGTCTGAATACTATCTAGAAATCAGGAGAGACAAGAAATGGGTAATTAAAAACATTCAGAGAAATTTCTCTCTGTACTTTATGCTTGGCAGATGGAGTGAGAGGGTCCTGCTTATTCAAATCAAAACACTCTTACAAGGTTTCTTCACAGAATTAGATCAGTTTTCATTAGACTTCACCTGTACAATTTTCTGCTGGACCACGGAGAGGTTTTATCTACAGCAGGTTCCTATTTATTCTTTCACTCTGTATAGTCTTTTGACTCATAAAGTCAATGTTTGTAAGAGAGAGATTAGAGTTAAAAAATAAATAAATATTTGAGTTCTAGGAAGTTAAAGGAATTATAAACTGACATGAAATTATTAAATCAAAACAATTTGGCATTCACCACAATTTCCATTCAAATTTCTAACAATAATTTCTACTTTTTTTCTGCTTGTATGCTACGTTTACCAAAGGATATGCTCACCACTTATAGACATTTGATATGTGCAATATGTTTGCTAATTCACTTAAAATTAGAAAAATGTTATGCAAACATAAAATTTCTTTAGTACCTTAAGTTGTAAAAGACTAAGGATTATTAATTTTATACAGCCCATGAGATCAAATTCTGTCAGTCTGCAATATTTCAAGTGGCATTCACACATTGAGTCACATGTTATTAGAGCTACTGCTTGTCAGAATAATAATAATTGATTCTACAAAAATTAACTCATATTTCAATACATTCACATTTCTATACTAGAATATGGTCAATGACATTTTTTTCTGTTTTGTTTTCTTTCACAAACCTGCTCCTATTATTCTACTCATCACATGGTCTTAATGTTAATTCACATACCTGATTCTCAAATTACAATAAGATCTTTCAAGAAGATGAGAGGAAAACTGAATGAAGAAGTAATACTTGGCATATAGAATTTAAAATATAAAAATATTTATTTATCTATACTATACCTTTATAGATTTGTGTGAATATCTGTATCTAACAAGAGTTCTAGATCTAATATATGTCTATATAGATATTCACATATATCTACAAAGACATAATATAGACATATGTAGAGAGATAATATAGACATATATCCCATTATCTATTATAATTGCATTTATTGACTTGTTAGCAAGTGCTGAATATTTCTTAACCTAATGTCTTTTTCTCTTTGTGTCCTAAACCATAAAAGATGATAATAATGGTATGATGATGATGAAGAAATAGTCCATTGTATTACTTGCCCTATTTAATTCTTGCTAAAATTTTATCAGGTGGTACTCTTGTTTATATCTAGATTACAGATTATTAAAAGGCTGTTTAGAAAAAGCAACGTCACAGAGATAGCAATATAATACAATAATGCATTATATCTCAATTATATTATCAAAGGAGAACATTAATTTAGGTCAGAGAAAGAAAAATTTAATTCACATTTTAATATTTGCCTGAATTTCTTCTCTTATGTCTAGGTTGGCCATATGTACTTGAGACAACAGTGGGAGATTGGGATGGCCAAAATAGGATAGACTTATACACTAGGTATATATATAAATGTATATATATATACATACATGCATATATACATACATGTATATATGTTATATATATACATTCCCAGTCAGTATAATATAGCCAGTGTGTATAAATATTTTATATTTATATACTAGAATCTTTAAGTAGGGAAATGGAAATTTGTTTTGAACATTCATAACTCTAAACTTCATTGTCCAGAAACTCATACAAATCTAAGTAGAAAGTTACTCATTTCTTATTTTATACAGAAATTATTTTTTATTAAATAACTTCGATTAGTCATGTACTGCCATAACTATTATGGATACAAAATAAACATGAAATGTGATTCCTTCATGCGTGGAGAGGAGACAAATTTAAACAAAATCTGTATTTATGATTACATAGAATTATTTAATAATCCTTAACAGAGAAATTTCTATATAATGAATAACTTTCTATAGTTATTCTGATTATATTATCCTTTATGTGACTTTTTCAAGAAGGTATGTAGATCTGTATAATAAACATTTATTGAATATTCATCTTACACAAAGAATCAAATAATCTTGGGGTAAAATGGCCAATGTTTTTACTTATATATAGTTTGAGAGATTAAATACCCATAGAATTACCATCAAAAGAACTGTTAATACATTCGATGTTCAGTAATAAAATGTCATGTACAAAAGGCAAATTGCTAAGCAGAGAGTAAACATTCAGAATATGATAGAATTTATCAGGAAAAAAAAAACACTAGAATCTAAGTTTAATAATGAAATTGAATGATATTAAATTCCAGGGGTGACAGGAAGTATATACAAGAACATAAAATAGCATAAACAAGACCTGATAAAAATTTAAAATATTTCTTGTTTCAGGATAAGAAGTTCTACATTGTCAGTACTAAGAAAACAATTTTTTTCACAGCTAGACTATAAGAGATAAAATATTATATAAAATAATTACCTGTGTAAATGGTCTACAGCTTTATTGTTTTCTCACTTTTACCTTCAATGAGGATTTATTAGATTTACTTCCTCTGAACTTGGCAAAATCTCAGGTAAAGCTTTGTGCATCCATTATTGATTGAATCATTAAGGTATTCTTGACATTTCAGGAGAGTTTCTCTTCTTAGTTAATGAATGTTTCTCAGTAAAGTGTCCTTAAAATATTAAAGTAGTGCTGCATTATAACAGATTAGAGAAGTTTCAAGTGTGTATCATTATAATACAGTGTCTGTATATAACACATTAGGTTAACCACTAAATGTGCAGTTCCATCCTTTATCATACAATTGACCTGATTTACTCAATTTACCCACCCTCCTTCCTCCTTTATGTCTGATAACCACTAATTTTAATAATACTCTAAAAATTTAATTTTGTTTTATTTCATTATTTAATTTATGTACCACGTTGGTAAATCATATATATTTGTCTTAATTTGATTTCAAGAAGTGTAATACTGTCTTGGTTCATCCATTTTGTTGCAAATGGTAGTAGTTTATCCACTTTTATAGGTAGCTAGCTTTCCAACATGTATTTATTCTATATCTTCTTTATGCAAGTATTTCTGGATGGATATTTAGATGGTTTCTAAGTCTTAACTATTGTAAATAATATTACTGAAATATATGAAATTTCTAGTGTCATTTTTTTGAGGAATCTCTCTGTTTTCCAGAATGGCTATACCAATAAAACTCTTAGCAACAGAGTATAGTTTCATCTTTAAATCCAAAACTGATCAACAGTTCTCATCATTTAAAATAACTCGTCTTTTTAATCTCTTTGGAATAGCAACCCATTCATCGATCTCCTATATTTCTATACAAACTCATCTAGTTTATGCCCTCTGTTCTCTCCTTTTACAGGTCAACTATCATGATCAATTATTATAACATATAATATAATTATGAACATTTCTTCCATTTATAATTTTTCATTAAATGTGTTTTTTTAATGACATAGACTGCAAGAATTCTGAATGCAATGAAATAATATCTATCAATATTTATCACTACATAACTTATGCCAATTTTTAAAGCATTAGAGGAATACATTGTTTTCAAATATATAAAATTTAACATAATATTAACTTTCATAAAGAAACTTGAAGCTCTTAAGTGAGAAGGATAATAAAAAATTGATTTTCTGGTTTTGGAATCCACAGTGTAAAATACAGCAGTGAATCTTTCTTGTACCCTATTCACATTGCCAAGTCCTGGATACAAGTGCTTAATTCTGGGAGGGATGGAAGTTCATGTATCCATGTCACATAATTTTTCATTTGTCTGACAGTACTGCCAGCCAAGGAAGCTATTAATGCCAATTGCCATGGTAGATGTTAAAAAATAGAACCCCATCCAGTTAGAACTGACCTCAGACCACCACCTCATTTCACCAATGTATGGAAATTTTCACATGGTTATATGTTTTTACTACTATCTAAAGAAATAGTTACCATATTGTGAGATAAAAATAAGAAGTGAGAATTAATTTGCTTATTAGCATTTGAGGTAGGACCTTAATTCTGTAGAATTAGATTTGTAATTCTTGTTTTTGACATTATCAAATTGAGTTAGTTCTAGGGATTTCTGATATTACAACATATCATAAAATCAATTGGTAATATCACCAACAGTTTACAGATGAAGTTTTCCAGCTACACCTAAAAATTTTGTGATTGCAGATTTTTACTACATCAAATAGTATAACCTGAACAAATAAAATATTTTACAGATATTATTTATCCATATAATAAGAGTAAAGTAATCCACTGGGTACATATAACTGTCATCAAGGATAATTCTGTTACACTAATATGAAAAGGGAGAAAGCTTACTGGTGGTCCATAAGATAAAAAGCCATTTTTCATCTGGGAAGTTAGGCCAGTATATGCCTGAATTATTTAACAGAGGTGAAGGAATCCTGTTATCAACTCATAGAATTCATTCTGCATTTACTTTTTGGAATTTCACTAAATTGACTGGGGATCAATTGTTAAGAATGTAGTACAATCTAAAACAATAAGACAAGACAGAATACAAGAACTTATAAATATCAGTGGAATTCTTATTCCTATACCGGTGGGCATAGAAGGAATTTAATAAATGGAGTGTTATAGCCAAACATTTATAAAATAGATTTTTTTTTTATCAATTCTCTAGTTTGCACATATAACTAGGTATAGCCAGTAAAGTTTTATAACTAACAAAATCAATTTTTTTGAAGTATATAGAATAATGTATAAATGTTCAGGAAATCCTGAAGTATCATTTTTCAATACATATGGATCTCAATGACTTATGAAATAAAATAAAACTATCTAGAAAGCCAAGAATATAAATAAAAATCATTTGGTCTGGGAATGATTAAAAGTTTAATGAAAAATGAGATAAATAATTACAGTGATGTGAAAGAATGCTATTGTACAATGTGTTAAAAGTCATACCCAAGTATTTATAAATGCAAATTAAGAAACAATTAAAATGTCATAAAGAATACTTATTTTTATTTTATTGCTTTCAGAGTCATTCATGTGAAGTCCAAAAGAGACTTAATACCTAACCTAACAGCTATTTCAGCATCTCCCTAAAGTAGAAATTTAAGCCAATCAATTTGAAATTTGTTGGTAGGTCCTAGTGAGGTTATCTACTTGGTAAGACTCTTGCCTTCCCCTAAAGAAGGTGACCTTAACTGTAACAGTCTTTCTTTATGTTTGCTAATATACTTGTTCCAAGATTTTGGGCTTAGGAAACTTTTCGTTTTATACATTTCTTTTGCATATCCTTGTATTAGCTAGAAGAAATATTGCAGGATTAATAAGCCCATTACTAAAAATCTCCAAATTTACTTAAACTTTTTAACAGTATGTATGTACATATTTATATGTCTGTATGTATATAACTAGATCACATTTTCATCATATTTTCCTAGCAATTATATTTTGAAGTAATTGTTAATAAAATTGCTTTTTATTGTGTCTTAGGGTGCTTATTGGTGATATTTAAGAAAACTTAACTTTAAAATAAAGTAACAAATATGCTCCTTATATTAGTTACACTTTTTTCACTTGATTTTTCAAGTATTTATTCTTTCTTTTGTTTACTTTATTTGTATGTATTCTAATTTTGCTTGACCATCAACAAGGTAGCCAACAGACTGAGCAGTCCCCAGGATCTCTGTAATAGTTCCAGAGAGTTCTCTAGCTAAAGATCTGTGCTGCATCTATTGGGCAATGTTGACAGTCTCTTCAACAGTGATATTTCCACTGTGGTTAGTGTTCTTCTGCTTCTTATTGTCTTGTGGCATTTGAGGGATTTGATGATGAAGGCAGTGGCAGAAGTACCACTTCAATCTGGGCCTGTCTATTCTGAATGGTCAGTATCTCTGTCGTTCTTAGTCCCTTTCAATCACTGGTTGCCTTGGTGATGTCATCACCAACCTTTTTGAGAGACATACCCAGGGGTAAAACCTTAGGGCCAGGGTACTTGTAGCACTGACTTCCCCACTGGTGCGCCTCACACACACAACTATGATTTCATTTGAGGTCAAAATTAGACACCATGTTGGAGGCAGCTGGGTGTCAGATGAACCTGGATTCCTGAGGAGAACCAAAGAAAGTTGCACCTGATCTCCAAGTCAAAAGTCAAAAAGCAGTTACCTAGCTCTTAATAGATGAGTGTTATGTGACTTAGAGTTTACATCTGAATAAATAGCTTAAGGATATTTATTTTTAAAAGTATTCAAGAATCAAGATAAAATTTTTAGTGTGTGGAATTTCAAAATCATTCAACAATTGATTTCTCTTAAGAGTTTTAGACAAACAGAATAAAAGGTTCAGTATTCTTTCTAAAACACTATGCTGATTTGTTAAATTTCTGTGCACACATTCTATTGGCAAACATGTATTTTTATTAGTAGTTATAGAAATTGACAGTGTAAAAGTCACCTTGGGGAAGGCCAAGGCATATTTCTGGCACCAAAATCTAAAATACTATCTTGAAAGTATGTTTTGTGGTCTGGAATCTGAATTTTATTTTTATCAAATATTTCTGACTCAGCAATAAATCTATAATATTAAACACAATTTGTGAGTGACTCAAATTTATTGCCCTTTTTAAGCATTCAAAGAGTCTTTTGGGGATAGCAAATGGGCAACCAATATGCCTTAATTTATTTTTCTTGTATTATCTATATTAAAAAAATTTATTCTTATAATTAAATTGTCAATATCTTTGAAAAACTATGATTAGAATCCTTATTTTCTATTGTTAAAAGTTATACATTAAATAATGAAAGAAATGTGGAATAATTGCACAGAAAGTGTGCTTATTGCATCCTTGATACTATCATATATACTTCTGAGAGTGTTATTAAATAAATTTTGATATTCATGTAATTGTACATTTTAATTTATTTTCAAACAGTTTGCCATAGGCTTCCAGTGCTTAAAATAATGAGACTCTTATTTAGCTATGTTATTTTAAAGTAAAATTTTTATTTTAAATGCTACATTAGAATTTAATATGCAATTTTATCTAAAAGGTATTAAGTTATAAACATTATGTCTCTATCTGTATAAAATTAATAAATGTTTATAAATCTCTACCAAATGATAATATTTCTGAATGTGCTTATAATGCTTGCTTTTAAAAAGTAGTCTGTTTCAGGATTTATCTAGTAAATAAAACTGAAAATAAAAATAGCAAAATATTAGCTATGACTTGAATTAAGTAAAGTCCTTAAAATAATGAAGAACTAATCATGTTGAATAATTTACATGATTTTTATGCCAAATTGCACCATATATAATTCAAATTCCTCTAATTTGTTTTAATATTGCAATATAAACATATCTTTTTATTTATGCAAGTTTTCTAAGACCTTAACTCATATTTTGCCAGTTTTATTCACTCTTGATATTCAAATATTTTCCTTTGAAGTAAAATTATATCATCATGCTTGTAAATGTCACCACTTAATTGCAATTAGCATTGCAGTTCTCCAATTTAACTTCCATTAATTTTGTGAAATTCTTCATATTTGTGAAGTGTTTAGCTTTTTCTTTGTAAAAATATTACTCTTTATTTACATTATGCCTTCTAATGCTTGCGAAATTCCAAGATTAACACCTTAACTCAGAAGAAATAGCCTATATAATATTAGAACTGTGGGACTCAGTTTATAAATAACTAAAAAAAATTTCTTACTGACATTTTGATGCTGTGTTTCTGAAATTATAGTTCTCAGCTTCATATTATAACATACAATTATTGTCATCACTTTATAGGATTAGTTTTATTCTGTCTTCTGGGACAGAATTTTGACCAAAGATTGGCAAAGTATAGACAAATATTGAAAAACAAAAGAAAGCAAAAACTTAGGGTATAACTTGCTAAACTTAAGAATTATGTATAGACAACATTCTTCATTGTAGGTCTGGAAGATGGCTAAGAATTTGTAATGATGGAGCTTATTTTAAGGAAAACAGTGCCAGGTAGTGAATCAGAGGAAGTAGAGGGTAAGGGAACAGAGGCAGACCTCCAATAAGAAGTAATCAGACCATGAGTGACACCAATCTGAAGTCCTCCAATTGGTTTGAAAGGGAACCACTAACTGACCAGTCAAAATCCTTGTCCCAACCCAGGCTACATCTAGATGGAGGTCTAGACTGCTTAAAAATCCCAACCTGAAGCTCAGTATGACCTATTCCCCTCTTGGATATGATCTGCCCTTATTCTATCTCTTCAAGGTGTACTATCTTTAATAAATCCCATTTGTCTTTGCTTTCAAATGACTTTACTAACTTCTTTGTTCTTGGGGCCTGTGGGTCCAACAAAATCTTCTCTCAGACCCACAAAGATCCTGGAGTGAGAATTCAAGATCCTTGTGGTACCAATTGGAAGCACCATGATTGTAAAGGTTGAGCTCAATTCTTTAGGGTAACATTGTCTTAATTCTATAATCTCTGAGGTTTCATTAGTTTTAATATGAAGATGAAGAGTATTAAATGAGAGTTCTAGTGAATTCTGTCCCATTCTGCTTATTATAGTCTACAGAGAACATCATCAATCTCCAGTTGTTAAGGCTTTCTTTTCTACTTCTTACTTTCTGCTATTATTCCAAAATATTAGTCTTAATTAATTTTTCTTCAACATAAATATTTGCCTTGAAATTAAGAGTTCGAAAAGGGGATTTTTAAAATTTTTTTTGTAAGATTCTTTGATTACAAGCTACATATTTGAATCAATTAGCAGCAGTATAGCTTAAATACGCTCCACTTTAAGAAGTTAGCAAGTAGCGTCTCTGACACTAACTCTGACTCTTTAGAGTAGCTTACTGAGATTTTTTTCCAATTCAAAAAGAGATGACCCAAGTGACTAAATGAACACGGTAAATAATTTTTACTTTCCTCTTTCTAACTTAAAGATTTAATTAACCTCTGTCCTTTCTGTTTGCTGATGAATGAATTACTTGCCTTCCCTGAGGAGCTAGCATCTTCACTAAGTAGCACCATCATCATTTCTTCAAAGTGTCACTGGCCTCTAGTACTCAGAGATGTTAAAGTATTCAGAATCATTGAAACATTTTCAAAATAAATGAAAACAACAACCTAATTATGCAATGAGCATCTTATAAGAATTAAACAAATTTTCATATATATTTAATAAACTAGTTTCTATATTATTTTCTTTAAATTGTAATCTAACTTGTCACATGGACAGCTATAGATGTAGTAGAATTCAGAGTTACCCTAGGTTTTATTGATGGACATAGCTCTGTTTTACAGGTCAGAATCTCACATTATATAATTTGCTATATGAGAAAATATACTGTATTCTGAGGATGCTACCCTCATAATTTCAAGAATGCTAAATGGATGAAAAAATATTCACTGTAGCAAATGTCCTGTAGTCAAATCTTTGATGTTTATTGTAAGTTTTTGTAAATAATTATTACTGCCAATTTTAGTTGCTTGAATTCACCAGTTAAACAACCTTTCAATCTTCCTTTCTTCTTGGCAAGGCAATGAGCCCATCACCTATCTATGAATCATTAACTTGAAATCTCGGATATAATTTGAAGATAGCAATATAAGTGCATTGACAACTGTTTTCCTTGTTTGAATTATTTCTATACCAAGTTTTTTAAAAGTGTAGATTTTTGGCTACCTTCTCTCTCAAAAAGCAACTTTCAGCTTTCAAAAATGACTTACGATTTACCTAGTCACACTATAAAGTCGTCTGTTACACACATTTGACTCACTTTTATCCAATAACCCCCCCTCCAAAAAAAAAATGGTTTATCTTGGTCAATAGATGAATCTGACACATATCCATTAAAAAAAATCATCTTGGAAGTTATGTGGTGATGAAGACAGAGAGATTGTGGTTGGGTTGGAATTGGGGCACTTTAAAAAGGAAGTGGAGGATTGTTTCTGAAAAGGCTAAGTCTGATTGCATTTGGTTGAGTCTATGCAAACCCAGAATCTTTTATCAACTGGGAGACTAGCATCAATGATATATGTGAAATTCAAAAGTAAATATAGCTTAGAGTATCAGAAGCTAAACCATCAGTTTAAGAGATCCTAAGGATATCAAGTTATTATGTGTAAGGTAGTGGGGGTCAGAGAGAGGTAGTATGTGATGCTTGAGAGAGATCTATTGAAGGCACTGTATACTTAGAATCTATCTAGTATAAGATATTATGGTCATAAATTCTATGTGGATTGAGAAATATTTATCGATACCTTTTAATATTCCTAAAATACTTCACCATTTAAAGACACAGTATTTTTTGTTTTCAGAACACTGTTGAATAGACAACAGGTGTGCAGTCTATGACATGTTCATCTCAAATATCTTGCCTTAAAATATATCAAAAGAAATACTACATCCTTATTAAATATTTTCCTCCTTTGTACTAGAGAGAGGGTGAAAGTATAGTTATATCTTTGTCATTTTCCTGTTTCAAAATGAAAATTATCTCGTATCAGTCTTCCAAGACTCACACATTAAAGTTCTTATATTTTCAAATTTTCTTATGCTGTTTTAATATTTAAATTCCTATACTATCTCTGTGAGTTGTGTTTGTTTTAAAGTGTTTATTACATATGAATGGGTAGAATTTGGTTATGTTCATTTGAACTCTTAATACTGTGGTATAGGTTCAAAAAGATATTCTTTATCTATGTCTAGCTTTTTATTAACCATACAAATAATACTGGAATATGAGAAGATGGGACTGCTACCACTTCTGGGCTGAATAGGTGAAACAATTTGATGAGTTTTCTGCATACTCCCCAGTGGATGTGGTCACTCTAAGCAAAAGCCCACCTGACCCTCAGGGCAGAACCATTGACCTTTATAGTGGGTCTTTAAAGGAAGCAATTGTAAGCACCCCCCACTTAAGACTTTCTGAGAAACTCTCTTACCTAATTTCACCGTGAAAGAGGAAACAAGGCCATCGCAAATATATTGGGAACTAGCTGTTGCCACTGGAAGATGGTTGCACTTCAGAATCTGGCTTCTCAGCAACCACCAGACTTTTCCATTAAACTTTATCACGCCCCCCACAACCTAAGGTATAAGAATATGTTTCTCCTGATCTTGGGCAGGTTGAAGTCCTACTTCAGTTGCCACTCAGCAGGTCAATAAACCTTTGACTGTGTCTGCTGATTTTTGGGCCATTTTCGGACCCCTCATTTTTGGACTCTTCTCCCAGCCTGACAGTCACAATATGACCAAACTAGGAGATCCAATTCATAAGGACCATAATCTCTGAGATGCTCTGAAAAAAAGAGGGCTCTCCAGACCTACGATGAGAATTTGAAGCAAAACCATAGTTATGGGTTATGCTAGTCTTCATTTCATGAGGAAATTAAACTGAAACGGGTAGTGAGAAAAAATAAAACAATATAACAATTAAACTGGAGGCACAAAAATGTTACTCAGCTTCTAGGGTCCCGATTTACAAAGTCATTTGCTATTGGTATCCAGTTGACCCGAGGAGGCTGAAATCTGTACTTTGCAATTCTACAATCTTAGTTTTGCCCATAGGGAGGATTTCCTATGATCCTGAGTGACCATTAATTGGGCAATAATTCAACAGTGTCAAACAGTCTAAAATCATCACATCTTCCCTGTAGAGTCTTAAGTACAAATGGAGGGAGAGGTAATCAGATGACAGTATACCCTGGGTGGAGGCCATTTTTCGTGACACAACTTGTGTTCTCCAAACCCTCTCAAACCTGCTGTTGCATATACCACTTTCTCTTAATAATTAACTACTATTTATCACCTGTGGCTGTATAGATTGTTAGCATAGATAGTACTCAGTTCAAGTGTCAAGGTCACGTAGTCATCATGAGTAGAGATTTAATTTCTCTAAGTTCCCAATATTAAGCAAGAATCATTCATTTTTTAAAAATAATAATGTATGTAGAAATCCTTTTGAGTACACTTATGGCATGAAGAATGTACAACAGATTAATAGTCTACCAATCTAATATAGTTATGAAAGCCTTTATTGTCCAAGAAATCATTGCCTTAAACTTCTCTATCTTCTAATCATTGGGAATACTTTCACATTCAACTTTGCAGTAATGATAGGAATTTCTTTTGGAAAATAATTTATATATGTAAATGTGAGCTGACTTGAGAAGAAAAGATTGCAATAATGTGAATAATAAGAACACCTGAATATAAAGAAAACTTTTAAAATTTTATTGCAGGTGGCAATTCTGGGGCTAAGCAAATCCATTAATTTCTATATTTGTTATTTTATGAACACAAACGACACTTAGAGGCTCCCTTGACTTAGCATCTTTAAAGTCCTCCTCTCTCTTCACAGGAGCACATTTCCTCTTCAGTTCTATTCTAATAATAGATAATGGAACTCCTGAAGTTAATAAAGAGAAGCGAAGACATAATTTAGTCCAAGAGGAACTTGGTATCTATTTTAGGAACTGTAACAGTGAGCTTCTAATATAACTAACCTGACATATATGATATCTGTGTGTGTACATATATATGTATATATTTTTTTCTGATTAGAAGAATTTCCCAAAGTCTCTACTATAATCCTTTCATCAAAAATTGTTTGACCTCAGCTGTTAAAACTAATTGACCCGAGCTTGGATTTGAATTGGACTATTGTTTCTAAAATGAAGGCAACTTGGCATTGAAGTTCTCCTATAAATTGTAGGTATTCAAATTTTGGGGGAGAAGAAGATGAAAAGTTGGACCAAATTAGTGCCTTATATAAAAAGAAATAAAGACTTTGCACCAGCTTACTGAAGTGTGCATTGCAGTGTAATTTAAGATATCCTGAACCTTGCAGACTTGCCTTTCAGAAATAATCAGTTGAGCTCAGAAACACATTTGACCTGGTGAATTTTTTTCTTTATTTTATACTTTCTCCTGCAGACATAGGATATGCTGATGTGTTCTGTAGCTTTCTTATCACTTTCTTTTCTTTACTATATTTTTTGTCTAAATAAATCCACAGCCAACTCTGACATGTGGGTTTCATAAAATTTTGACGATGGTCAATGGGTGCATAAAAGATAAATTTCAATAAATTCAAAATAAGACCAGTCATCTAAAGAATCTTCATGTACTCTAGAGAGATAAATATAAATGTTAAGACTTATTACGTATATTTGAGAGCTGAATAATATTTTATAGAAAAATATATAGTGCAGATTCCAAAATCATTCATAAGATATTTGTGATTAACATGGCTCTACTAAGATATTTTTGGGATGAAACTAGAGAAGGGTGAAGAATGCACACCTTACTTTAAGATTTTTTTTTTATATAACACAGGTCATTTGGTCAGAATTTCTAAATGTAGCACATTTCATCGGATTGTAAAAGATTTCATAACTGAGATGTTTATTTCACAAATGGATTCAGTTAACGTTTTAAATTATTTTTATAAAAGATGACAATCTGTATCATTAAATTGAGAGTATTAAAAAAGGTAGAACTAAGAAGTGGAAAAAATACAAATGTGTCTGAAAATAAGAGATTGGTTTTTGAACCTCATGAATAATAAGATATTTAAAGAATTTGAAGTTGCAAATCAGCTCAGATTTTATGAATAGTTCAGGTGAACAATGTACTCATATGCTAAAATAGGGATTAAGCAATGGAAATTTTGTATATTCTCCACTTAATTGGGGTATTTCCTATAAGAAAATCAAATGTGAGTGCATTCCATGTTTAATAATTTATGCATGTAGTATGTTTTCTCAGGGTAGTGAATATTTCTATGACAGGTATATAGTACAATAAGAAATTTATAGATTTAGAATTTAAGAAAGCAAACTTGCATCAGTTCCACATGGTATATGCCACAAGGTATATTTATACAACATTACTCAGTATGAATTAATTACTGATGAGCTGTGTGTGCTATACTAAAATACTTAGGCATTCTTTAAACTGGAAGTTAATACTTTCCTGGGGAATTCTCTAAATACTATCCCTAGACTTGGTGCTATGTATTATATTGCTTGGTAATGAAAAAAGAGAGATTACTAACATACTTGAGTTTTTGAAGATTGCTCACTTTTCAGAAAAGAATGACTGCTAACACCTGTATAACCACTTACCACATGAGTGGAAAACCGCCAAAAACTTGTTCCAACTGAGGAATCCCATTGAGATATTGATTCTAATGCATTTATTCAAACACTTTAGAAATAAGAATGATAAAAACCTATATAATTTAGTTCTTGATTCCATTCAGTCTCTCAACACTGCCTCTTCATTGATGTATAAACATGTTTCTTATAACTTATTGATTAATTCAACTATATTTGATATATATAATAAATATATATTTGTGTGTGTAAGTATAGGCTGAAATATTACTATACACCAGGTAATATGTTTGCTCTAGATATATAATGGAGTATAAAAATTGTCCTCAAACGTGGAGTGATTTGAATTTCAGAGTATCTAAGATATCTTTAAAGAAAACAATACTATGATAAATAATCAAGAAGCAAACGTTTAAAACAAAAGCAAAACACACACATACACGCACATACAAACACACTACAAAACTGTCCTGGAAGTTTGAATCATTTGATTTTAGCAGAAATGAATTCAGCTTATATTTTTCTCCAAATGAGAAAGCCATATTAAGTTCAAACTATTCAGAATGCCTGAACTAACATAAAAGAAAAATAAACGTGTGTGTGTGTGTGTGTGTGTGTGTGTGTAAAAAGAGCAATTACATTTGATGATACATCATCCTAATCTAATAGCTATGTTTACTTATCAGCATTTATAATTTTGGGGAAAATTCTATATTAGCATAAGGAGCAAGGACGTGTAAAACAAATAAAAACACAGTGATATATATTGAGTCTCATAAAATTAGAACCAACATGCTAGCTATTGCTGGAATTTTCTACCCATATTTCCTTTTGACCATCTCTTGTTTATATGTTAGTTTATCTCCCTAAAATTTAAGTACCTCAATGTATTAAAATAAAGCCAACACCGATAAACCTTGCTTTCAAATTTTGCTGTTCCAAGTTGGAGAAAGTCTACTTAAAAAAGAGTTTCTACATTGTTCTAGAGTCTTAGACATCATATGGCTCCTTTGATAGATAAAACCCTCAAATAAATAAATTTAAGTGGTGAATTTTACTTACTCATTGACTAAGCAGAGTAATATTGTATTGGAGGAATAAATCAGGAGCTACCTCAGAAATGTGTATGGGAGGAACAGGGAGTGATTTTCTGTTTATATCTAGCTATTTTAACTGTTGTGAATTTGGTATATCGTAAAGTTAACACTACTGGTATGAAACTACATACTAAATATAAAATAAGTTTATAGACATGGTACACATGTGTGTGATCATCTTTAGAGCAATTTTCTGGGCCAAAAACTTATTTTTATATCACATGTAAAGAAACTGAACTTCAAATAACTATCAGAGCATCCCTTATTAACTTGGTATCCATATACAGCTTATTATACCATACTTAATCTCCAAATAAAGACAAAACCAAGATGATACTTTCACCTAAAATGACATAGCTATCTTTCATGCAACTAAAGATGGAGTAACCCTCTTCCCTAACAGGAGGCAAAGAACTTTATAACTTAAAAGACATGATATGAAATTTAATTATTATGATCAAAAGTTAATACATTTGATGTTGCATGATAAGGGAATTAAAGCAATATTTGCTATAAACATACATATAAACAACAGATTGAAGAGTAAATACGACAATTACAGTTCTTTAATGTATAATTGGTCACATGATAATAGTTGGTATTCATAACTGTCTCTTTTCAGTAATCACTCTGGATCACTTTACCTTTAGCAGGCATTTTAGTTGGTCATTTTTCTTTCTCTATTGGAAGGCCCAAACCTGTATGTCTAAGTGTCTGAGTAATCCAGTTGGAATTAAGTTGTTGCAGTTTTGCATTGACTTCAGTTTCAGAGAATAGTTATGCTAAGTGAGGCTTTGTAGCTGTATTCTGAACATACTCTACCTACTTCAATTGTGAGGTATTTGCTGTACCTCCCCTTGATAATCAAGATTGACATTCCAGCCAGCAAGCAATGTCTCTTTATTCAAAAGCATGAGGATTCCAAAAAAGAGGCTAGTGTCAGTGTTAAATGTTAGTTCAATGCAATCATGGTTGTAGCTCCTCATAAGAGTGATCTCTTTCATTTGCACCTAAGACCTCTGTAGTAGCAAGATATAAAACTGCAGGAAAAGGCAGCAAAATTTTGCTAGTGGGTTACTAGGGATGATAGTGAAGTTATTCTCATTTCCACTGCTCGATTCCTTAGACAGTGAATCTTGTTATAGGAGAAATAGCACCTCATACTGGATGCTGATTTAGAGCAAACAGCCTCCCTGAAGAAACTTGTCATAGCTCTGCAAGGTGCAGTCACTTACCTGGCACAGTGACTGAATTTTCAAAAACCCTTTGTGATACAATTATACATATATATTTGATCTTTGTACTCCTAGAGTCTAAAACTCTTAGAGACTTTGACTTGATAAGTGGTTTTATATGCTATTGAGATGACTGGAGGCTGGAAATCACTTGATAGCCCAAGGACAAGGTCTGGTTGCCAGAGGAATGCATCAAATATTTAGTATTAAGCAAGTTTTAGTCTCACTCTTAAATATCCAAGGATGTAGAGAGATTGGAGGTAAAGTTAATTACTGATGGCCAATGATTTAATCACAATACTTGGTAAATAAAATCTCTATACATAATATGATCAAAGAGACTGAGAATACTTCCAGTTAGATGAACACATCAAGGTGTCATAAAGTGAAATGCTAGAGAAAAACTGGAGGATCTATGCCCTTTCTCATATAGTCATATGTTTAATTTATTCATGAGTTGTATGCAGTGCTTAATTACTTGGAATAATTACAATTTCCCATTCAGAACTGGAGAATGTCATAGCTTTCTATGAGAGGACAATAAAGTAAAAAAACTAGTTCTAAAAAATATGCACCAACTATTAGCTCTTCTGGATATATTGATAGTTAATATAGCTTCACTATTAACTATATAGTGTTTGCATCTTTTTTTGTAAGTTTATGATATTCTTGTTTAGACTATTCTATGGACCATAAATCAAATTTTGATATTTTTAAATGTACAATACAAATATATACAGGATTGAATGATGAAATTTTTTAACTGGAATGAAAATAAGTCAATAAAAGCAAGAAGTCTAGAAACTACCCAAATATTGGAAACTTAACTATGTACTTATAAATAATTATGTTAAATAGATGTAAATCAGAAAATAGGTGGAAATAAGTGTCAGAGCCCCAACAAGAGCAAGCCTAAGACCAGGGGTTAAAGTTCAGCTATCAGGACAGTGAATTGCCTTTGGTGCCAGCACCCAGTTGTGGAATACATTCAGATCAATAATGACTTTGACATGTGAGAAGTGTAGTACATGACCATGACTGATCCTCCACCAAGACACAAAGGAATGACACCAGTTGAAGAAGACCACCAATAACTTTAAAGGACAATGTCACCTTGGCCAATCAGGAACTGAAACCTGGTCTGCAGACTCCTCTCTCCATCCCCCTTCCTCACCATGTGGGATTTTCCTTTAAAAACTCAAGCCGCCTGCAAGACAACCGAAGTCAGCTGCCCTTGGCTGGCTCCAACCTCTCTCTGCATCCCACTAATGGACCCCCAACTTGCTTAATCTCTGCGCCTGTCTCATATGTGGAGGGACCCTGAACCCATGGGGTCTGAACCTTCCTTGGTCAGCTCCATCCCTTTACTCTCTAATTAAATCTCTGCTTGCTCACTTGCCTAACTCTGCCGTGGGTTCACACTAAGTAGAAATAAATGTTCAGCACATCCAAATTTTGGGAGAAAGTATGCTTAAATGGAATTATAAAACTTTAAATTATAGTATTGAACATATGGAAAGTTTAGAAATTGTCTTTGAAGAATATTTTCAATGAAGGGAGTAGAGATTAAATTTGCTGAAATATTTAATAATTATTTAATTGAAAATTGTGACTCCAAAACGGACGTGATACAGTAGACAAATAAATATAGTCAGAATTTAGTGTTAGTGAATATTGATATTTTAATATTGATTTTTATGTTTAGTAGGTGGTACATGTTGTATTTACATCATCTCACTTGATTCTTATAAAAGTGGTAAGTAGTCATCAATTTTGAGGGGAAATTGAGAACTGAAATATTATTTAACCAATCTAGTGTCAATGCGTTCATTTGTTCAACTTGTTTAGAACCTCAGAGAAATGGGGAAATTTTTCCTTTGAATTGCACAGGAGCTAAAAGGTCAATAAATCCCTGAAGTTCTCCATGGCATCTCCTATCATTATATTACAAAATGAAGATACCTATTTAGAGTGATCTCCAGAAATCTCTTTATCAGAGAAAATAATCTTAATGCAAGACAAACGTCTAGATGTAACATTTTGTCAGATGAAGATGTAACCTTATGTGAAGATCCCCTCCACTGGCCCTTCTACGTTGCTTACTTAACATGGAATAAAAAGCCTCTCTCTGCCCTGTTTGTTACAATTATATCCATGCGAATTCTCCCTATGTGTATCATTAAGTTTATTTTTTATTAATACTTTCTGATATAAATTTATTTCACCAACCTGAGAACTTCAGAGGGATGGGAGAATTTTCCCTGTGACCCTGTAATAGTGCTTAAAAAAAAAAAGAAAACAAGTCTCAAGAAGAGTCGCTTGTGTCAAACCCAGGTAACCAAAACAAGATTTATATCTAACTTACTTTGAGATGCAATCCCAGTCATCACTAGTAGGTAATCTGCATATTAAGACCTCCCTGCTTTCCCCTCAGGGAGTTGTCTCCTCAAAAATATTTTCTTCTGCTAAATTATCTCATATTCTACCATTTTTCAGACTACAAAAACCTTTCATTTTGTACCACTTTACAGAGCACCCCTAGAGATTACATGGGAGAGTGTCTGATTCATGAATTGTTTAATAAAGTCAAAGAAATTGTTAGTGTGAGCGCTCCTAAGGAGACTAGAGCCCAATGCCAGGTTCTTGCGCCACATGTAAAATTTGCATGCAGGACACAGCAGACAAAAGATTAAGCTGGGAATTTATTAAAAACAAGCAAGAGAGAGTACAATTCTCCAGGTGAAGAGAAGTGGGTCAGTTTCAAGTGAACACCTTTGGAGATGGGCATTTTTGTAAAGGGAATCCCTCTGTTACACCTTCCCATTCTCACCCTATGGGTGTTCCAGGGCATTCCCAGGCAGGGATTTCCAGGAAAGAGGTGGTAATTTCTGGGGATAGGTGTTCCCTTTATTGTGTATGCCCTTTACCCATAACTCACTCTGTTATAATGAGCTTAATGTAATTGCCAACATATAATTTTATGTTAAGCAGATTATAATGAAACACAGGTTACTCCAAGGTGGCTACAGCAGTCAGCGTGCCTTTGCAGCCAATCGGTTTAAGTTGGCCTGCTGCGGTCCCTTTTTGGTTCCATTTCTTGGCACAGATGTATGCATTGTTCTCCCATTTGTCAGAATTTTTATCTGATCATTTTAGGATCTAGTTTGTCCAGGCAACCCCCGCTTTTCTCCATCCCAGCCACTCCTTAGATGACTAATCAACATAACAAGATTTTAAAGTTTGCTTGGTTAAATTTTATCTCTTAACAAAGACTGTCGTTCCTTTTAATTTTTTTATATCTGAATATGAAAGAAAACAGTAGCTAAACCTGCTTATGACAACAGAAGTAGACTATTCTTAGCCTCCTTTCATTGATCTTAGTTATTATACTTTCTATAATTATATAGTCACACTCTATAAAGTAATTCTACAAACATTTGTCCTGCTCAATGCAAAACTTTTCTTTCAGAAATGTATTCATTCTGCTTTCTCTTTTCTGTATTGGATTTTTTTTTTTTAACCCCCAAACACATCCCAGGTCATTTTAAGCCCAGGTCTGTAGGTTTCTAGCTTCCTAAATCACCTGAAACACAAGGGTGTGGCTACATTAGCTATTTTTTTAATAAAATTTAATTTAATATTTTAGGTCTCTTCTTTGAGACAAGGGTTCTGATGAATATCTGGAATGCAGACTACTTCATACACATCGGTCATTTTAATGGTCTTGATCAGTACATCTGTGGGACATTAAATAAAGACAAAAGCATCCTTGCACCATTAGTTCTACACTTCATGAGAAGAATTTCTCTTGAAAGTGAATGAAAAGCACAAACTAGGCTAATCTGGCAGTTTCAGGAAAGGAAGACTTGTCTCCAGATTCTAAGCATATTTTTTCTCTTGCTGACTTCCACAACAGATAATATATTGTGCCTACAATACAATTAGATGTGTGAAGTTGATGTAAGATGGAATTTTATTTGAATTTGCACAAGAAAAAACACATGAATAGCAAGTGTACTGTGAGCAAGTGATAGGCAATTATTGGCAGGTGGATGTATACTGCGCTTTACCTCCATATATAATTAATCTTCAGGACCAGCCAAACTGTTTCTTAACATTTTATAATTTAACAGATGATGTTTTGGGAGGATGTTTTTATAGACTTTGTATCCTCAGTAGACTTGGAAAAAATAAAATATATATTTTATAGGTACAGATGGAGATACTAATATAATTACTAAATAGAATAATATTATCATTTCAATTCTACGATGACTTAGAAGTATGCTGAATAAAGACTAATGTCAATTTCAATATTGCATTAACTAGTATTGATTACTTTGATGAAAGATGTACATGATTATAGATTTAATTTCATAAATTAAAAAATAGAGGGGTGAAGCAATGAAATGTTTATATTCTTAACATACTGGCCATTAATACCCCCCAGTTAAGATACAATTCATCAAATGCAAAATAAAAGAAAAGCATTATTGCTGAGTTACAACTCAATCCAAATCCTTTAATGATTATTCGTGATGATAATCTCATAGGCAGTAGTGAAAATCACACTCAGGGACAGCTTTTCTATTATAGAAAATAACTTTTTGAGAGGAAAAGTGTTACAAAGTAACCAATGAGATCAGAGAGACACACCAGAGTTAGGGAGAATTTAAGAGGAGTTTATTAGGTGGCTGCTACACTGGGCAGAGCACAACCCAAATCGTATAGCCTGGAGTTTACTTAGCTCAGATTTTATCTAGGCACATAGCTTCCGGGTATTTGGTTACAGACGCAGAACAAAACCAGTTATTTTTTGGCAGGAGTAACCTTGGTTTCGCATGTTTCCACGTACCTGACATTTTTAACGCTTCTCTGTTATCTGAGGTCTTTATTTGACAGACGGGTTTCCCCAGCCAGGTGCCGGGAACGCTTTGCGGTTAAGCTAGGGCATTGTTTCTTTGTTTCAAAATAACGAGATAATTTAAAGAGCACTACTTAATTTTCACCAGAAAGGGTGAATAGAATGAATCTGCAGTATTGATTACTTATACAATGAATAAGGCTCGTTAGTTTGCACATAGGTAACCCAACTGGCATAACTTTATATCATTTCTTACTAATAAGAATAAGTTATATTTGCTTAAAATCCTTAGACATCTTCACACAGTAGATTACAAGAGAGACAATTTTGCATCATGAGTGACTTAAAAACTGCCTAAATAAATTATTCATAAAATTTACTAAGTATGTTTTGGATGAATTAATCTACTTCTGAGTGAAGTTAATGTCTCATCCTTATTGATATTGTGGCTATATGGACATTCTTATTATTGAAATCGATGCATTCTACCTAGTCATTTTTTGTAGATAAGAACAGAAGTTGTACAAGTATATAGTATAATATTTGAGGTACGCTTAAGTCATGGAAATTTAATTTGGTATGTATAAATGGTTTAAATAATATCTGGTTTTAGATTCTTCTTGCAATTTCATCTCTTTAAGTTTGAAACATTAACATGATATAGAGGGATATTAAACAAGGTGATTTGCTCTTCTCTAAGTCTTTGATTTTATTTGATAGTCTATCAGAAAATGTCTGTTTCCCTTTGCTGTCTACATTCATGAAAGACTACATACCTCTAGACAAAAAATTTTCACAAACATGGAATTTAGAATGAATCAATTATGAAAGTGCTTGTGGTATCCATTAATAGGGACATAATAGAGATGAAATCATATAGCAACTTAAATGTTTGATTCCCACTAAGAAATAAAGGACCTCCTCTCTGCCAAAATAGTCCCACCATTTTCATAGGGATGCTGTGAATATCAATTATTCTGACTCAATGGCCCCACAGCATAATTCTGTGGGCATGTTTTTCTCTCTCTTTCTGTTTCTCTCTCTGTGTGTCTCCTGGGGCAGGTCACATGCATGACTCATGTGTTTGAGCTTTCTTACCTTATTTTAAAATATTCTGAGACTTAAACTTTTCTAATAAGATTTTCTTGTGTCTATTTCTGTATCTTCTTGAATTCTTTCTCCAGCAAGTTGAAAGAACATGGAAGCTGGAACAAAGGTCCCATGGATGCTATCACATCAATTACATATGAAAACTGTGTCATATACACGTGTGTGCTCATATTTTATATATGGGGAACCAATTTAGAAAAAATAAACAGCATAGACGTGAAACAAAATAACTTATTCCTGAATTGATACAATCTGAATTAGCGGTATAAAATAAATGTGCTGCAACAATAATATTTCTAATGAAATATAAGATATCCATTTATGACATTATACAGTTACAATTCTGCTGCAGTCACAAGTTTCTTCTAATTGGATTATTGAAAGATATGGCTACTACCCCTTGGGCGTACAGTATTGTAAGCAATTGTGCAGGTGAATTATGATTTTAATTTTTTTATGACATCAATTTGTATATTTGAATATTGTAGCTTTAATAAACATTGTCAAGTAAATAGAAAGCTTTGACTTAGATATTTCACTAGTTCTTTAGTAATTTGAAAGGATGAAGTTTGGGAGTCTTCCTATGTTACTGCTATAGTATTATTGGAATATATCTTTGCTGTGATTTTCATTGTATATCTTTTAAACAGCTATTTTAGACAATGAAGTATGGGGCACTGTATGATACTCATTAAATTATAATCCTAGAGTATTATACGAGTAGAAAATTAACATTCAAAGTCATTTCAGAACCTTCTGTGGTTCAAATCAAATTGCACAGTCACTTCAGAAGATTCACAAATAGGGAGGATGATAGTTTTTAGAGTTCCTTTATACAAGGTGGAAACAGGAAACGCCTAGTTTGATAAAATCTTGTTCTCTTCTGCAAGGACAAGATGTACCATTAGCTAAGAAGCTTAGTTAAACACATTTTATTAAGATGAGTGGTGGGTGGAGGAAAGCTGAAGAATGTTAAGACATATCCCCACTTCTCTGGTCTCATATTTCCTTGTATAAATATGGAAATAATATGTCCAGAACACTACTTCCAATGTCTTTTTATACCTCCCCAAGGATGACTTTAACACAGTTACAAATCTGAATTTATATAGTTGAGTTAATTTGAGGGTCTTTATTTTTGAAATCATTTTAACTAAAGGATAATTGTAGCCTGAGTAATACTGAAAAGCCAAATGGAGTTTTACAGAGATTCACATGTTTCATATTACTCTCGAATGTTTACACTTTTAATTATCCTTAGAAAGTACCCATATTATAAAGATTATTAGAAAGTTCACTAAATTTATTCCATGATAAAATATGTCACATGGCATAATTTAAGAACCTTATATTTCAAATTCAATGTCAAGAATATTCTTCAGTGTCTATTATTTGTAGTAACTGAATGCTGGAATAAAATGGAAAAAAGTTGAAGCACCTTTATCTATTAAACTTATATTCTTAACAATAGTATTTAATAAATTTGGGCATAATAACTGCTATTAAGAGCGATAAAGTTGAAAATGAATTTTGAAAGTCAATGGAGAAGGTATTATTTTTAATAGTGATACCATAATAGACTACTCTTGTAAGTTGACAAGGAAGATAAGGGAAGTTAAGATTCGGCATGTGCAAAAGCTGAGTTAAGAGGAGTGTTGGAATGTTTGATAACTAAGAATAAAGTCATTGTATGTAGAATGAAATGAAGTAGAAAGTGGTGGAGGACAAGAAAGCAAGGTGTCCAGATGCTCACATATATAGCTTTTAAATCATGTCAAGGAGTTCAGATTTTGAATAAGATAGAAAACTATCACAAGTTTTGAGGACAAGAGTGTCAAGATATCATATTTTTAAAAATATCATTTCAACTATTGTGTAACCACTAAGCTTCAGGTTTGGCAAGGATGCAAGTATTTAAACCAGTTTAAAAGCAATTGCCTTAGTTTAGGAGAATAATATTGAAAGTTTAAGTAGGGTGGCAGTTTTGGAGATAGTAAGATGTAATGACATTTTAGACACATTGCAGAGGTGGTATTTTAAGCATATTAGATATTGGATTAGACATGAGGTATAACAGTTGTATCAAGTTAATTCCAAAGCTTTTAAGCAAATATGTGGAGTATTAAGAGGAGGTCTTTGAGGAGGACATATATTCAAATCAGTTGGACATGTGTTTTGAATTGTCTACTTAATATTAATTCAGTTATAGTTATTTGGTAGGTGATTACCTATAAAATTATTACTGTCAGGGAAGAAACCATGCTGAGAGATATAAATTTGCCAATATTTTGTATATAAATATTAGCTAAAGATTAATCTATTTATCTGGTAATCAACCTGCAAGAAGGCATCCAATGTTCCTGGCCTCATAGTCCTCTTCATATACTTGAAGTGACCTGTAGGATCAACAGCATAAAATAGAAATGAATTTACATTCATCCTAACATTAATGTCTGAAAGACAATACACCCAATTCTTAACATTATTTTTTTCTCTCTTTTAGATCTCCTGCTCTGGGGAAAATCAGTGACCTTTCCTAAAGGTTCTCTGTAATATGTCCTGTGTCATAAGAAATCAAAGACTTGTCAAAAATCACATGAATGAGTCATTTTAAGTGTATTTATTGTTCCTGTATTTTCAAAATAAAGAAGCCCTAGCCAATATTGAACTACAATATCAGGGGAGATCCTGACCACAAAGACCAGATAAGACACACTTTGCATTTTCTAAGTCACAGAAAAAACAAAAACAGATTTTAGTTATTTCTCAACCCTAAATAATAAGGGTAATTTGTTATGCAGTAACAGAAAAGTAATAGGGAGTAGAAGAATTAGAAAGCTGGTATAATTAAAATCTAAATGTCAGAGAGGCTTTGGAACCAGGCATGGGTGGAAGCTAAAAGGACTTTAAGAAACTTATTAGGTAAAGAGTAAATTGCCTTGAATAGAATGTTATTAGAAATTGATTGAGGAGGCTGTCAGTGAGGACTTAAAGAGAAGTGAGGAACATCTTATTTGAATCTGGATGAAGAGGGGTCATTGTTATGTGATTGCAGAAATTTTAATAAAATAGTCATCTGCAGTCATGTGGAACATAGAGAATTTACCTAAAACACTGGATAATTTTGCTAAGAAAATTTCCAGTCAGGATATTGAAAATGCCATCTAAACTATTGTTGGTTTTAATAAAATGTGAGAGGAGTTACACTAAAAGAAGTAACTTAAACAAATAGTTAGTGTCTAGAAGGATGTGGCCTATTACTATTAGCATTTAATTTGCTAATTTCATCTATTCTTTTAGTCAGTTTTGAGACACTGAAGCTTATCTAGTATTCTTCCATGCACTTATACTTTTTAAAAAAAATTTTTTGTACCAGCTAATTTGCAAAAAGAGCAAAATTTGATTTTGTAGTTTGTAGTTTTCATCAGTGAGTGATGTCTATTTTCTCATTTCTTTAATCTGAGTTGGTTTTGTGCCTTGTTTTAACAAAGAATGAATACATCAGTCTAATCTTGTATGGGTTCTGAGTCTAGACTTCAGTAGGCTTAAAACTCTTTTGTTTCCTTTCAGCATTGTTCAGAGACCAGAATAGTGCCCCAGAGGTTGAGAAGCTACATACAATAGAGACATCATCACAGGTAAGAACAGTTCAGATGAATGAGCCTCTAGTCAATCCAGAACCTGAAAGCTTAGCAATCAAACCTGCTGCTGGTCAGAAAGGCTCAACTACGCCCAGGCCAGAACGCTGACAACAACAAAATGGTGTGTTAAACAAATAGCTGCCAACTTCAGTTATTAATTTGTGAGATGGTTTATTATGCAAAATAAATCAGTGAATTCTTAAATATTGGCAACAAGTGAGATTTTAGATTTCACTTTTAATGCTGATGACACTAAAATGTCTATGGAGATGCTCAACTCAGAGAATCTTTGTATCGTGTGGCATAATGTATTCCCATGACTTCCATTACTATTATAAGCTAATGATTTGAAAATCTCATGGAATCATTTCAGATTATTATTCTAATCCGTATCTGTATCTCATTGCCTGCCAAGAATCTTGGTTTGTTTATTTTAGATAAAACGTTAATTCAATATTTTTCCCTAGAAAATGACTTATCTTTCATCATCCCCCTGGCAAAGGATATCATACACAGGCATCATTCACTTCATCGTATTTCCACAATTAATTTCTCTAAATCAATTGCATCACAGTAACGTTGTTATTATTGTACATTATACCATCCAGCTGTAGAGATCATGGGAAATCCAGAAATTAGGAGGGTAGAGACTGCTTTTATCTGAGTGAAATAGTGCACTTTCAGTCATGTCTGGGAGAAAGTCAAGAAGAAATATGACTCTGTTTATGGTCTGCTGCTTGTTAAAGTGCTCTGTTCCAAAGGACATGTGTTATATTTAAAGTAGCTAACACATAGCAGTTAGAAGTAAGGGTCAACATAGAAAAAGAGTGCTATAGTTAAAAATAAGTAAAAGTTAATGAAGTTGGTACAACATGTATTTGTGGTAGTTGAAACTAGAAATAGACAATGGCATCAAAGACAACTTTAGAAATAATAAAGGGATTCATTATGATTGTGTCACTGATATCCAAACTTGACACTGGAGCTTAAAAAGTCTGAGTTCCATCACATGAGTGTAGCTGTCAATATTCCATTTTCCTCATCAATATTAGAAAAAAACAAAAGCAAAACTATATTGAGATATCAGATGCAGAAATAAATGCATAGTGTTTCTGGGAAAAACAGAGCAGAGAAAACCAACATAGTTAATTAGCACATTTCCAGAGAAGAGAAATATATTGTGATCCTAAATATACTTAAGACTATTTACATGCAAATGTTCTGGCACTGTCTTATTTCACAAGCTTTTCTACCCCTTTTACTTGTGAAATTCCTATTCATTTTTAATTTACTTCATCCCCAATTTTTTCTGATCATTAAAGCTTAATGCAACTACCTCATAGATTTCTTTCTTCACACATATTATGGTTTTTAGTAAGTACTGTATTTCTATGATGCAGCAACTAACAGTAAATTTGCATAGTAGACATTCTATAAATATTTCAGAGAGGCATCATGTTGTCAATATTAAAGAAGATGTATAGGCTGAATAAACATTCTTTCAAATAAATATTGTATATTTGCTACCACAAGATAAGTTCCCATATCACAATGATTACATAGAAAATGTCTCTCTAAAATATTTTAGCTATTACTCCTCAAAAATAAAACTTATCCGTTACAAGCAAAATTCCAATTTTCTAAAATGCAAGCAACTATTCAGCTTGTGAAACAGAAAAGTAGCAATAGAGGAACTAGCTTATCATTTTCCATTTTTTAAATAAATTGCATTCATAGATAAGTATTAGGCAATATTGATTGTAAATGTCACCTTAAAATGCCAGTGACATTTGCTTAAAGATTTTCCTGATACTTACAGAAGCATTTAAATAATAATACTAATGTATTTTCCTTGGATTTTATATGTCCCATAGTGAATTGTTATAAATTTTAGCTGTCATTTAGTATTTTTTTCATGTACTAGAAACAACAAAAGCTAATACCCCTTTTTTTAAATCTCATACAGAAGCTTTCTATAAGAAAGGAAGAAAAAAAATTTTTTAAATGGGCAATGCACACAAAAATATATTTAACTTAGTAATGCTTTTATTAATCAGATAGGCAACTTCTTTGAATTAAGAAATATGATCAAGTGTTAGCTGCAATTTTTTTTACATTTTAATATAGTTATCTGGACTTAATTTTGTAAATGACATTTTCTGTCTCAGCCATAATTAAATTAACATTCTGTGTATATCTACAATCTAAAAATTAATAGAAATTCAACTTAATGTGATCCTAAATAGCAGTTAAAGATAAATTCTTTTATAAAAAAGCTAATATACTAAGAGCCTACACAGGCTGATCTTTTTGAATATCAATTCTACTGTCAGTTGCATTGCGTATAACCTCTTCAATATCAACGTTTTGTCTTATTCATGGGAAATGCTCTTTAGTTAGGAAGGAATAGATTTTCTTCTGAGAAAATCAGCTTTATTGAAGAAAGCATCTTGTATTGCCTAATACAGACTATTTCTTGTTTGACAGACTGAGTAATTTGTGATGGGTGGATTTCAACATTTTTTTTAATTTCGATATTAGTAAGTTAAAATGCTTACTGATAGTTTAGTGCAAACAATTTGTAAATCAAAAATGGCAAAGAAAATCTATTAACTGTTATCATTGATTTTTTTTGGAATGCCATACTCCATATTGAAAATTTGGATTAATATCTTTACTGTTAATATAGGGTTTAGTATAACCCAACATATTCTAGCTATATTTGGAGACACAAAAGTCATTCAGATTTGCTTTATGTAGAAAAGCTTAGGAAAATTGCTAGATTTACGATTACGTACTTATTAAACTTATGTAATGCTATGATGCAAGGTTTTGTCATTAAAAGTAAAATTAAAAAAGAAAAGTACAAAAATAATTTTAGTGATGAGGGGAAGGTAAAGTTTAGTGTTTATTTGGGTGAAGAGGGTTTATTAACACAAAATTTCATTTTATATTTAATCAGATGAAATGTTTGTATCAAACCTGAGGGACATAATATGATTTATGATCTGTGTTAAAAATCTGGCTATTAACTAGCTTAATAAAGATATTTTCATTCCTCATTTTCCAAATAAGTGAGGAATTATTTTGTTTTCTATTGGAATGTTCCATTTTCCTTTCTTCCTTGGGGAGTTTTGAGAACATAATCATTACAGTCTTCGGAAAATGGGATAATATGGATAATACTCTATGATTTAACTGAATAATTTCTTTTTTATCTGTCCATTCATATGTCAGAACTTTAATTAATGAATCGATTTAGATGCTGACATGCCAAGATTTAAGTTTTATATTTTCATTTCCTCCCTGCCCATCCCAACTAGATGAAACTTAATTAAAAAAATTATACTTGTCAATAGTACTTGTGATTGTCTAACTTGTCTAAAATTCAACTCTTTAGGAAATTGATTTCTGAAGTAGTGCAACATCTTTTAAAAAAATCTGTATTTTCCCATTTTATCACTATCAAATATATTACACTTGCTGAACATGCTATTAAAATCTAACATCAATTCATTTTTCTGGTTTTGAAACTAGAAAAAATGAAATTATCAGTAAATTTAGAAGACTAAATTTAATAAAGACTGCCTTTGTATAATTTTAATTTTGAAACAAATGAGTCAAAATATAGCTAAACACAGGATATTTTAATATAATTCTAGAAAAATATAGTTCTTGGTCTGTACTTCCTCTCTAATCTTCCCTTTGTTCTTTACCTATTCCTATATACATAAATGTAAGTTACATATATTTGTTTGTGGGGCATGTGTGTGTGAGAGACAGACAGAGAAAAAGATAGCTCTTACAAAGCATTTGCTATGCTACTATTGACAGTAATTGTAAGGACTTTCTACATATTAGTTAATTTAATCTTCTGAGAATATTCTGAAGTAGGTACTTCTGTTTTACAGAAGAATCAACATTAAATGACTTGTCTAAGCATATAACTCCTATCTGCTCATTCACTACCTACCAATGCTTGCTCACTTTTGGTGAGCACATTTTTCTTTTAAAATGTAATTTCAGGCATTTTCTATCCTTTTTTCAAGTGCTTGAGGAAGTATTAGTTACTTTAAGAAAAAAAGATGTAGAATTTCTGGTTGGCTTAGGAAACTGAGTCCTACGGAAGAAAAATACAAAAGAACAAAACTTTCTGGTGCAGAGTTCAGTAGAGCTTGCTAGGATTGCTATACATTCTAACAGAGGAAAGCAAGGCTTGTCAAAAAATGGTAACATGATAAACAAAACAGTTGATTCAATGGCAACACCTGGTAGAAATATGTCAGAACAGCTCAGTTACTTTTCCACAGGAAATTTCACAAACCAATGTATTATTAGCATGTTATAGTCTATATTGACAGAACATAATTTAGTAATCAGCAATTTCAATGTATTCAAACTTTTGTGTATATTTAGCTTTTCGTTATTATTATTAAATGACTCAGGTAGTATGAGGGCTAAACCTGGATCTGATTGCTTCTTTAAGGTTTCATCTATATATGTAGTGCTTCACAGAAAGTTCCAGGTACATAGCAGACCTTTAATAAATATTTATGTAATGAATGAATGACAAATCATTCAATAGATCAGGTATTGTTGTAAAGGGTATCACTTTGCTAATTCAGATTAGGTGAGAATTGTATTCTGTACTCTGTTGGTCTGATGCCCTTTGTTATCATTTGCCATTTTTATATAGTTGATCTAGTAATGCTATTTTGTTCCACTAAAAAAAAATAATCCAACAATATACATAAACAAAAACATTGTTCATAGGGTATAAAGAATATAGTAATTTGGCAGATTTTGAAATAAAATATAGAAGTGGAAACAAATAGGTAAATCTGGAATTACATTGGTGTAATTGCTGTCATGATAGGTAAATGGGGAGTAAAACAGAAGCAAGGAAATAGCCTCTAACGAACTCCAGTTATTTGATTAAAAAAAAAAAAAAAAAAAAAGGAAAGTTGGCAGGGATGTCCCTCTGAGGATGAAGAAAAGCATACCAAATAAAAATGAAGGAACAAGGCAGAGAAATAGCAAGCCCATAACTTAATCTGTATTAATTCCAGAAAAACTGAAATGAATGGATTTGAGTACTTGAAAAACAGAAAAAGTTGCATTAGACCTGAAGACAGTGATCTTTAAATATCTAAGGTACTAACTTGTCTAATGAGTTTGAACTGTATCCGGAAAGCCTCACGGTCAGCCGTTTCCTTGTCTGAAAATGAAATACTTTATGCTTCACAAAGATGGCAAATTTTTTTCTACTTAAAATACCTATCTTATGAAATAGTTAAGATGTTAAAATGGGTCATGATCTATCAGTGGAAATGCAAATAATATTACAAGAATTCCAGTTGTTACTGAATTTTTATCATTCCATTGAAATCTTACTAATCGGAGATATAAATCCCCGCAAAACACTAAAGCATGGGGCAATTATGCAACTGAGAATTATCAAACTATTACCATAATCAACTTTGTATGAAAACATTTTTTTTGCAGGCATCGTGAGTTAGTAATTTGTCATTAAGATCAAAAAAGAGAAAGTTTAGTTAGTAAGGAATTGCTTATGATTTGGGGAGTTCAATTTTCTCTTTATGTTCATTTTCCAATTTCTTGCTTCAAAGGATATCTTTTACTTCATAAGCCTGTTAAAAACATTAATATGCTCAAAACCTGTTCATAATAGGCTATGTAGATGGCCTCTGAAGCAATCTACCACATTCAAACTCAATACTCATATTAATTTTCTCAACACTCTTGAACACTTTATAGTGCTAATTATGTCTATTAATATGTCATTTACTTTGAAATGATATGTATGTTTTCTTCTAAAATAGAAATCCTTAATTTTGCTTAGCACAGTTTTATTTTAGCAAGCCTTTCTGATCTAATGACTGATTTTTCTTGGAAATAATAGGTTTACTTGTACAATGAATAGTAGCACATATGTTTAATGCAGATAACTGGCTACTTATCAAATTGGCTCTAATTAGACATTTTTGAATTATAGGATTAATACGAGCACTGTGGGGATAGGGCACATAAAGCATGTGAATTTTCCAAGTGAGAATACATTTATAAAGATGGCGTTTTACATTTTGTACTAGCTCTGTAGCATTTGCCAAAAGCTAATGACTCCAGGTGCACAACTGGAACCTAATAGAACCTGACTGGCAAACAGATACAGATTTGGGTGGGAAGTAACAGATATGATAGAGGTTGAGAGGAAAATATCTTGTTTTATTTTTCTTTTCATTTCTCCCCACCCAGAGGAAAATATTTAACATATTGAAATTTTAGGTTCACAGTGTTCTCCTTCTAGATCGATATATGAAGAGATGGGAAATTTCCAAATAACAGTTTTCAATGTTAAGTTAAATTTATTGTTACAAAATGATGTATTTTTCCAGTTTACTGTGGAACATTAGTAACAGAGAGTCTGGCTGTTTCATCTCGGTGATTCCGGCATTCTTTTTCTCACTCATCCATTTTTTCTTTCTTATATATGACGGTTCAGTATCAGGATTCCTGATTAATGTTTATTAGCCAGAATACAGGGCAAAATCAGTTTTCCCAAATTTATACTTTCTCTGAATAGATTTCTACCAATTATAAATATTTTTTTCCTTTTATCATGTAGAATTAAAGTATATATTAACTTTAGTTAAGGAACTATTTTCTGAACATCTGTTTTTGCTTTTAAAAAGCCTAGCTATGAGCCCTTTCTTTCTCCTTCATCTTCTTGCATAGACGTACGTATTTCTCTATTATGACTTTTTACCAAGATGTCCTTGTAATTATTGTATAATTGCAATGTGATGTTTAGATGATAAATGATGAACCCTTTAATTATCTATGTATAGTATGTGTCATGCCAGCCGGGATATATGGCTAAGTGGTCCTGGGCTTAAGTCTGCTGGAGCAACCTGGAGTAAGGGACTCTCTCACTGAGACAGTATCAACAGCAGGTATATAGATTACACATTGCACATCACACTTTGAAACATTGTACAAATATTTTCCAACATCAGACATCACACTTAGGATAATTTAAAAAGGAATACAAACTTTTGATTATGGTGATTTTGACTATGAGAGAAAATTATCCTTACCCCTGTTACCAGAGGTCAGTGATAATACAATAATAAAACATGTGAATCTTTGACTGCAGTTTTATTCTGTTAACCCAAAGTCAAATCTCACCTGTGACACAACCAGGGGTCTTAGTATTTCTGGTTTATATTATTTGCTTGGGTACTATTTGTTACATCTTTGCTTTTAGTTGAGAAAGCTTCTGTCCTTCACTGTTCCGCTCATGGTGGGGACTACATTCCAAGAAAAGGAGAAAAGGGCTGTGGTTTAACCTTTGTATTCAGTTAGGTTGATTGCATAACACTGTGATGTAGCTTGTTTCTATGCACCTATGTAGGGGGTCAGCTCTATTGTTGGAAGCCCAGTCAGCAAAGTTTTGATCTTGCAGAAATGTTTCCTCACCACTGAGTAAGATGTTATGCAAATTGCATGAATAATACATATAATTTATATTACAAACATATGAAGTAAAATTACAATAAATAGATTGGGAACAAAATTATCTGAGAATCAACTTTCTCATAAACATTTATCAAATAGACTATTCAAAATAAAGAGTTTTTTTATCTTACAATGCCCCTTTGCTAAAGTTTTATATTTGTACAAGGGTGTTGTTTATTTATGTTTTGTTGTTGTTTTTGATCATGCTCATTGTTTCATTGGCCTAAGTGTCAATGCCATGGACTATGGTTGTAGATTCAGACATGGGTTTAATTTATTACATGGAAATATTTAAAAAATAGCATTCTTCAATATTTTAATCTATTAAGCCCACTTCAAAAGTAAGAGGTTAGATAAAGGTAAAGAACTTATATTCACTCTTCTAATGTAACCCTTTTCAAAGGTGCAATGTAAGAAACCAGTTTTAGCAAGAATTATGAAGAAATCTAGTGTCTCAATTCACTAATTTTCACTAAATGTTACAATTTAATGACCAATATTGTACAAATATTTACTTAACAGATAGCCAAGACTTTGTTTTATACTTCTCCAATTTATTCTCCAAGTAACTTCAATAGACATATTTCTAATCTTAAAAATGGACTATATCATTATCAAAATTAAATATTTTCATTTCTTCCCATCACCAAAACAAAAAAATTCATAATCTCTTCCTATCTGCATAATATTGTCCCTTCTTATACCTAAAGTACACTTACTTGTCATACCCAACTATAACACCCCTCCATGAGCATGCTGTTATCAAGAAATTTAGAACCACACATCAGTTCATTATGTACTTGAATATTACAGACAAAAATTCTTGCCCTTATTTTTTTTTATATTTTAATGGAGGAGACTAACAACAACAGCAGCACAAAGTAAAATACATAGCATAGTGATAAATACTAAGGAGAAGAATAAAGGGGGAAGAGACATAAAGTATTATTTCTATGAGTCACTATTTTTAATAGACTGGCCAGAGAAATCTTCAAAAACGAGAATGTCAAATAAAAGTCTAAAGGGGGTCAAGGATTAAATCATGTAGCTATTTTGCTGAAGAAACTTCTAAGTAGAGAGAAGTCAAGGGCAAACTTGCAGCTGGAGTGCTGGGCAAGTGTGTGAGTGGTTAAAAGAAGGTAATCAAGTAGGAAGAGTGATATAAAATGACCGCTGTAAAGACAATCTCTTCCATCACTATCACCACTAAGCCTTCATCAAACTTTCATTTTCTTTTCAAAACTTGCCTTAGACAATCTTTAACTGATGGTCATTCTATTTACCATGTAAGTGATCCTTATTAGAATTATAATAGCATGTTCTAAATTCATCTATCAAAACTGTTTTGCATATTTCATTGTACATATCTGAGTCATCCATATCTTGCCCACAAAGTCATGGACTATTTGTCTGATTCAGCAGTATTAATATCAATAATGATAGAGATTAAAAAGGAGATTTCTTGGACTCTAATCTCAAGTGTTATATGTACTAACTGTAGTTTGAGTGATAGTCTCATTGTTTCTGATTCCTAATCTTTATATTGGAGATAATTGTAATAACATAGTAGTGGAAATGGACCAAGTATTGTTCTGGGAGCATCATACTATTGATCCATGTATTATCATCTATGTAAACTTGCAGGGTTATAGTATACCTGCTAATTAAGCTATTTAAAGTAAATCCAGTTTCTGACATGCAGTCAATGTTTATCCACTTGAGTATACAATGATGGAAAAGCACATGCAAAATATATTCTAGATATTCAAAAATTTCTTCATATTTAGGTATTCACTTTTCAAATCAGCATTATTATGCCAATGTTATATCAAAAATATAGTCTTCTATGAAATCAAGATTACGTTTCATACAATATTTCTTAAGACAATGTTTCATGCTTGTCCCTAGGAATTTCTCCAAGCCTCAGACTTTCATTCTGGCATTTCTTGATATTATTATAAATTTTAGCAGTATTTTTTGCTATTTTTTAAAAAATAATAAAGACTCACATTCCTTCTTCAATTGATCCTTTTGTGGAACCTTGATTATGTCAAAATATTACAGTTGCTTGGTACATATTTTCATACTCAGGCAATAAAAATTATTTTTCTCCTAGATAAATGAAATATAAAGCTTTGTTCTATAAGTTTAAGATTCTTTCTATTCAAAGGTATATAAATTACATTTTTGTCAGAAATGGCATATATCTATACTAGTATGAAATCATACCTTTTAGAAATAGTATATTTTAGCTAGTAATAATATATTGCTATATTTATATGCAAATAGTAATTGCTTCTGTATTTCTCAAATTAAGTATTTCTGAAAAACAGTGAAATTGTAGAATAAATAATTATTCAATGAAGGAATAATCTCATTCTTAATAGCATTTCAGATCAGTCATAAACTTTGACCAGAAGTGTAGGTACTTCTTATATAGGAAATTTGCATAATCTAAATTACATAGACATCTCCTAGGAATATGAAAACAATCATGGTGAACTTGTTTGAATCTAGAACATAAACAGTCATTTAAATTTTATTATCCATAGAGTAGAACTGATTCAAGAATTGTTTGTAAATATAATGAGGACGTAAGCCATTTGTTCTAGCATTTAAATCAATTTACTGCTTTCTTTACCAAGAAAATAAAGCTATGAAAATATAATGGAAACTTAGAGTACTGAACTTTATAAAGTATAAAGAATTTCAATTTACATTCTGGTACAAGATTTTTTATCTCCTCAAATACCATGATACCATCACTTTGACTAGGATTAATGCAGAGAACATACAAAAAACAAATGATTTATAATTTTTTAAAGTTGGATGATGCCAGAATATGAAATTCCTTGAATTGAAAGAATTGATGAATATTTTATATATGCTCTGAACAGTATAATCACAAGAACAGAATTAATTTTAAGACTCTTCGATAGCTAATCTTATAGGATCCATTAGAATGACAGGAAGTGGGAATGAAAACTAAGAAAGGTATAAGCAAGTATACTGAACCTTTAATGAAAATAAAGGAATTATTTTATAAACAGTATAAATTGATAATTAAATAGCTTTGATAGCAATTAGTTGTTGTAGAAGTTCTTTTTTTAACCAACGGAATGATTTTATTCAAATTTGCTAATAAACCACATTATAATTTTAAACAGATAAAATGAATGAACAAGTATGAGCAAAATATCTGTCATACAATTTGCATATTTCGCTTTTTCCACTTCAAAATGAACTAGCCCATTTTCAATTGCAAAAAAATCCAAGTTTTCAATTTAATGCAGCAATGAAAAGACAACTTTAACTACAGGTGGAAACACAAATGTCTCTGCTTGTGAACATGTATCAGAAGTTAGTTTGTGAAAACTCATGAAATGGATTCCATGTGTGCAATTAAGCATTTACTTAAGTTATGCATAACATAATCTTAATAAAATCTAACTCTATTATGAAGTCTTTTGAGATAACAGTTAATGAGGTATAAAAAGGACCATAATACATGGTTATTCTTTTACTATTTGTGCATTATACTGAGAGGTCTATAAATATAGTTTATTCTATCAACAACAAAAGCATGTAGATATATAAAAACATGCAAATATATAGAAAACACAGTTTTATTTGTAGCATAGACTTTATTTGCCAAGTGAAAAAGCAACTCAGCTTATTTATTCAATGTAAAGCAAAGTTCAAAATAACCTTCAAAAATGAAATTAGAAAAATGCTTTTAGCTTGACTGAAACACTAAATTGTAGAGCATGATGATAAATTATATCTCTTAAGTCTAAGTGCTGAAATTATGGATTCTCAGAAGTCTTAGAAATTATGGATTTAATGTTCTATTGCATAAAAGACAAATAAAAGCACTAAACTAGTAAACCTTTTCCACACTGGATTCCTTCCCCTTTTCAGAAATGACTGACAATAAGAACAGTGGTCCCCTAGGACAGTTCAGAATCATCAGAATATCTGAATTTTTTTTTGAATTTCAAAGAGGAAATAATAAAAAAGAAAATGTGAACATTATTTGAAACAGTGACAAGAGTTGTGCCCACATTGGAACATCAGTCGAAAATTACCATTTTTTCATATATCTCTTGGCGTTTCATTGTAGAAAACGATCTTAGAAACGGGAAAATTGAAGATAAAGTAAAATTCATTTACTAGAAAAAATTTGTCTTTCTTAGATGCTGGAAGTAAGAAAACAAATTTTTATTCGGAGAAGTAATATCAGAAAAGTTTGGTCCAATAATGAGAGAAAGTAAAATCATTACATAATGATGTTTATGCACATATTTTATTGAAACAACTGAAAAGCATCTGAATATCTGTTGAAGACATATTATATATTCTAAACTTTTCTGCAAATCTATAAACACTGCCAAAATGTTAACACTATCTATCTTCTACCTGCTATGCACACACACATATGATATAAGGCATGCAGGTATAACTCTCAGATTTAAAAAATCCATTTGGAGAAAAAAGATTTTCTTTAATTAGATTAGGAATCATAAAGCTTAACCTAACAGTTAAATAATCTGTAGTATACTGCGAATAGAGGAGGATTTGAGTTTATATACAAGAATCACTTTCAAAGAAGAATAAACATTATTTAATCAAATAGCTCATGAAAATGTCTTTTTTTCCACTCAACAAATAAGATATTATCCTAATCCAGGAATATTTGAATCTCTTATAGTTTCAAAGATTAAAATGATTGCTTCAAACAAACTTTTCTGTAGACTGATTATTGAATTCTCTCTGTTAGATGCCACCTACATTCTCATTTGCCTTTATTTGAAGACGGAACACACAAAGATGGGGATTGGAGAAAAGGATTTATTCCTGCTCTACTTTTCTTAGTTGATTCTCAAAAATCGAATCTGAAAAATAAAGCTTTTGTTTATCTTCCTTATTTCAATGTTGTTACTTAAACCAACATACCATTGTTACTACTGGATAATCAGTAGATACGTCATTTTTTTTACAATATTTCCTGTATGTCTATCTTGTTTGCTGCTGTTGTTTTCATTAATTGGAGGGCTTCTGTTGAAACTGTACTTGACTATTTGTGGTACAGTACATATTTAGAAATAAGCAAAACATTTTATATACGCAAAAGAGTGTAGGAGTTAAATTTGTTCAAATGTCTAATTTTGGAAGAAAATAGATCATAATAAAATTAGATCAAATAAACTAGTGTGACCTGATTTCTATTTAAAAGTAGAATTATATGTATATATGTGTGTGTGAGTTTACACACACACATATATATATATTTATAATAAGTATCATCTAGGTTCTATGCACTATTTAATTGTTTAACCTATATTAACTATTTTAATTAAAACTATTCTCCAGGGAAAATGCAATTGTGATCCCAACTTTCAAGATGAAAAAGCTACAACTTGGGACTGTAGAATAACTTTTCCCAGATCTTCATAGGGAAGCTCAGACAATCTGTCTAGGTGCAGACATTCAGAATTCAGAGGCTGAGCTATGCAAGACCATGCTGTACTGCTTTTCCAAAGACACGGGTAGGTGATGGGGAATGGAAGTCTTGGAATGCTAAGTTAAAGTTTAAGGAACTCTAGCATATTAACAAGGGGTTCTAAACAGGAACATGACTTCATGATATATTTGTACAGAAAATACTTTATTGACAAGATTTTGATGAGAATATACAACACTGCATTTGGATCATTCAAGAGAATAATCAAACTTCTGGTGAAGTTAAGACAAACATTAGAGAAATGGAATATTGACCTCCCTGGGACAACATCAGAGAGACTTTTGATGTGTGTGCCTGTTTTTGAAATAATCTTACTTTCTCCTAGGAACACAGAAACAAATGGATTTTGTTCTGTTTTTCAAAAAGAGGTCATATGCAAAGCAATTCTAGACAACTGATTAGAAATTAAAATAAGGTAGATATTGTATACTTGTATACAATTTTAAATGAGAAACGAGATATTTCTTTCTCTTTACAGTAAGCTATACATGCTAGAGCAGGGTGAGACTTGAAGGTCATAGGATAGATTTATTTTTAGTGCTTTTTAAAGGAAGAAATAATTTGAACCAAGTTGCAGAATAACAATGGCTCTGGAAATTGCCTTTAAAGAGGCAAAGTTTCTGAAGTAAATTGTCCTTTTGGATTTAAACATACTTATTTTCACAATGAATTGTTATGTCAGCACTTCATCTACCCCAAAGGAAAAGCATGATAAATCTGCATTATGCTTTGAGGAAAGAGCATTACCAAGTTCTAGTATTAGCTTTCAAACCAGCTATTTCTAGTAACAGGTCAGATTTACCCACTAGCTATTCTGCCACACATACATAGATTCACACTTTATGCTGTGTGGGCTGTATTTTTGAATGTCCCTATTACTTTAACACTTATTACAGCATATATTTTCAATGTTTAATACATTGAATTAATATATATTGACTTAGCAATTTTTCCTGATTTGGATATAAAATTCATTTCAAATATTATCTAATATAAAATATTTCAATGTTATGAAATGAGATTTTTAAACATGAAATATTATCAGTAACTACTTCTGTATTAAATCTATACTATTTATTATTATTGAAATTTTTATTAATTTACATTCTTCTTCATATGAACTTGTCTTTTTACAGACATATTTTGATTTTAAGCTTAAGTCAAGACAAGTCACTGAATTTGTCCCCTAGGATTTTGGTTTTTTTTCTGCTTTGAAATAGAAGTCTGTCACTATTTTAATCTTCCCAAGAGCTTAAGAATATATGGAAGATATGGAACCAAACATGCTAAAATCGTTCGTTTAGAATAATACCTTTGTTAATTTTTTGCTCTAACTTGATTCTTTCTCTAAAGAGAAATATTTTCTTTCCTTCTCTTTCTTTCTTTCTAAGGGAAGGAAGTAGGTATGAAGGAAGGTAGGTAGGCAGTAGAAGCAGTAGACAAGGAGGAGGAGAGAGGACACAGAAGAATTTTTATTTAGGTGTTCTCTCTGTCCCTGTCATGAACATGGGTCCTTTAGCTCTAATGTGAATGGCTCCTCAGGTATATGCTTAACACCTGAGTCACCAGGGCAAGCCAAGAGAAGCATTTTCTATTCAAACATATTTGCTTTGATTATATATGAGTTGAAAGCAATTAATACGAAGAATAAACTCTCCTTGACTATTTGGAAGTACTGGGGAAACTAAATTCTAATATTTTTCATACTTCTCTCGTGTGTCTCTGATTTACTCTGAAAATATTTCATAGAATATCATATTGCTGTTCACACACAATTTAGTTATTTAGAGGTTAATGGAGACATGGAAGGATGAGCAAAAATAGAATATTTGCCTATTTCACTTCCTCCAGAACAAAACTAAAAAGATACATCAAAGAAATACTAAAGCAAATGTCTAAATTATTATTAAACTCCGTATCTCTACTCCATGCTTGTCTCCTCACTCCATACCGTTCTGTAAATAACTTTTTATATGTGAGGTTGTTGAGATTATTACTGGTTATTGCTATCATTAGTGATCATCAAAGATACTGAGCACTGTGAAAAGTTTAAGACCCTGTTTCATGTACCAAAAACAAAGTGGTGTAAAATATGAACCGCCCCCTCCTCAGTAAAAGGTAATCATTTAGGGAGAAAATGCATAAAAGTATTCAAAGTGTCATAGGACAAATATAAAATGAATAGTATGTCCTTTAAAGTCAAACACACTCATTTGGAGAATATTAAGAATCATGTAAAAAGATAACATAGGATATTCCCTCCTGCTAGAGATAGAGGAGCTAGTTTTTGCCCTTACCACCCCATACACAGCTACTTTTCCATCCCTCATCAAGGAGAACAGAGAGAATGCAGAAAAGCATGTGATTTCTGAGGATTAAGACCACAAGAACAAAACTCAGAGTCTTTGTGTTTTAAAGAGAACCATTTTTAATGCCATAAGGACATTAAAATAAAAGTAGTAAATGTAAACATATAAGATCTAGACAGTATTAGAATGAAGGATTTCTATGAAGCTTACTGTTCTTGCTAGACCTACCTTTTCAAACAGATATCAGAAACATAGAATAATAGCTTGAAAGAATGTCAGGTCAAGAGATGAGGTCTTAAATCTAACCATACCTATAACATTTTTTTTTCAGAAGGGAAAACACCCTCAGGCAGGGGAAGACTAAAGATATAAAGAGATAAAAGGGGCTAATTGATGGACCACAACCCAAGACAGTCCAGAGGGAAGACAGGAGAAATAGAGGAGGAAGATCATTTTAGAATAAAATAATATCTCTTTTTTGAGACCTGGAAAGCAATGGAAATATGAAAATCATCTACCTCTACCATCTTTCCTTCCTTCCTTCCTTCCTTCCTTCTTTCTTTCTTTCTTCTTGTTTTTTATAAAGGAAAGTTTCAGGCAGAAATGTAGGTGAGTAGACAGGCATATAGACAAGGAGAGAGAAGAGGAAGAAGTATTTATTTAATATAATTCAGTTGGTCATCTTTGTTGTCTCCACCATCCTACCACCAACCCATGCCAGGACACAAACTCAGTTACTTGGGATTGATATGGGTTGTCTCACCCGGATGTGGAGAACTTAATCACTAAACCACCAGGGTGTGCCAGATTGTCGATTTTTAATAAAGATGCAAATGAAGATGCATTTAGTAATAAAGAATATAATTTAATGCATACATATTTAACTTCTAATTGTATCATCAGGTTTCATTTAATGTTATTCAATAATCCCCATGCAGCAAGTTTAGGAAGACTATGTTAAAAAACATTCTGAAAATAATTAAGGCTCTACAACATTAAATTATCGACTATGTATTTAAAAGTCATTTTTTGATTATAAAATGATAGAAATTCGAGCTTGAAATATAAAACTTTTTCTCTTTTATTATTGTATTGCTCCTCTGTGGGATTTAAAATTGCATTATGAGACTCTAGTAAAGCTTTTGGGAGAGTGCTCAGTAAAATTGGAAACTCCTCTTGTGAATTCTTAGGTTAAATTATACGATCAGGAGCAAAAGTTGGATAATATGTGTTCTTTTATTCCTTCCTTGCTTCTTTATGTATTTATTTATATTTTAGAAAACTCTTTTTGATTCCATTCGTTGAACTCTTTCCTCATAAATATCAGTTCTTTTACTAAAAATATTCTGGTTATGAGCTAAAAAATAACTCCTAAAGACATGTATTTGTGTATAATACAAGAGTTTCACTCATGGCATATTATCCAGAATTTAAATTTTAGAACAGTTTTGCCAAGTAGTCAGTCACATTCTCAAATACAGAGAACATTCTTTATGTATGTTTGTATCCTATCATATGATTGGGTAATCTAACTCCTGATAAAGGGAGGCTCCATATATGATAACAAAGACCACCAGTGACATGAATCAGATTAAAGTGCTTTAGCTTAATACAGCAAGAGAGAGTATATCTCAAGATAACTATGATCATATCAAAAAAGAATTCTAGAAAAAAGAATACTTGTGTGATTTAGAGGACTAGAGTTAGTCATAGGATTATCTTTGAAGGAACTGTTAAAAGATCCTATAGAAAACATCAAAATTAGAATTCATAGTCAGACAGCCCAGTAGATTACTATATATTGTGACAAAACTAGGGAACCACTAGTAGATTATAAGCATGTAGTTCTGTTCCTTCCATGATTTAGTCATATGACTTGTTTTGACCAATGGGACATTAGCAAACAAGGTACAATCTAGGGTTTGAAGCGGTTTGGGTCTGGGAGTTCACTTAGTCTCTCTTTGCTAGAGGATCCATTTGCTAGCAAACCAACAGATGAGATGGAAATTATTCTAGATTAGGGCATCCCAGATGCAGGGATCCACAACTGAGCTGGTGACTAACTGCATACTAATGAGTGAACCAAAATAACTAAGAAGCACTATCTAGGTCAGTCCAGCTCAAAATTTTACTTGTCAATTGTGATTAAAATAAATGTTTATTGTTTTAAGCTACTAAATTTTGTATCGGTTTTGTGTTTCAAAAATTGATAGAGTTAATAGAAGTAGAACCAATGGAGACAATATGTTCGCATCCATTTAAGTGAGTAATCATTCGTTATGTTCAGAATCTACATTTAATTCATGGATTGAGGGCATTCTGTTGATAGCTGCCTGCACTGGTTCATGTAAGAAATGACTGCTTATTTTGATCGATCCTTCTGCACTACAAGGAAAAGAATACCTTTTTCAACACATTAGAACTCTCGAAAGACACCTTACACTAAGGTAATAATGAGAGCTAATAAAGTAAAAGGAAAATCTCTCCTCCCAATACTTGTCATTGCTTCATAAAAAATGGAGCTAACCCCAGGTGGGATGATAATTCTTTCATCCTACCACAGTATGTGTTGTATACAAATACACGTTGTTGGAAACACACACACACAAACACACACACGCGCACACACACACATACCCCAGAGAAATTGGAAGATTAAAAACTATGCTTTAATCTAGATTCCAAACATGCTGGTCATTTTCCTGCACATCTTTAGCTTTGTTCTCCACTCACCATGGAAAATGCAATATAAGTAGCTCAAAAGTTTACACTGCTTATACATGAAAAATAATTTGGAGTAACTCAATACAAGTATGGCAGCTTAATTACAAACAGGAGGTGTGCAGTATTTTTGTAAAGTACTGGGCCTATTGAAGACATTGTTATAAAGCAGTGTTTTAAGTCCATGTTTTGTCATGTCTGTAATTTAACAGTTTAGAAGCAAAATTAATGTGTTGGTGTTTCTCTTTGATTAATACAACACATTTTATTCAAACTGGCATGTGATTCCTTTTTGTTTCTGCCAAAAAGACCTGGTAGATACTGACAAGGAAATGGAATGTTGTGTGGGCCAAATTTCTGACATTCACTTCCCTCAGACATTAATTTAGTACGAAGGAGAATAATCTGCTGTTCACAAAGAAGGAAAAAAAAATCCCAGCACACTTTAAGCCAAATCCTTTTACTTAAAGGTTATAGTGACTGTACATAATTTTCTCAGGAGGGAACTTTGCTGTTTGAAATGTCTCAGAGAAGAATCATCAAAAGGGAGAATTCTTGAATCTTGTCTATTGCAGATTTTTGGGTAGGTAAGGATTCTGCATACAGGAGAATATTCCATCTGTTTGGAATCAGAATCATTTTTTGACAGAAGCTGTCAAACAAACAGAAAGAAGTCGAACTATCCCAGAAGAGTACAACATTGCTCAACCAGTTTGATGGGAAATTAGAAAGTATACCTGTGTTTAATTAAATCTGGGTCAGTAGAGACCTCCTGTTTAGCTCTTGGAAACAAAGTTAGAAGTAAATAGACTTACATAAACCTTTCATGTCAGAAATTATCAAAGTGTTTTTTGAAGGTGAATAACAAAGACAAAGGGAAAAAGGAGTTGAATGCTTTTTGTAGAGTGATTTAAAAAGTCAATCCTCTAAAACTTACTTCCTTAACTGAATAATAGAGGTCAAATATGTCTAGAGTTATTTTAATTAATAGAAGATATGGTAACAAAGAACTGGTATACATTACTGCGGGAAGCTGAGTGAAGAAGACTTGTTTACCAGTGAGTAGAAAAGCGTGTGTCCTTTATTACACAGCAAATGTTAACTTAATGTCATAAAAGAATGCCAAGGAGTATGACTTTATAGATAAATATTTTGTATTGAATATGCATGCATGGAAAAACATAGCGGGGACTTTGTTAGATAAAACTGATCTCATTTTCCTAACAAACATTTAATATTTAACAAATTACTTATGTTTAAAAAATGGTTATCCCCCTTCGTAGCTCAGATCGCTGAAACACAGGTGATGAAAAGCATGACTGGGGTTTAAGACCTTGGTTTAAGGTGGCAGAATAGAAATAAAGAATGACAGCTGCCCAGTTATATTCTATAGAACTAGGAATTTGGTGGAATCTAAATATTGTAATTATATAGGGAAAATAAAGTTCTGTTTATTAAAATTATTATTATTTTCTATATCATCAAATTGGGTAAACAGCATAACTTAAACATGTAACTTAAACATGTAGTAAAACTTAATGGTCTGAAACAATTTGAATTGATTCCACTCGATTATGTACGTTTTCAAATTTTCATAGCATTGTCAAATGCAAAGTCTTTTATTGCTTGATGATGTCACATATTTACTATTATTTAATTACCAAATAGTTATTAAACACCTAATATGCGCCAGTAACTAGGCATTAGTTATACTGCAGAAAATTCTTATTCTTACAAAGTGTGTATTTTTAGTGGGAGAAATTTATAAGAAAACAACTAGGTAAACATATGATGTATCAGGTGGTGATTAGTACTGCAAAGTTAAAGCAGCATGGATGCTAAGCAGAAATGCTGGGAGAGTGATTTAAAATGATTAGGGTACTTTTCAGAGGGAGGAAAGAGTAAGTAGATTGGATTTGCATGTAAGAGAAAAGGAGAAATCAAGCTAATAAATCAATGTATTTTGTCTCGGAAACTGTGAGAATGATATTTCCATATTCTTAGAAGAGGGAGAGTATGAGAAGAGAAAGTTGTAACTCCTAGAGACTTTGGGTTTAGAGAATACTACTAGACATTAGTAAATCTGAACATTAAAGAGAATAAAAATGAGTCAGACAACAAGTGGAGATATTAAGACAGTAGCTAAATCAAAAGTCATAGCTGAAGGAAAGTTCAGTCAGGAGATAAAAATGTGAGTGCAACAGATATATATATATATATATATATATATATATATATACACATATAGATAGATAGATAATTAGAAACATTAAAAATTATCCTTATCCTTAAATCTTATTTTTATCTTTTTTAACCTAAATCTTTTGAATTTCTTCAGACTCAAGACATGTATCTTCACTTTTTTTGAGAACTTCCCAAGTTCCAGAGCAGTCTGAATTAAGTTCTCTCTGAATATATGCAAAGCTTTCTCATTATGACATCACTGTTGTGATTATTATTTTATTTGTTGTCTTTATTTGAGTAGATCGAGAAATTCCAAGGAAGAATGAATGCCTTGTTCCTCTTTGTAGGCCCAGTGTTTAGCATAGGTACTTAATGTATAGTGACTCCTCAATTTGATAAAATCTATGAGTGTTAGACAACCAGGGAACACTTGCATGTGATTTAATTAGACACTTCATCATAGCAAAGTAAATTCTGTAACACTGACAAAAAGGGAGCTGAATTTTATATGTGTAAAAGTGAGAAATTTGAAACTGCCTGAAAAGTCTAAAATTCTAAATAATTATGAGCAAATGATTTAATTATATAAACTAATTCTCTTTCATCTTGATGACAGATGAAATGGAGTGAATACAAGGGTGGTCATTTACTTTGGGAAATGACTGTAGTTGTCCAAAGGACAGATGCTGTTGCTCTGGATGTAAAGTTTTGCATACTAGTGGAGAAAGGGGACTTATGGGAAAATCTGTATGGCAAACAAGACATTGACTTTTGGATATTGCAGAATGAGAGCAATTGTTAAAGGACTTAATTTTATAGCATCACTTAACTGTTGGGGAAAAACAGAGAAAAGTTTAAAACATTAATGAAAAAGAAGCTAAAGACAGAAGAGAATGATGACCTGGAAAAAGTTGTACCACAGGAAAGAAAGTGTTTCAAGGAGAAAGAAATTAATGCTGAAATTCTCTGAAAGGTTAATAAGGACTAAATCATCTACTGAATTTAGCAATACATTGGCCATTGGAATTTTTAGATTTCAGCAGTAATGAGTTGAAGGATGAAAGGAAGATTGAGGAAAAAAATAGAAAACAGAATTTTTGTATGGTACCTCATTATAAAGCCTGGAGGTCAAGGAAAAGAGAGATGTGATTTTAAGGGCAAAGGATTTAATAATGATTGCTAGTATGTATTTGCTTGTTTAATGATGAGAGTGAGATGAGCATGTTTATTTTTCAGAGAAAAATATTTCACAGAATCACTTATCACTGATTTGGATGTTCTTTATATTACAATTAATGACAAAAAAAATGTTCGTGATCATACATTACCTGAGCTCTGGGCTTTCTCTGGGAAATGAGTACCTCATTTCTGTCTTTACTATTATAGATAGAGGAAATTTCAAAACTTGATGTTTCTAAAATAATTGCCTCTCTCTCTGGGTATCTGGAATGATAGTTGTTTGGATTAATGGGGTATCTGCTTTATAGTTAATTCTATGTTTTCCTTTTCATGAGTCCCTAGATAAAACCTGTACTCTCTATGCTCTAAGCTTGTTATGAATGCAATGAAACTTTTCTTGAAACTCAGGGAAAACAAGTTTTATTTGAAATGTTTTAATAAGACTCTGTAATCCATAAGATAATTTCAAAACAAATTCTTTAGAAGAGTGTAATCAGTCAGGCTAATTAGTCCTTTTAACCAAGGGCTTTTTCAGAGCAGTATCAGTTTAGTCCTCTGTTTTTCATCCCTGCAACTATTTTGAGCACTTCTGATATAGTAGCTTAAATCCTTTGTCACAAATATTTACATATGTTAAGGTATCCTAAGAGTTTATAAAGGAAAAAAATATTTTTCTAATTTTCACACTAAAATATAAAACTAATATAAATGTAATATCCCTAATAATTAATATTACAAAATAAAGGCCATTCTAACAAGGTAATAAATAATCTTTTGTTTTATACTTAGATCGCAGTCATGCTAACTACATAATTATATCTATGATTTATGTGCATGTATACATGTGTGTTTGTCTATAATACATTGTGCTTCATACTTTTTCATTAGTTTCTAAGGCATCAGTACTAGAAACTAGAGGGTTCTTCAAGTGCTGTGAAGGTGAAACATATGCAATTTTAAAGGAGATTTTAGACTAAAACAGAATTTTTCTGTGTAATAAATTCAGGAAACAAATGTGTTGTTAGAGAAGTCAAGAAAAATATAGCCACTGAAACACTGGAACTGAAACAAGAAAGGTTCCAACAACAAAGATATGTTACCTGGGGAACTAAGAATTGAAACACTGAGCATTTATGAAATAGGAAGTGGATGGGAATCATTTTATTATTGCTTGTGGACCATGAGAGATTTATATGTCTAGAAAGCAGGCATGTAGATATGTTCATGCAGTTGTTTGAAGAGTCAGCTTTAAGCAAATTATAGAAAAAGACAATGAATCACATAGAGAAACATGGCTGTACTTCATATTTGGTTTATAAAGATAGGGTTTATTTCTTGCTTTCTTAAAGAGAATGACCTTACTTTAGATGGGATTCAGGGAATGTATGAAGTCATTATGTCAATTTCCTCTCAGCATTCTTCAGCAGTTTCTTCAAGTATTTGAAGCCAAGGTTCTGAATGCTTATATAAATTACAAGATCCCAATGAACAGGACCTGCCTTTTTCTACAATCTTATTTTGAATTATCATTTTTTTCTATGTTAGATTCTGGAAATAAATACAGGTATTCTATTATTTTAGCAACTTTTTGTATATTCTTCGTTTATTTTGTATATGTCCATATTCATCTGAGAATTATTTACTTTTTCTCATAATGTCCTGTATTTCTTATGTCCTATTCTTGATTTTTTAATGAGTATTTACATTTCTTATCACTAGACTGGATGATACATGAGGAATTTTCCCCCTCAGTTAACTCAATAACGAACAAGATGCTTATAATGATAATTAGTGCTTAAACATCTGTAGATTAAATGTATAAAGGATTGTGTTAAATAATCCCAACAAAGTATTTTGATAAGAAATTCCATGTTGCTGTGGTAGCAAAAGACATTTACTATCTATCTATCATTTTCTAAGACTTATGAGACAATTCCAAGCCTTGTCTAAGTAAATATTTTGTTGAAGCAGTTTTTAGTATAAATTTACGGTGTTTTATAATGATCAAAATTTAACATCAATTGCAATAAAATGCTGCATCAGACACTAAACATTATTGTTCTTTCTATGACCCCAAGATTCACGTTCTGTTTATAGTATCATATCCTTGTTACAGATGAGATATTTAGACAGATATAGGCAAACTACAAGAAATGAGTGGTGACTTGTATATGGATGATATGTTCTTGACAATCCAATTTTGAAGCTTTTAATGTTTTTCTAGTGCCTCACATGATTTTCCCTAGATACTCAAAATGTTTAATAAGAATTTTATTTATCTAGAGCAGTATGAAAATACCAGTCATTAACTCAGTCAACAATTGTTTATTTGTTGTGTGTTATATGTTAGCACTGTATTATACACTGGGGTAGAGTACAAGCAAGATGAATCCCATTATTCAACACTGACTATTCAGGACCAGAGCCAGTATAGAATGGAGACTTATGATGTTTTCTCTGGCAAAACCAGTCCAAGTTCACCACTTAGTTCCAAGTTCACCATTTAATTCTGAGACATTGAACTAGTAATTTTTTCTTCTGCTTCCTCATCTGTTAAAATGATCATGCCCTCCATAAAATTAAGCATTATTACATACAAAATATGGAGGATTGAAAATTGTAAACACTGACTTCAATTTGATGACTTCTCATATGCTAAATAAATTATCATGGCTGCTAGAGTAGGAACAGAGCCTGGGGTTTTAGCATTATAAATGATAGTGTGACTGGCATTAGAAATCCAGTGGTACATGTGTTATGACATACATATTGACAGAGTTGGGGAATCTATTTTCCTGAAACTTATATATAATATTGTAAACAAATATTAATTAAAAATATAGGTTAAAGTCTTATGGGAATATTGACCAAATCACCTATCCTAATCTTGAGATAAAGGTAATAAGGGTAATATCTATGGGGTGAGGAATTAGTCTATGAAAACTAATCCATGCTTGTTGTGTGATAAAATTTGCTACATTGACTATGACCGTTGGTACAAAAAGGGGAGAGAGTAAGATTTGTCATTAGATAACAATAAATCATCTAAGAATCCTTGAACAATGGGACCGACCCATTTTAGAAAGATATTCAATCAAAACTTGACCGCTCCCTTGAGTCAACACCAATAAGAAATGTTTAGGTTAAAAGAAAATGTAGAGATCGATAAATGCAAGTAAAATTCCATTTTATAACTCTCTAGATAATAGATCATCCTCCTGGTTATAACTGCATCAATTATCTTCCTGTTCATTTCAATTGAAAATATTATATAAACTACAAATAAGGGAGTAAATGAAGATAAAAATATAAATCAAACGAGTTAGCAAAACAAAAGCTGGTAGACAATAACTTTCATTCAGCCTTCTTTGTATATCTTCTCATTCTCTAAAAAATCTTTTAGATCTGTTGATTATGTACTGTGTCCTGAGAAGAGAGTTTTTATGAGTTCAGTTATCATCAATTGTTCATACTTGTCATTTTATAAGGATAAAGAAAAATGGTATTCATAAGTTAACATAGCTATTATAGAGTAAAATAGAAACATTATATAGAAATTATATTCAGTAAGAAAATATCAATTCATTCACTCATAACCTGATTACACCAAAATTATTAGAATTATCAAATTTACTCACAGAAGTTGAGACATCTTTTCAGCTATTTTATTTTTCTCTATTCCTTTAGAGATTTGTGACAAAAACTAGATGTAGGTCAAAGTCAGAAACTGCTATTGTTAAACACTCCAAGTTAGATACATATAATATTCAAATAATTCAATAATAAGTAATATATATATATATTCAACATATAAAACTTAGAATACATCTTATTACTGAAATTATTTAAATTATTTATTTAAAGTATTTAATATATGACAAGTTGTGGCACAGATTAATCAAAACATTCTAGTAATTTCCAGTCAGCTATTGACTTACAGAAGTTTTGATATAATTCTTTGGTGTGGGATAGCCATCAATATGCCAAAATGTGATAAGAAACCATGTTAATCCTTTGAAAGACTTCACCATTAAATGACAAGCATTAATGATTACTTGTAGATGTTCAAGAATAATGAAGTCACTGCCTGCAAATCTTAGTCTTTCTACCTCACTGCCCGTAATTATTCTCTCACTATCCTTTTTCCTCCATCATTAGTCAGGATCTTCTAACGTGGACACTGTTCATAAAGTGATGAGGAAGAGCACTCAGACTTGATGGGGAAGAAGTCAAAGGAGAACTAGAGTCAGAAATGTGGGACTATACTAATCTAGTCATTGAAAACAGGAGTTTGATTCTTTTAGCTTGACTTCATCAAGGGAATGTTAAATGATTGTACACCTTGCCCAAACCATCAATACACAGTTGGCTACACACATAAAGCCCTCTTTTTAGACCAGAGGAAAATAAAGTGTTAGAGAAACAAGAAAAAAAAAACCAAATAATGTTTAAATAGTGATTATTGATAGACTTGACTCAACACTTGAGGGTTTTTATTGAAACAGATTATTCTGAAGTATGAGAGACCAAGAAGGGAATGGAGAAATGGGGTGCTGATAGGAAGCAATTTGACCCTGTTTGGGGAGGGGTTAAGAGAGGAAGATCATAGTTTTACGCCATCAATCTATGATGATATATATGCTAATAATGGATTAAATGGTTCTTCCCCAAAAATCTTATCATAAGGAGCTAAAATGGAAATTAACCCTCACATTCCTATGCCTACCACCATAAAATGATAGTTTTCAAATAGTCAGTGAGCTCCAAGTGTATCTTGGTATGTATAGTCTTCACCCAAGCATATCCCATACAACAAATTTTCAGTGTCCTTGGTTCTTCTCTAGCCATGGACTGAACCCAGAAAAGGTTAGGAATTTCTTTGTGTTTGTGGGGAAGTGGTGGTGATGGGACATATACAATAAGTCTTCCTCAGCATTGTGCAATGGCTTTTCTCTCCCCTCAATCAAGAGTCACTCCTCATATCTGAAATAATGATATATATATATATAGTCAACCCACTATCAACCTACAGTACATATACATTGCAAAATCTGTCCTGTAACTTCCAAACTAGAATTGTAGAACAGGTTCTGTGTAGGCATTAATCATTTTTATTTTAGGATATAGCTTTTAATAATTTATTTATATACATCTATATATCTATCTATACCAACCATGGCATACACACACACACACACACACACACACACACACACACACACATACACTGTAGTTTAATTATTTAATACTAAATGCCACTGTGACTGTGCAAATTGAATCTTAGAGAGGCATAATATTAATTACATTTTATTTGTCATATGTCCAGGATTCACTATTTGTTTAATTTTGGATGAACACTAAAGTGGTCATTAAAAGCTATCCTTCTGCTGTTCGTTTGTCCCATGACAGTCATGTACTTATGGAATTTAAGATGATTTTTATTGCAAGTGTTTGGCATTTCTGCTTTGCATTTACTTTGTCAGTAGAGCACATGTTTGATCTATGTATAACAGTTATATCCTTGCTAAATCTGGTCTCAAATGATTGAAAGCATGTGTGTCTAAGAGGTCACTAGGATTAAAAACTTTATTCTCCAGAAACATTTTAATTTAATTGATTTTAAGACTGTTTTCTAGGAGGACATATTATGTTATTTTGCCTAATTACTCTTATAGAGTTTCAGTTTCTGATTATTGTATGCCAAAGGATTTTCAAAGTTTCTTCATAATTTTTTGCCAGTTTTATCTACACCATCATCTTTCACTAAATGTTGATGTGTTAGAACACTGCTTTGGATTTTGTAAAAGATAAAATATGAAATATAGCTTCTCATTGTGTTATGAAATGTGACAAAAGATTAAAGGTATAGAATTTCAAAATATTAATTCTAAGTAGCAAAGATAAATTTTATTGAGAATCAACACATACATTTACATATTATATATGTAAAAAGACTGAAAAGAATGATATAGTTTCATGAAATGTCTCAAGTATTAGACTCAGAAGTTGCTCATGTTTCTAGATTATTTAAAATTTGAAAGAAGGTTCACAATATAAAACATTAAAATAATATTGCTGCAAGTCTACGTTTTAAATTTTAAAGTTGAATTGCTTTAACTCTATTCATGTAAGTCAAATTCTGGAGTTTATTGATGGAGAATATTTTAAACCTACTGAAAAATGCTTTAACATTTTTTTCTTAGCTATGTTAACCAGTGAAAGAGAAAACACTGGAAAATTCATTAACGAACAATTTTCAAGGGCCTTTCCAATAAGGTGGAATTTTCTTCTTCTCCTGAAGGAAATGTGAAGACATCAATGGTTTTAAGCTCTCACACTAGTCATGTGTCTGCAAAATGTCACATTTTCAGAGACTTCATTTATCATCTGATATGAAATGAAAGATCCTATGATTGTCTTCTTGTCTGTTGTTATTTTTGTCCATAGCACTGGCATAGCCCAGCATTTCATTTATCTGTATTTTACATCCACCTGCTTAATGTCTGACTTTCCTTTTAGAATTTAAGCTTCATGAAAGCAAGAACTTTTTTCTGTTGTTGTTATTGTTATCCTCTGCATTCCTAGAGTCTATAATAGTACCTGGACAGAGAGCATTTTGAATGAAGGAGTACTGGTATAATGAACACATGAATTACATATCTACAATTAGTTAAAGTTTATCTGAAAAACACATGGACAGTTTCACCTCAGCAGAATGGACACAAGAGTCACAAATTAGCCAAAATATGAGTATGGATTTATTTTCTAAATGTTTTGTGAGTATTGAGGAAGACCTGAGCCTTTGTCATAAGACTTATCTAGTAATAATTGCATTCATTTATTTGGTGATATGATTCCCAGGCCAACATCAAGTTTAAAAAGTAGAATATTAGAGAACCAGAAAGGTGGTCTATTTGAGCTACAGCAAGTTTTTTTGGAACTCAAACAATCAGATTACATGAGTCCCTGTACTCTATTGAAAGGCATCCCCTCAAATATTACATCCACCTCCAACCTGTGAAAGTGACTTTATTTGGAAATAAGATATTTGTAGATATAATTAAATTAATTTGAGATCAGACTAGATTAAGTTGTGTCCAGTCACATGACTAGAACCCACATAAGGAAAGGGAGACTAGAAATACAGAAACACATAGAGGAAAGACATTAATGTCAAGCAAAGGTAGAAGTCGAGTGATTCAGCTACAAACCAAGGCTTTGGTTGTAATATCAAAAGTGATGAGGATGCAGAGATTGATACTTTTATAAAGACTTTAGAGTGATTTTGCCTCTGCTAATAATTGTTTTCAGAATTCTAGCCTCCAGAACTGTGAGAGAATATATTTCTGTTTTAAACCGACGAGTTTATGGTAATTTGCTGCAGCATCCTTAGTCAGCTTATATATACCTTTGCTTAATATGCTTCAGAGGTTTATGCTTACATAAGTAATGGTACTAAACAGGGTATCGTACATATGATATGTGCTCAGTTAATGTTTGTTAAACATGAAATAATTTCAAAAAAATAGAGTGAGTTGGCTGGATGTATTAAGATGTTTCCCAAGTTAGTAGGAGAGATCTGGGTTCTTATGAAGAGGAGGTTCAAATTGTTACCAATGTTTGTGTTTGCATGGCTTATCAGTTAGGATGCTCTTGATTTTAGTTATAGAATACCAGAGTATGCTGAGTTTAATAATGAAAGTCATATTTATTTATATTTATTATAAAAAAGATTTTCTATGACAGTATTTCCCAGGATACTGAAACTCTAAATAAATTCCGGCTTTTATCATCATAGTTGCAAGATGAATATAATGGTCATATGCTCTATTCAAGATGTATAGAGGACAAATTATTCTAGTGTGTGTCTGGATGTATGCATGTATGCTTTAATCTGAAGCAAAATATCCTGTAGTCTAATCAGAACATTTTTTCATCAAAGTCTCAATGATCAGCATTTAATCACATGCCTGTGTCTTAACCATTTATTGGTAATGACAATGAGTTTACCAGGTTTAGCTTATATACGTTAACATTACTCCATGAAGCTAGTTAGGAAATGCTCAGCTTCTACTGACGGATAGTTTCACCTCTCTAATGGTAAACAGGTTGGGTTTCCATTCACAAGAGAGATTTTGGATCTTATTGCTATATAGCAAATAACTATTTCTGTAACATAGTTTAAATGTGGAAACCACAAAGATGAGTGCTGGATAATATGATTATCAACACCTTTCTCTCAGTTTCAAATTTATTATTATAGTAATCAAACTTATCATATAAAGTTAATCAACATTTCTAGCTTTTTGAATAGAGTCTACTTCAGAGAAAATTTTATTAGAACAAAAAGTGAAACAAACTCAGGATATAATGTAATTATTCTTGATAAATAAAGTTGCTGAGTGACTAGATTTTTTACTTCATTTCAGTAAATTGGCCAACAATAGATATTCATTCCATCAATCCATTTCTCCTTTTCCCAAAGATCTATGATTAAAATATTTACTGATTATTCTACCAAATATATGGGATTAGATTTTAGTTTAACAGCAATGTTTTTAAATTATTTTGATTTTATAGCTATCAATAGAATTAGGGAAATGCTTAAATGAGATTAAATTGCCTGGAAAACATTAAATTATAAATAAATTGTGTTTAAAAACATTATTAAAAAAAAATCTGCTTTAAACTGTGGTGAAAAATGTGGATAAGTAGATATAACTGTTACTGTCTGAACCATAACTTTGGTGGTGATGGTTTTTAAGACCTCTAAAATTTTAAGATCTCTGCTGTCTAAAATAGTTAAATCAGGGGATTTTTAATGGCTGATTCCCAAAGCCATGGAATTCTTTGAAATTCTCTAATATTGTCCTGGGAGGGTAAAGCGGGAGTCGATAAAGTGGGGTTTTAAAATCCTTTCAAATTCTTCTATACCAAAGTTTGAACAGATATTATTGTCCTATACCTCAGAGTGACATGTACAAATTAAGGCAGAAAAGGAAAAAAGGAAAAAAATTGAGGGGAATGACGGAAAAGGGGAGATTTTGTTTTTAAAGAACAAGGTTTTTGACTTTTTATCGAGCCTTTCTTTTTTTAAAAATTTTATCTTTATTTAGTTGTTTGCACTGGTTGTTTCTCCCCCCAGAGCCTGGGCTCGAACTCGATGTTATGTGACTTGGGCTCCTTTAGAGGTGATTGACCTAACCACTGCTTGACCAGGGTGCACACTTGATCTATCCTTTTTGAAACAGATTATTGGCCAGCCAGCTATATTTGCATACACTATAAACACATTTATGTGTGTATGCAAACACATACACATGCATTTATGGTTTATCTTTTTAATCAGGATTTTTTCTCTAAGTCAGTTTACTCAAGCTAGAGATTTTCATGCTGAAGTTTTAAAGGAAGTGCTTTTCGGGATAACACTTCAAAGAAGGCAGAGTTAGGCAGTGAAAAGGTAGAAGTGCCATGTGGTGGTCATGCAGATCCCAGCAGACCCCTGAGGACACTCTGGAGCTGCACTGCTCCTTCAGAAGTACCTCATTAAGGACAAAGGCTGGACCTTTGTTCCCTTATCCCTACTTGTTCTTGGAGGCAGCCTCCTCCTGAGCAAGTGCTCTGAGTGGTGAGAGAGGCAGTTGCTTCAGCATTTAAACTGAGTGAAATCCATGACCGGCAGTATTCCAGGCAGCTGCAGGGTGGGGTGTCTTGGTACTGAAGTTGGAAACTAAGGGATACATCACAGTTCTTGCTACAGTATATTAGTTTCTGGACTACACTTTCAGAAAATAGTCCATACCCCCTTCCACTTCCTCACATGTCAATTTGCGCACAGTGCTTTCTTTCTTATCCTTCTGCTTCTTAGGAAATGTTTAGGAAACTGAACCCATACTGCTTGTAGTGTAGTACAACTGTTACAGAGGGAAAAGTAGTAGCTTTCAGCTTTTAATTTTTTTATTGACAATGGAGAAAATAGGCCTGAAAGACAAGTCTTTGTTGCTTTTCAAGATGCAGGATTTTGCTTTTGCAAAAGAAAGCCTCTGAAAGTCTCCAACTTCCATCACCAAAAGAACACTTGTTTTCCCACTTGCCTAGATCAGAGGAAGCTTCTGTTGAGTTGGGATCAGAGGGAAAATGAACAGAGCAAAGACTGAAGCTCTTCTGGGGAGCGGTCCCTTGTCTCACTTTAGCTGAGTACTGTGCACTTGTTGGTAATGGAATAAGAGTCTTCTGATGGCTTGGGATCTGTGACAGTAATGTTATTCACTACTTCCATTTAAAGTCCATGGGAAACACAGTTTCTGATAAGTTTTCTGATAAGTTTTCTTTCGATAGTAAAAAAGACTAGACATTTATACTTAGTATACCTGGTTTGGTAGAGCAGAGGCAGTGTCAGAATTCCCCACAACTCCCAAATGTTGCTGGATCACTGGACTTTACTTAGGTGATTAATTCTGGCATACGTATATGTATGTATGCATATATATGTATATATACGTATATACACATAAACAAGGTGGATATGTACATATACCTGTTTAATGTCCAAACCATAGATAGATATGATATTAAGATCAGAATCACATTGAAGTTTCGGTAGTGATATCATCAGTTAAAAAATCATAGATTAATTTTGTTGAAAATCATTTGGGAATGGTGATGCCTCAGAAATACTATAGTGAAGGTATAGCCATGTCCAGTGGGTCTTAAAGTATAGGGACACATGCTAAGCAATCATATATTTCTTACAGAGTCATTTAATAAATATATTCTCAGGACTCAGAAAGTATGTAGATACAGGAGTTGAAAAGTAGAGAGATAAAGTACTGACTGGTAGAAGAAAATACAGTGTAAAGGTAATTTGAAAAATCTCTGAACCAGCACACCGTGGTTGAGTGTAGTCCATACACAAGAACCAGGTTCTCATCCAGGGACCATTGTGGGGCAGGGACAAGCATGATGAATGAACTAAATAAAAATTGCAATAAAATTTTCTTCTTTCTCTATCGTCCTGCCTGATTGCTCAATCACCTTCATTCCTGCTGGCACCTGTCTTTAAAAATAAAATAACTCTGAACTAAAAATTTCAGAATTTACAGATTTTTCCCACTGCCCTGCAAAATAAATCAAAATAAGGATGAGGTTGAAATTTGAAAAATAAAGGAAGTTGTATCTACTGCAAACCTGAGTAAACAGCTGGAAAAAAATATTGCCAACATAAGGAGAATTCAATAAGAAAATAGACAACAACAAAAAATCACAATGCAAGAAAAAAGTAGAGAAACCAGAAACAAAGAATTAATAACAATGACAGAAATGTTGAGAGCTCCTTCATTTCCCCATGAAATGAAAGGTAAAGAGGATTGAAGATTATCTCAAGTGACAAAATATGTATACTATTGTTAGAAAGCATTTTCAAAGGACCAGGGACTGAGAAATAAGTCTACTAAGGAAAGCTTTGCCTAATAATTATGAGAAAAAAAATTAAGACTTAGAACTTGGCCAAAGATATTACTGTGTGCTCTTCAGTGTCTGTTGAGTAATGCCTAGAGTATTCTCTGAGGAATATCTGATTGTCTGTGTTTTTAACTTTTTTACTGATTACACAGTTTTAGAACTTTTAAGGTGTATAAGTTAAGTGGTAGAAAACTAATAATGCATGCAAATATGTATATGTATATACATACACACACATACAAACACATATACATATATGCTGAGTAGAGATGCATGTAAAATTGAGTAGCACAATCTAGTTAGAAAGGAACTCTTTATAATTGAATTAATGTCTAAGCCACATCAGTAATTTAAGAAAAAAAATGAACTGACTATAGAACTACAGCAGTCAGTATGTTGAAGCCAGGAATAGTTTAAGAGTCTCTGCCGACACATCCTACATTGAACACAAGTTGCAAAGGGTCCTAGTATTACTTAACGTCTTATTCCATTGAGGCTGCTACAACAACAAAGTACCATAGACTGGGTGGATTTCAAATAATAAAAGTATGTTTTCACAGTTCTGGAGGCTGGTTATCTGACATTGGAGTGTCAGTATATTGGTTTCTGGTCAGTGTCCATCTTCTGGATTGCTGGCCACTGACTTCTAGTGTATCTTCAAATCGTAGAAAGAGTACAATAGAGTTCATTGGGTCCTTTTCATAAAGGCACTAATTCCATTCACAAAATCTCCACCCTAATAACCAGATTATCTCCCCAAGGTCTGAGCTCCTAGTACCAACACATTAGAAAAGAGTATTTCCGTCTAAGCATTTGGGGAAGACACACACATTTGGTCCACTTAACTTGGGTCTCAATAATTCGTGACACTTTTTTTCTGCCCCATATGTATGCTTCCTGCCCTCTGCTCCCCACACAAGCATCATTGTATTTGTTGAGATTACCAGCATCTACTGATTGCCCAAGGTCTTCATTTTTGTTTAAGCCTAATGTTTGTCCCTAGAGCATTTTTCCCCAAACATATCTACATATTGGAATCACCTGGGGAAGCCTTAGAATACCATTACTGTCTGGGTCCCCTGCTCAGCAATTCTAATGTAAATGGTCTAAGATGCCTACGGGTGACCCTAATGTTTAGGCAAAATATGAATGTCTAGGTGATGTAAATGCTGTTAGTCTAGGGAAACCACTAATCTATAGAGACAGCCCACAGGTTTGGATAAAGCCAAAGTCAATATATTAGAGATATCAAAAGTTTTAAAAATCTCTTTCATGTGCTTCAATTCAATAGTAAAATCTCAGTTAACCTAGTCTCTATACACTATCAACTTGATAATGCCTCACTTTCCCAAAAAAGTCCAAGAATCAGGGTCAAATACCCAACCTCACCAAAAACCTATGCACTGCTTATTTTTCCTCCACAAGGTCATTAGTGTGACCACTTAATAAGACTATTGCCTTATATTTTATTTTGTATCAGTGTTAGGATCTTTTAGGATCCCTAATGAATATTACCCCTGTTTCCTGTTCAGATCCTGAATAAATTGAGAGACAGTAAACAAAGAAAAGTTCATTTCAGGTACCAAATATCTTTTTTTTTTTTTTTTTGACAAATACCGTGTTCAAATTTTGGCTTTATCTCTTACTTGGCCCAGGCTTACTGGGTAGGTTGACTTAATCTGCAGTTAGTAAATTAGTGCATTGGCTTCTTATATTAGAGACTAAATACAAAGTCAGTTTTAATTAGATGTTTGATTTATGTGCATCAGAGAAAATTGTATCAGATCACCAGAGAAGTAGTCTGAGTAAAAGGAGTAAGTTGGGTGGTCTCACTGCATTACTAATCAATCTTTGGCAGCTTAATGGAAAAATTTCAAATGAATCTTACAAATGTCAAGTTAACGAATAATTTTTTAACCTGAAATTATCTGCTTACTTCCTTGACTGCCCTATTAGATTTTAACCTTTTAAGGTACTGCAATAATTTCTAACCTCCAACACCTTTACTGGAATAATGACACATAATATAAGTAAAATTCATTATAATATAACATGATAAATGCCATCACCAACTTAGAGACAGAAGGATACCTCTATGATATTTCTGATTGTTTTGTAAGGTCCAGAACAAAAATAGAGGCAGAGCCTCTCCAAGAACAATCTTATTTAAATGTGAAGAGAAGCAAAAGTATGTTTGCCCATTTGGAAACTATCACATAGTTAAGAGACATGGAGATCAGTGCATGTATATGAGAAAGCTACAAATATATATAGTTGATGTGAATTTTGTGCTTTAGTAACCATTTTAAGGGATTTAAAGACATATATTCATTTTATTTGAAGGAAACTTTAAAAAATATTTTATTTTATATTACATTGCTATACGTATTTTAGGATATTGAATTAGCACTTCCATCTGTTTGTATTTCACACCACATCTACCACAGAGTTCTAGTGACCTTTATCACTGTCTTCCTCCCTCCTTCCTTCTCTGCCTCCTCACTGCCCCACCCCTAGGTAGTTAACCTTGAATGAAGAACTATATATTCTTCAAGCAATTATTATACAAATAGACACACAATTCCTAAGAAGAAAAGAAGTTATTTACTTTTATTTCTCCAGTGGACTTTCAGAAATATGTAAAGCAATAAGTTACACAGGCTAAACTAGATCTTGATCTAACTGATATCTACACCTAAACCAAGAAATCTGCAAACCTTTCTCTGATCTTTGTTCTGTTGGCAGGAAAACAATCTGAATTCGAAAAATAATAATTCCTTTGCATCAGAGACTTTGAATCTTTCTTTTGCAGTCATAAAGCAAAATAATAATATAGTAAAAATAATGATAATAACAATGCAACAACAAATGATAGTAATTCTTATGACAATATCTTAAAACTTACTAGACTAACAAGAGCAGCAAATGTGTGGAATCTGAGTGTAAACCTATTTCTGCTTTTAACTGAATTTTTAACTGAATCTTTGTATCTCAATTCTTTATCTGTGAAATAAGTTTATCGTAGCATTTACCTCAAAAACTTGTGAAAAATAAATGTGTGAATCTGTGTTAAATACTTGGAATAGAGACTGGAAAAGACTAAACACTGCATTAATGGTCTGTTATTAATGATAGTGGCACCTTCTATGGACTTTCTAGTTATAATAAACTTATTTTTCTAATATTTACTTACATTTCTTATAAATTGGACATTGTGTAAGTCAATATGTTTGCTCTTAATTTTGGGTCATCTACTCTCTGGGTTTTGATAAAAATTTAAAGTATGATTTTATACTCTATAACAGTATGTTGTAATTGAAACAGCTATCTAAAGTTTGGAAACAAAAAGTTGTTCATTTAAGATAAAAGAGTATTTTTCTATATTTGGAAGCAATTTTCATTCAGGAAATATTTAGTAACAGTCAAATGCATGTCATTAGGTAAGAACTGTAACAAAAACATGCTCTCAGTAAATAGCAGTAAATTCTATGAGTTTGACTTACAGATATCTTGTCCATGGTGTTAGAAATTTTGCAAAGAATATTTGTCATATGAACATGGAGAATTTTTGTGAAAGACTAATATGATACTAAATATTTTTTCCTTGAATTGTCATCTAATTATGTATAAAATCTTCTTATATATAAATCAACATGTAGTTAATTACACATAATATATAGAGAGAAACAGGTATGCACAAAAACAAAGATATAGATATATACAGCAATGTTCTGAGCATCAGTTTTTTAGCATTCTTTTGTTACTTCTAGAAGCTTTCTTAAAAGAAAAATACACCCCTATAGTTAAGCAAATCATTGAGATTAATTTAGCAATTGAACAAAAATAGTGTTAAGATTAATTAGTTTTCTATTTTACTTGTATATTTCAACATCACTACTATTAATGAATATACTGTTGGTATAAGAAATGTGTGTTTTTATACAGATGCACATTTCCTTAGAAGAATAAACATGGTCAAATAGTTATGGATAATTCAAATGATAAATTGGAATATAATTTCAAAATTGTTTGAAAATCTGAATGTGGAAGGGCACTGGAGGATTATATATGATTATTAAAATTATATTTATGCATACTATGTAAACTTAGTACTGCAAATATTTCAAAATTATCATCATTTTTCTTATAACATTTTGGTGTTATTAGTATGTATCAAAATAAATTTGCTGCTTAAAGATGACATTTTGGAATTGTTTATCTCATACACATATTTTTATTATGTGAAAAAAACTGATTGATTCAGACATGGGCCATAAGGAAATTTTTATGAATATTTTCATTTTCACTAAATGTCTCTTTGTGTCAATGAATATTTTGCAAATTCCTAGAGGACAAGCAATAATACTAGTGGGTAAAATCAAAAGGTATATCGTTTAATAAGGCAACCAGAAGTAGAAACATGAGGGATAACATTAAAAAATTGCTTACAGTTCAGAACAGTAACTCACCATCCTTTGAGTCTTTTGAAAGTCCAGGAACACTGCTTTTCTTATTCTTACTCTTCCAGACAGAAGCCTCATGGGAAGCTTGCAGATATTCTTCTTATTAACATCATTAGTAACCTTTTATGTACAATTTGCTGACTATATGATCTTATGGTGGAAAAGCTGCCACGAACAAGTGGCTTCTCTTTGCACTCAGAGAAATATTTCTAGAAGAACCACTGGTGAACACATCTAAGTTTCAGGCATTTGTTAGCCAAATACCATCTGTTTTGACATATAAAATTCTCTAGGAACCCAGAGAAGGGTGCAATGAGAGAGTATGACATTTTTATCAGAATCTTTCAAGATATTTTTGTTCATCTAACTTCATAAAGAAAATGAGGGTCTTTAAAAAGAGAATGATTAGCTTTTATAAATCACATTATGAGTTCAAAAAATAATACCAGTTAAATCTTTACTATTCCTTCAAGAGTAAAATATAAATATAGAATATATATGGAATATATAATAAATGAAAACAGAAACATCTAGCGTGGTAAATGTTAGGTGTATTATGTGTCATTAACTTGATTCTTAATATAATCATAGATAATTAAAATGGTAATTTTTAACACAGTCATTTCTGAGAAAAATTAAGACCAGATACTTCAAAGAAATATAAGTAGCAACTCTGTTTTAACCACATTTACTTTGTGAATTTTTGGGAGAAAGTTTATACAAATCAACGCTTCAAAAAAATTAATGATTCAATGTTATCAAAGCTTAATTATTAATGTTATTACATTACTTCAATCCCCAATTACTGCTTAGTTAGTATTACCTCAATCCTGTAACATACTACGTTGCAAATGTGTCAATAATGGAGGTAAAAAGAAAAAATATACATTTAAAAAAAAAGATGTTTGCACTGTGGTAAACAAAACTTAAGATGGTTCCAAGATTCCATTCCCTGGTGTTATAACTGTATAGACTTCTATTCATTTGATCAGATTCAAATCAGTCATTTAAAAATATTCAAGCAGAATATTCTCTGAAGGGAACTGAGTTAATCTTTTGTCCTTTTTTTTCCCCCCAAATAAAAAGGTCCAGAGAAGTCAAAGACTGAAGTATAAGAGAACTTTAAGAGAAACCTATATGGCATGGAGCTGTGGGGAAGTTGTGTGGGTAGAGAGTAGTCTCCGAGGGACAGTCATAAAGACAACAAAGTCTTGGTTTCACAGAGCATGGGGTTGAATTTTTCCAACAACCACATGAATTTGAAGGAGGGTCTTGGTTCCAGAAAGAGCAGGCAGGCCTACAGAAAACATGAGATTAAATAGGCATTTTTTCAAGCCGCAAGGTTTGTGATCATTTGTTTACAGCAGTAGAAAACAGTGTATCAAAACTTGGAATGGGGACTTGGGAAGAAGAGAGGTATGGATGTGTTTTTTGCTTAAAACTTTGAATCTACTTTAGAAATAGTTTTCAGGAGGCACATACACTCATAGTGTAATCCATTGTACACTTTTACATTTTTGTCTTATTTATTTCTTTACTTTAGAAAGCTGTGGAGAATTCTTTAAGAATTGTTAATACATATTTAAAATGCTTCCATTCACTGTTCATATTTGTTACATGCTATTGAATTTATGGAAGTTATTTTAAGTGTGATTACTGAAGTACAACACAACTTGGAATATTCAATGACCCTAAAATTGGAAATGGGAATAACAAATTCATTAAAATTATCACTAGCATGATAGTAATATATTTGGAAATGATCTTCTGATGAAGAATGAGTTAAAGAAAGAAGATATCTATAAAGTATGAGATATTTGAATACATGATAGTGCTAGTAAAAGGAATCCAGCCATAGTTTTAACACAGATTTAATTATATATATAACTATATGAAATCTATCATCTATCTTGATATATTAATATATCAGTTATCTGTCTCTCATGAGAGAGAGAATACTTAGCAGTTTTGCACAGTTTTGACACATGGCAGTAATTCAGCAAATAATGCTTTACTTTTTTATATATGCTGTATAGATTTTAAAGATAATGTATGTGCTATAATTGTTACAAACTTAAATCTAATCTTTTATCCCTACAGATCTTTCTAACCAAGCATAGTAGTTTTATTTTCCTTAAGGGAATCACCAAGTTCTGCAATTGTAGCCATTTACTTTTTCCTATATTCATTTTTCAAATCACGAGATTTTACAGCACATTTGGGGGGCTCGAATTTTTTATTTTATTGCAGTTTGTTTACTTTGTTTCCAAAACCTGCACTGATACTCCATTGCAGTCCAGAAAGAACAAGACCTAGAATAACAAAGCAAGTATCAAGGTAAGCAGATGGCTCTGAGAAATGTTTTGTTATGATTTTCTACTTGGAGGTTCATAGCAAACTATAGTCTATCACCAGATGGAAACAGTTCTGTTTTTTTTTTTTTTTTTTCTTCTTAACTTTTCTTTTTGGGAGAGATGGAGCAACATTTTCCAAATACAGAGAGAACAAGACTTTCGCTCTGTATATAACAACAACTGGCATGCTGAATATAATGCATCTTAGGATAAAATTCAAAAAGGCTGAATCAGACTTAGAAGCCAAAGTTCTTTTGATTTTTCTTTTAAGATCAATTATCTTTATATCTTTTAATCTCTGTGACAGTCTTTAACTTTGGTGTCCTTCCTTTGTAGTTATCCGTGTTCTGTGTTTAGTATATATACAGACATTCTGAAGAATAGTAACTTATTAAAATAAAATTTTCCTGCATCACACACATATCTTAGCATTATACCTTATTTTTCTGCCTTATTTAAGGACTTCACTGTCTCCTAATCTTTATCACTTTCCATAACTCCTTAACTCTCCATAATTCAAAATTTGTACGACTTCTGTACAACCTTCACTATGAGATACATTTTTGTAATCAACGTCCTATTTCATTTATTCACTTTTTAAAGTTTTTATTGACTATATTTGACATATAGCTTTGTAAATATCAGATTTACAACATTTAAATTTGTATATATTAATATGATGTTCATGTAGTGATAATGATATTAGATAGTTTGCAGGCTATAATAAATAAGCCATAGTAATCAGATAATATTTTTAATAAAAATTTGATTGCCATGGTCTTTCTTCTTGTAGTAGAAGCCCTATACTTCTTTTGCATTTTAAAAACTATATAAGGATACTCATGTATGCTTAGTAGTTTTAATTGAAATTCTTTAAAAAATCTCAGCTACTAATCACTTCTAAAAAATTCCAACTGCCTGTTTGCCTTTACTTTTGTTTTTTTAATAGCATTTAGTTTAATTCATTCTCCATTTGGAAATCAATTTCCCTTATTTAGTCTTGAGTCCATATGCTTTCAAATTCAAGTCTAATACTTTTTCTTATGTCTTTACACCTATTTCCATCTATATTATGAATGTTGTATTTTATTTATTTTGTTTTCATAATTGAAATTTCAGCATGATTAATTTTCCTAATTTATTATAATAGAAATTATAGCATACAATGACTTGATCATATACTTATTTGTATCCCTGTAGAACAGTATTCTAGAATCACACTGCCCAAACCATCTCTGGAATAAAACTAGGTGACCATTTTAGCTCCTGTGACTCTGTGTCCTCATCTACAAACTTGGGGTAAACACAATGTTTACTGAGTAGGTTTTTGGGAAAGACAAATTGAGTTAATGCATTCAAAAGAACCTATAATCATTCCTAAAATGTAATAAGTAAATTGTTAAATTTTAGTAAATTTAAATTACAGTTTATTCAGTCATATTTGTTGTATTCTCTATCTGACTCTAATTCCTCTTCAAAATAAAATCTTATAATTGTCATGCTTTATGTAGTAATTACGAAGTTTATGTATGTAGAAAATAAACTGCAGATGACTTTAGAGTTTAAAAATATAGTGTTGCTTGATATTTTGTTCTTTGTTCTTGACTTTTTTATTTAAACAATTAATTTTAAAATAACCTGCAATTGACTTTTTATAACTAGAGGATGTCATGATACCAGTTAAGTTTTATAACCCAAACTGGCAATTTTTGGGGGAATTTATTGGAAGAGAAGTCATAGAATGGAGGTCTGAGAAAGTCTACAGTGGGGATATAATTCAGTCTAAAGATGAGGCAAAGTTTAACAAGATAGATATACTAGCATTTAAAGTCAGAAAGAATATTTTAGAAAGATATTGTTTTAACAATAGATTACAACACTTCTCTACAAAATTAATATCATTCATTAATTTATCTGTATGGTTAACTTGTTGTTATTTGATCCGTACCCTCTTATAAAGATTTGGAAAATTTAGCTTTATCTTTGGTTGAAATCGTCTTTGAAATATGAGAATTTCTAAGTCAATGAAATATGGTTTCATTAAAAATAATAATCAAAGTCATACTGTTTGAAAATATTATTTATCTAAGAAGATGTATTTGCTCTTCTATCTTAAATAATTCAACAATATAAGCACTTCCTATTCTGAAATATGACATGTTCTTCCTTCATGTGTATTAATTATGATTGATACCTCACAGTGGCATTATTTTTAACACATTTTCCAATAATTTGATTTTGCTGTTGGAAAGTTCTTATTTAGATATTAAAGCTAATAAAATCCAACAACAATCTTACAGTAAGAAAATGCTAGCTATTTTAATTAGGATAGCTGCCAATTGAAGCAGTAAATTGACATTACTCAACTCATTTATGAGTTTTGTATCTCTACTTCAGTACTATACACTTCAATTTGAACCAGAGGATTTAAATAGATAAACTTCCTGATAGTCACCACATCAATAAATTATAGAATTTGCATTTTAATTAATATAAAAATTTGGACACATCATAGGTTGTGCATTTAAAACACATTACTGTTTTTTTACTAGATTATATTAGAGAAACACCACCTATTAACAATGAATACAGACCATAAAGAATAAAAATACTTCCCAAGAAAGATTTATTTTTCAGATTAGAACATAAAATATATATTCAAAAGAATTACAAACACCTCTAGACAGAGGGATTATATAGCAATCTTAAAACATTTGAAAATATTTAGCTCAGAACACAATTTTTTCCTCACTTCAAATCTGAAGTCCTGCATTATAATATTTTGAATGTATCTTTGAAGAACAAATTAATGAAGTGTCTATATAAATAATGATTGTCTATAATTATCTGAAGTTAAGCAAAATATAGATAATATCACAGCCAAAAATGTATTTTCAGAGCAACATGAAAAAGGGAAAATTGATAAATGTACGAAGAGGAAGATATTTGACCAGAAAATATTCTGATCGGTATATGCTATTTTTCTATGGCACTGGAAAGAGTTTATCAAATAATCATTTTATTTTCAAAAAATAGATTCTGCATATAGAACACTATCTCTCTTAGTTTCTGCATTTTTGCACTTTATTCTTGAGATTTTTTTTTTTTTTATTTATATCACAAGGAACATAATCAGTAGGGGTACACCTATTAGCATTCAATATCCGCTTATAAACTGACATAAAAATAGTTCTTATATTTTCTCCAGTCTTTTAATTCCAAAAATTAAGCTACAATTTGCCTATTTTAGGTATTTTTCGAAAGGTTTTTTTCCCCAGAATTTATCCACTATAGCAGATAGTTGTTACCCAGCAATCTAGCCACTAAGTAAAGGAAATTAAACCAGAAAGTTTGAATGGACCTGATGTAAACATTTAAAAGAATTTAGTGTGAGAACTAAGGTTTTCCTTAAGAAGAAATCCCAATATTGCTCCTTTATCTACTCTTTCTGACACCTTCCTGAATGACAGTGGTGAAGAGGAATCCTTCAAGTTTGCACTATCAAGCAGTGCAACTGTCCATTGTGGTCATAGAGAGAAATGAGGAGAGGTATATGTAATCATCCATCCATAAGATGTGACTAGTGATTTCCTGGATGATAAAGGATTTTGAATAAATATCATTAGGGATTTGGAGATAAGGAGTTATGGGAAAGGGATATATGGATAGAACTCTCTGAATGGACAAAAGTGTGAAAGTATTAGTGTCCTATGTAAACTTTTTACCAAATGGTGAACTCATCAAAAGAGGATCTTCATACTCAAGTGGACAAGACAACTATTTTGTGCATACTAATGAGTCTTTTTCCTCAGCTGCTCTTTTCATTGCCCAGAATGCTCATAAAAAAAGTGATCATGTTGACAGAGAGAGCAGTTATGTATGAATCCAAGAGCATGGACATCCACTCACCAAAGATGACTTGGCTCTAGTCACCATTGAGTACCAGTCTTCTAGGAGCAGTTCATTCCCTAATTTGGCACCATTTCCCAGAGTGATTAGCCATCTACCTAGAAGCACAGTGTTTACATTGACCGCTCCGCCATGGAAAGGACAGCATTTTATTCTTGCTAAAATACTATTACTCTGACCGTGGATTCATTTTCTCTCATGCAATCAGCACAAAACTCTATTCATGGACTTACAGAATGTTTCATTATCATTGTTGTATTTTACATGCATTGCTTCTGATAAGGGAACTCACTTCACAGCAAATAAAATGTCACAAAAGAACTTTTTCATTGAATTCAATTTGCTGGTATTATCGTGTTCCATATTATACTGAAGCTCTGGCTTGATTGAATGGTATAATGGCTTTCTAAGAACTTAGTTACAAGGCCAAGTTGATGGACAATGCTTATAGGATTGAGGTAATACCCTACTGGAGGCTGTATATGCTCTAAATCAAAGGACAGTAGCAAAGCTGATTCACACAATAGCCAGGGTCCTAGATTCAGGGTAGAAACAGGGGTACCTTTCACTATTGATCCTAGTTATCCACTTGCAAAAAAATGCTTTCTGTCCCCATGACCGTATATTATGTGACTGTGTGGCATGTTGGAGAAGGAAAGTTATGATTGATACAGTAGATATAACAGGTACACAGGAAATAGGTTGGAAAATAAAGTGCATACTATGTTATCACTATGCACTTCTGTGCATTTAAAATAAAATGCAGTTGATTAAATACTTTGTTTTTGGATTTTAAAATGAACATTTACATTATATAATGCAAATTCAAAATATTTTAAGATTACACTTAATATATAATAGATTTGTTAAAGCTTTGAAAGAAATAATTTGCCTTATTCCATTTTCAGTGTCTTATCTAGGAACATTTAAAGCTAACTGTTCTTATGCTCAATAGGCCAAACAGCTTGTAATTTGTTGACTCATTCATAGTTATCTGAAACTGAATTCTAACTATCCCCAGTAGTAGAAGTTTAATCGTTCGGATCACTGCTTGTACTGGAAACAAACTGAGCAGAAATTGAAATTATCATCTTCCCAGACCGGAGAACCTTTCTCAGGGGCATTGACCTATTTTAGATTTCCTGGGTAAACTATGCTAGAATTCCTCCTAAATGCGGATCATGTTATCAGAACACAGCGATAGCTGATGTATTTCACGAGTTTCACATGACCTGCTATTTCTTATAAAAGAAAAAGAAAAGCCATGGAATCATTTCTCCCCCTCTCTGTAGGCTTATTTTTATTTCTCAACAGGTAGAAGCATTTCATTCAGTATTTATTGAACATCTCCTGTGGGCACAATACCAGGAAACTGGTGACAGTAAATGAGCCAGATTATATTGTTAGCAAGCAGATGTTCAAGCATTATTTGTCACCTGTGACTACTGGGGTGCTTGACTTAGCTGATGTGTGAAAATTCAGCAAATCAGCTGGAATTCTTTATGTGAATGTGTGTGCATTTTTGGCAATTGTAGTCCATTGGAGATTGTTTTCCTAGTGTATAAATTCTGAAGCTCATCACCTCACATATCAGAGTTTTGTTTCATCAATGATAATGAAAACATCAAGTTATAGGAAATATTTATGTATTCTTTTCTCCATGCCTCCACTTCTTTTCTAAATATTTGTTTTACTCAACACAAGATGAACTTGCACAGTGAAATCTGAGATAAAGCCAGGTTACCCTTGTAAATATCAAATAGATTTTTCCAGATTTCTTTTTATTCTTCCAATGTGTTATTAAATAAGAACAGCCAGAACATCCTACAGTTAATGTTACTCAAAACAAACATTCAGAATAAATTTGTCCAATAAAAAGTGTTCTTTTATAGATCGAACAAATCTGCTAATCTTTTGTGACTCTTTGAAAATATTGACATGGGGAAGCAACTTTAATTACCCTAAAACATCTTTCTAATTTTAATTATTTATCTTCTGCATACTATTTTTAGTAATCTTTTTTTCTTTTTCTCCCTTTTTTTGCCTCTCTCCATTATTACCTTGAGCTTTCTCTGCCTTCTTTCACTTTCTAAAGGAAAATTAATTAAGATTAAAAATTATGAAAGATAAAACTGAACTATTAACACACTACTTAAAACCACACTTTTGATACCTCATCCCAAACTTTATCCATTCATGAATCTAAGTAAATGGCATCATAATTCTCCAGACTATTCAAAAACAAAATTTGGAATTTATTAAAGTTCCTTTGTTTCATTTCCTACATGCAAATTATTAGGAAATATTCTTGACTCCGTTTTTTAAGCTTCCTCTGATTCCAGCCAAGTATACCAGCATCACATTCTTGTCCAAGCTCCCATTTTGTTGCAATAACACTCAATTTAGTCTGCTTTTTTATGTCTTTTCTTTCCTCAGACCATTTAGCCAAAGCAAGTGCTTTAAAATAAAGATATAATCACCTTGTAACTGTTTCATTCTCTCCAATATCTTTCAGCTCTCAAATTGGCAGATGAGGTGTACACGTTTTGTTCCTTTCAATATTAGTCATCTGATCACTTAAGGATTTTTTGTTTATTCAATCACTTTGTTAGGTGTGTTTTTACTTTACTGATCCTTGCTCATGCCAGGCATACTCTGCTGGCATCAGGGCGTTTACACTTTGCTCTGCTTGGAACGTTCTTTTCTGAGGTGTCTCCAAGGCTGCTGCTGTCATGTATAAGCTCCAATGTCACAATGTTGAGAAAGATTTTCATTTACTAGCCTATAAAAAATTAGTCTCCTCTCCTTATCGCCACATTTATTCTTCTCATTGTGGAGTATTTTCTCTTATTAGTCTTATTTGAAACAGCAAATATTTATTTCTTTATTTTGTTTTCTATCATATAACTGCAAATTTTATAAAAGCAAGTATTTTGTGTGTTTTGTTCAATACTATATCCAAAGTTACTGAAAGAATGTCTTGTAGATAGAAGTCACTTCAAAATTGTTTTAAATTTATTATATGTAGGTCTTAGTCTATTTATGCACTTTGTATTTTCAACATGTTTTAAAACCACAATCAAAATTATAGATTTTTATCATTGTCTAAAACCAAACCTATTTCATATAAAAATAACTGTTATTACATTTCATATAATTTTAAAGTATTGGACCTAATCCTATTCTATCTACTTAATAGTGGAAAAAATAAGAATAGAAAAATAAAAATCTGGGTTATTTTTTTTTATAGATTTTGATGAAAGAAAGAGTTCCTTATTAAAAGCATCTGTTTACCACTGAACTAAAGTGGGAAGAAAGGATTTTGGTTGCCTCAGTTCTTTAGGCATTCGGAATGACATATGGATTAACAGAGCAAAGGAGAGAAAATGCATGCAGCAACTATAAATAGAAACACCTGAGAGAATCTGCTACTGTGCTTTAGATAATCCCTATGAAATGTTGTTTATAGAGTGTAGAGGAACTATTCTCAACATCATGGAAGTATAATTACATAAGTAACAGGAAATAACATCAATACATGAGTTCTTTCTTGTAATTATGCATGTAAAAAAGTAATTTGTAAATCCATGTATAAAGGATCTATGAGCCTGGATTCACATGGTCTGAGAAACTTAGTCTCTTAATCAAAGGGCACAAAACAGTATGAAAGAGTAAGGTAAGAAGAATCACAGAAGGAAAAGTGAAGTCAAAAGATTTTTGGAATGAGGCAACAGATTTTTGGAATGAGGCAACATATAAATTGATATGTAATTAACAAATATATACAAATATACAATAAATACCAATATTCATCAGCATTTTAATGAGAAAAAATAAAAACTGTCAAAATGAAATATTGAGTGTCTTTGTGTTTGTAGGTACAAATATTATTAAAATATTATTAATGGTTCACTATTTGTATTCAGGATAAACTTACTTTATATTTGATGGGGGCAAGTCTAAATGATTGCCATACTATAAGCTGTAATGTATTTTTAAAAATCTGAAAGGTTGCCTAGAGCGAGGGGTGTTTGTTTTCATGTAACAGGATAGACAACTTGGCTTGACTAAGTGACCACAGGTTCAAAAAATACACAACCAGGAATATCTGCCTGAGTTCCCTGGAACCAAGGTTCATTGCAAAAATCTTCACATTCAATCTGAAAATCATGTACATCTTTGTGCAAATATGAGGAAACCATGGAAAAAAATACCATGATATCTCTTGGACCTGAACACTTTTTATTTTTCACTGTCCTGCATTTTTTGTCTTTATTATGTTTTCAGTATGTTCTTGTAAAGATTAAAGAGCCTTCACTATTATCCCAAACACTGCATTCCTTGCAATTATATGGGACAATACAAACAACCAAATAAACATACAACCAAACAATAGCACAAAACAACAAAACAAAATGCATTTTTTATGTTTTCTTTTATACAGTAGAATTAATAGAATCGCTCTTTGAAACTCTACTAGATGAGATTCACAGTCTACCATGTAGTTTTATGGTATCATGACTCTAATTAAATAGTAAATAGCAAATCAAACAAAAATATGCTGTGCTACAGAATTAAATAAGCCCTCATGTGCTTGTTAAATTAAATAATTCTTCAGAATCCCACAATCTGACACTGAAAAGACATGTTGTTTAACCTTTTTCATATGCCATAATTTATATGACATTCCTTAATAACAAAGGTAAGCACATTTTATATGATCTGGTAGCTATTTTATTTGCTCATTTTTTGACACAATGGTGGTAATGATTATTTATTTACTTCCTGGAAAGTGATATTAAAATAAAATTAAAAATAGTGAATGAGATCAAGTAGAATTTACTTAATATGTTATATTTGAAGGTATCTCTGTTAGGGATTGAGATACTATAAAGAACTTACACTTTATACTTGCGCTTATCTAGATATATTTAAACCCAAGTACATGTATTGTAGGTGGAGGGTTTAATGAGCATACATATTGCTGAACAAAAAAAGGTATAGAAAATGAGACCTAAGTTTTTTTAGGTACTGGATGTAATAAAGTGAGCACATTGGGCATTCTGTTAGTTTTCTATATAGCTTGAAAAGAAGGAAAGAAAAGAAATAATGCTTTAGCTTATAGTGCAGTTAAGAAAAGAATAATGTATTTTCATTGTTTGGATATTACACATAAATATATAATTTGATATTTCATACATATATTTATATATGCAAGCACACAAGAATACATACATACTATGTATGAGAGTTTTACATTAGTGTCTTGCTTAATAAAATGCAAAATATATTGTGTAGGATATCTAATACATCTCCGCAGTTTCCAATAGTGTAGAGTGAACATTCAAATAATGTTACTTCTATATATTTGAAGAGCAACTACACTTAGATAATAAAGTAAATAAAGTATGATATTGAAAATGTGAGATATTTATTTTGAAGTACACAATTTAAAGAACATTTAAAATCCATTTATAAATAGCATTGCTAGCAGTCCAGTGAATTCTATAGTGATATGTGATATAATCATGCAAAATCTAATGTATATGCATATGTTGTAATGTTTCTAATAACTGACTTTCAGGGAATTGTATTTCACATAACTTTGAAATATGCTCAGAGATTTGACAGTCATAGTTAAGTTTGTTCTATCAAGATATTTTTCAAAGTATTTACAGAAAGGCCTAGTCAGACACTTTCTGCAGAATCAAAGGTTGAATTTTAAGCTTTAATTTAAAGAGAAATAATTTTTCTCAAAAATATACCTCATTTAAATTCTCTAGAGATTTTATTATGATAATCATGAACTCTGCTTCTGTATATTCATCTCTAAAATTAAATTCTTTTTAACTAACTGAAAGCAATGTGCTGTGGTGTTTTCTAACTGTAAGAACTATCATATCTCAAAGAATAAAGTACCTCATTAAAGTTAAAATGTAATGATCACCTGAATATTTTTTTCAACAGACTATACTTTTCAGCTGTAACTATACCATATTTATTGCAATATCTTTAACACATAATTCAAAGTATTCAGATGTTATTGCTGACAAAGTGGAAAACCAACATAAACTCCTGATCCAATTGCAGAAAAGTTTTAGAAATCAGATGCAAACGTTTTAGAAATCATACTATAACTCTGAAGAGTTATAGTAAAGTCAGTGGGAAAAGCCTGAGGAAAGAAATGTTAATTTGACCTGATTAGGAAAGAAAATGACAGAGCTAAGAAGGCCCAGTCTCCAGAGTTGAGGGACAGATAAAGTAATAGGTAGAAATGTGAGCTACTATATTTTCTTTTTAGATTCATTCACCTTTCCCTAATTAAATTATTGTCCACTAGCCACTGGAGGACAGAAAATTAATGTTAACAGAGCCACACTGCAGGTTATTATCTGAGTGACAACACATTATACTCACCTGGGATTTGGAGTCAATAATCACAAGCCAGTCTGAGAGTGTTCCTTTCATTCCCCTCCCCTCAGCGTTATGGTTCTATGTGGGAAGAGAGACAGAGAGAGAGGGAGGGGAGAGAGAGAGAGAGAGAGAGAGAGAGAGAGAGAGAGAGAGAGAGAGAGAGAGAGAGAGAGAGAGGAGGAGGAGGAGGAGGAGGAGAGGAGAGGAGAGAGGAGAGATTTACAATTTACAAAATTTTGTGGAAATGTGGAGAAATTAGAACTCCTATACTTCGTAGTGGGAAAGTAAATGGAACAATTGCTTCAAAAAACAGTTTGGCATTTCTTCAAGATCATAAACAAGTTACCATGTTACCCAACAATTGTGCTTTTAGGTAAATACATAAGATAAATAAAAACATGTCCTCACAAAAAGATGGACCATTAATGTCAATAGAATCATTATTTACAACAGCCCCCAAAGGAAACTGAAATGTCTGATGAACAGCGAAGTATAGTGTGACATATCAATACAGTATGTGCTATAACATAGGTGAAACTTCAGAATCTTATTCTATGTGAAAAAAGTCAGTCACAAATGATTTCCTTTATATGAAGTATTGAAATATTATATGCATACATGTAAAATTATATATAAATACAAAGATATGTAAATCCATATCTATATAAGGCATTTTAATGATTCCCTAGACTTAGAGGTGGGGAGATTTAGTGAAGTGGCTGATACTACGTACAGTTTCTTCTGATGTGGTGAAAAATCCTAAAATCAATTGTGATGATAGGATACAACTCTGTGAATATAACAAAAACACCATTGTGCTCATTAAAATGATACATGGATTATACATTATACATCAGTATTTTTAAAAAGTAAATACAATGAAAACAACAGTAAAAAGTAGTACATATGTGTGTACGGTGTGATTAAATTTATTTGGTCTGGTAAAAGTCTGTTTTACACATGAAGATGACCTCTCTGAGGTAGTTTAAAAAATCTCTGGGGTGTCAGTATTTATGACTTGGAATCAGGAACTTCTAGTTACATTTCAATTATCTCATTATACTTCAAACAAAATTTCTTTTTGTGATTGATTCTCTAGGACAATCTATATGATAAGCAGTTTTCAAATATACCATTTAGCAATATTATTTCATGAATGAATGAACAAATGCATGGATATTTTTCTTCCTTATTTTCTTAGTACTTTGAAGTATGAGATGAGAGTTGAGCTGAAAATACATCATTTACTTTTTTTTTTGCATCTAGATTCATTAGACTTATTGGTCTATAATTTTCTTTTTTGGTAATGTCTATGATCAGCTTTTGGTATCAGTATGATGTTAGTCTCATAAAAATTGTTTGGAATTATTCTCTTTTCTTAAATATTCTGGAAGAGTCTCAGAAGAATAACTATTTTCTGAAAGTTCGTTAAAACTCACTAAAAAAAGTCATCTGGTCTTGTGTTTTTCCTTTTAAGGAGACTTGATTAACTCTTCAATTTCCTTGCTTGCAATTTTTTTGTTCAAGTTTTCCAGTTTTTCCAGGTTCAGTCTTGGTAGAGACTCCATTTTTTTTTGAATGAATTATTATATCATACCTTGATTAAACATTCCCCTTGGTCATCCAGTTCACATCAGTCATCATTAGGAGCCTCAGATCTTTAGACTGACCCACACTTCTTACACTCTAATACATTTAAGCTACAAATATATGTTAAATTATCTCTTATCACACTCATAAGTGATCACACCCTCTATACAACTTCTAAGACCATCCCTCTAGCTGGGAAAGAAAATTCCATCCCTTGACAGTCAGAAGAAGCAGAACTCATAACCAAATCATGGTATATTCCCATAAGGTATTCAAGTTTTCCCTGAACATTAATGTAAAACAAAAGGACATTTTTGGTTGGACAGATTAAAACAAAATCCAGATAACTGCATGATCATGTCTGAACATAGATGAAGCAAAATATTGCATAGATAATTATATAAAATGTTAAAATGATTAAACTTCATTTTATACTGGCTTATAGGAGTGACTGGTTCTTCTTTATTGATCAGATTTATCCATTTTTGTTATTCTAGATAAAATTATTAAAAATATCAAAGAATTACCCACTTCTTCACAATATCCAAAACAGAACAAAGTTCATCTTTTGGACACCATCAAAAATCAAACACAGGTTCGAATCCTACCATAAATCTTCCTTAATACACTTTCATTGAAACACCCAATATTGCTTTTCAGAGAACAAGTTTTTACAAGGGAATAAATTGAATTTTGTTGAACTACATGGTCTTCCTTGTGGTCTCTGACTTAGGTTATTAACAGAGTTCTCTGAAATTCCATGTTCATCAGAAGCAACATCTATTATATCTTCAATATCTTCGTGAGACTTTCTTTCATGTTTTAACTCAATTGAAAAGCGTGATTTTATTGACTATTTTGTTTCCATGTGTTTCCCTCAAATATTCACTATTTTTTTCTTTCTCAGTCTTCATACCAGTTTACTTAGAGTTGGAAAGATATTCTCCTTTCTCTGCATTGTGTCTTTCAGATGATTCTTCCATTACTCTCCTCCAGCTTTGAATAATGTGTCATATAATGATCTCATCTATCATATCTTATTAACATCATCTGTCAACACTTTCAAACATTTCTACACTCTACATTGTTTTTATGTTTGGGGTCACTGTTACTACTATAAATACTATCTTTACTTTTGGCAGTTTACATATTCGTGTAGATGATAGTCCTTGAAATCTTGGTTCCTTAGTTCATTGAATTACTCTTTAAGTTGATTTTTTCTTTCCATGTATCTTAGCCACTCACTCCCCTGATCATAACCTGAACTTTAGTATTACTATCATGAACTTATTTAATGCATTCTATTCTCAGACCACTACCCCTTATTTTTCTAGCTCACTATTTTAGTGTGGCTCCATTCCAAACCTAACTGCTGTATGACTGGAGAAAAACAGATAACCAAATAAAATGTTCTTCAATTAAATCTGAAAGCCAAGAAATACAAATGAATTATTTTTGTTGCTAGGCAGTCATAATATAGATATATATGTATACCTACAAGCATACACTTATTCAGAAAACATCATTTTACAACACTAGATGTTTTAGATGTGCATGTTGACTCTTTATCATGATATCATACTTCATATGATGTCACAGTACACTCCATCAAATTTCTGGTAATTTCTACCACTGCATAAGAACTTTCATTACCTTTTGTTCCATCCTCCACCTCTGTCCTATGGTCACCTCAGTTTTGTTGTCACTGTCCAATTATTAGTTTTTGCTTTCTTTTTAACTTTTATTCTCTATATTCCATACAAGAATGAAATTAAATAGTATTTGTCTTTGTCCTTTTAATTTATTTCCCTTATCATAAGCCCTATAATTCCAATCATATTGTCACAAATGAAAAAAAAATCATCTTTTTTTATAATTGAATACTATATATAAAAATATATATATTTATATGTATGCATTATCTTCTTTATCCAATTATCTGTTGATAGGCACTTGTTATTTCCATTTCTTGCATATCATAGTGTTGTAATGAACATGGTCTGTATATATATATCTTTTTGAAATTTTTTTTTATATTTTGGATATATGCCTACAAATAGAATTGCTGAATCAATGGTAGTTCTACTTTTAATTTTTGAAGAACCTCCATATCATTTTCCAAATGCATCAATTTACAATCCACTAATCTTGCACGAGGATTTTCTATTCTCCACACCCTCACCAACACTTGCTTCTAGTTTCGTTGATATAGGTCATTGCCACAGATGTGAAGTGATATCTCATTGTAATTTTGAGTTTTACTTCCCTAATAGTAAGTGATGATGCATAGTGCATATTATTAATCCATTCTCTCTCCAATCTCAGAGATGACTATTTTGTACTTCTGGTGATATCTTATTACTGCTCTTGTCACCTATTACTTGTGTGTTGTTAATTCAGTTTTCTCTTTCTTGAATTAGTGTCAGTAGTTGGCATGACAGATTATAAGCTTCTTTCAAACTATTTTTAATTGGTCTCAGAATCCATATATAATTGAATTTTCTTCTTCATTGACTATTGCTTTTAATTTTCCCTGATGTATTCTCTCTTCCAACTTTTCATCATTAACAAAGTCCTTCCACATCTAGTTTACTTATTTGTCAACTGAGGTTATGATAATAAATATGAGCTATATGTTCACATCTTTTTTATAGCTTTTCCAGTACAAATTGTCCTTCTGAAAAGCATACTTGTATATTTAACAGATTGTTTGCCTTCTTTATTGGCATACCTCATAGAAATATTTGACTCACCAAGTCTGAAACTGCAGTCCTGATCTCCTTACTCACCTCCACTACACCAGCCCACCAAAAAAAAATAAAAGAAAAAAATCATTCAGCTTTCCCATCTGAGTAAAAGGCAAGTATATTTTTGAGTTGTTTTTAGAATATTAAATTTGCCTCTCTTATAAATTCAGTATCTAATCATTTAGAAAAAAATCAGAATTTTAACATTTTTATCATGTGTATACATATATATATATATATATATATATATATATATATATATATATATATATATATATATATGGCAGGCCATATTGCCTGTTCCAGTCGAAGTAAAAATCATAGTATTCCACAGATCTCACTTCTTGCTTCTTGTCTCTTGTCTTTACATGCGCTGCTTTCTTGTTATTCTGTAAGTTCTGCTCACTCTGGGTCTCCTGGTTATTTCTAGATAAAACCTCAGTGCTTTGCATGGATGAAGCTCATGCTTCTCTTAGTATCTAAATGTGTCACCTCCTTCAACTCCTTCCTTTCCTCTACTTGGTCCCTAGTAGAATATATAACTCTGTAGCATACTATATAATTTGCTTAATGAGAGGAGGTACATTTCTTTATGGTCACTAAAATTTGCATGGTATCAGGCATAATAATCACTCAAAAATTTACCTCAGTCAAAGGAATGAAAAAATACGTGTGTGGATCATTTAATTGAAGATATAACCTGGTGCTTTGACTTCATGTATATTGGCCAATGAATTATCAGGAAACTGAATTCTTTTTTTTTCCCTTTACCCTTTTGGATTCAAGTGTTCCCTTAGACAAACACCACTCTTTTAGAGTGAAATTTTTTATGTCATAAAGTGTTCCTAAAATTTTTTTATAAATTCCTCAGTATTGGAAGATATATTTTGACCAAATATCAAAATCACTATGTTGAAGAGATATCTAAAGCTCCATTTACTTACAGCAATATTCACAGTAGCCAAGACATGCAAATAACCTAAATGTGTACATATATGGATGAATAAAGAAAATGCCATATATATGTATATGTATACATGCACATCCATATATATGAGCATGTATATATGTGTGTTTATATATAAATCACATATTTATATGTGTATAGGTATGTATGTATATGTATATGCTATGAAAAAGAAGACAATCTTGTCATTTGCAACAATATGTATAGAATTTGAGGAAAGTATGCCAAATAAAAGTCAGAGGAAGATAAATATTGTATAGTTTAAATTATATATGAACTTGAAAAAATCAAGCTCAGACTCACGAAAACAGAGTACAATGGTGATTATTAGTGACTGAAAGGTAGAGAAATAGGGAAAGGTTTGTCAAGGTATACAAACATCTTGTAGGAAAAAACTATGTCTACCTAATGTCTACCTTGGTTACTGTGTCATTAATATTACATAATATACCTTAAAGTTGCTAAGAGTAAAATTTGAATATTTTCCCTTACTGAAAAATCATAATTATGAGAGATATTTTCCCACCTCTGATTATAGTTGATAGCTTACAATTCTAGTCCCCATTCATTCAGCACCAGACAGTCAAGAGTATTATCAAAGGTGGAGTAATGCTCCATCACTGTGGTCTTTGCCATTAATTCAGAGTTCAGTCATTAGAAGTATCCTCTTACATATTTGTGAGTTACTATGTATTTGTTAAATTCTTATAAGGAATAGAAGTTCAAATTTTATTAAATATCAACTCCAAGGTACAGATTGACTACTCTCTAATACATACTTAACAGATCAGGTGAATCTAAGTATCCCATAGGCTCCATTTATGAGCTAGGGAAAGATAATGGTAATAGAGATTAGTTATGTTAGTTAGCCTTGCTATATGTCAATTATATCTCACTAAAGTTGGGTGGGAGAAATCACTTTTTAATGGTAAATTCATACATAAATTTGAGATATATGTAAACACCATTTTAAAAGTCACACACTGTCAGATAGCTATAATTATATGCTTCAATCTGTATAGTAATTTGATGATATTCTTCAGTTACTTACTTTGCTCTATGCTTTATATCATTCATCAATACCTAAAATAGGCATTAGTTATACTCATTCTTTTTGTTTCATTCTTTTGAGTAAAATATGTGTTCCACAGAGGCAAAGACTTTGTCTCTTTTCAATGTGTATATCTTCAAAAAATCATATAGAACAGCATCAATAAATAATTGAAATGTGATAAAATTTTACAAAGTAGCTGACGGAAGCATAAGCCAATCAATTCCAAAGCACTAAGTCAGTTCATTCAATCTCTAAACTTCCTGCTTTGCTTGATTCAGTTAACTTGATTCAAAGCAAAAGAGAACTTATAAGATTTCATCTTTTTTATAGCTGAGTTATATTCCATGGAGTGTGTGGTAGCTAGACATAACAACCAGTCAAATAACTTTTTTTTCATATTTACCAATTTTCTCTAAGTCTGTGTGCAACTCAGAAATTATTGATCCTTTAGTTGTAGTCTTTAGTTTCCTAACTTTCAGGTTGGAAAATTTTCGGATTTTTTTCAAGGTTGAAAGCCTTATAATAAAGTTAAATTTTTGTTTTGTTTAAAAATAAATCAATAAATAGATAAAAACCTGCAGAAATACCAGTTAAGCTATTTAATCAATGATTTAACTGAATATATGATATCCACATGATTACCAAAAGATTACCTCAAATACACTTTGACCTATATGATTGCTTTTGATGACTCTTATGGCTATTTTAGGTCATCACACATATCCTTCATTCTTTTGCTTATGTATATGGAATAGCATAATTTTTTTAAAGAAAAAGTACAGGCAAGAATGAAGGTGAGTAGGCAAACAGGAAGGAGGAGAGAAGGGGAGGAAGAGCTTTATTTATTTATTTTTTCATTTAATTGTTCACATTTGTTGTTGCTTCTGGCCCCAGGTCTTGAACGCTGGACCTTGGAACATATGTGGGACTGCTCCAAGGTGTACTAGACTGCTAGGCCACCAGGGTGCATCCTGGAATAGCATGATTTAATGAAAGGTAGAAATTCAAATTGTATCTCATTTTCTATTATGTCTTGCATTATGATAGAAATTTAAGTATTCTGAATTTCACTAAATTTTTCTGTAAAATAAAAATGCAGCCCTTAATCGAGTGAATGCTCACAAAACAACATTTTCATTACCCTAAGCACAGTATTTAAAGCACAGTAAGTGCTACATAAATAATATCTTTGCAATTAACCTTTGAAAAGTTATTTTAGCAAATTTATGAATTTTAACTTACTCATAAGTGAGATTTTATTTGATGTCTTAAAATTACAGAAGTAAGAGGAGAGGGATGTTCAGGTCTATTTCCTTTTTTTCATAATAGTTAGTAGCTAAAATTCTACCCTGATATGATTTTGCAATTCAAATGAGAGTAATATGAATGCCTGATTCAGTGATTTTTGACTAGTTACCATTAGTTGCAAAACAAAGATGAAATTTTCATTTATTTGGGGAAAACTTTTGAATGATTAACCTTTCAATGAAACATTGGTAAAGGCCTCACATCTGAAAAAATTTATGGGTAAAATATCAACAATGGAATCATAGTTGCCAAAAAATGTTATGAAAGAATTGTTTTACCTCATAGGTTCAAAATGTGCTATTATAATATACTGCTTTTAAATACCCCCCCGTATATAAATATATATAAAATAGATTAATAGGTGAGTATTAATTGTTTTCCATTTATACGGGCAAATCATTTTGGGAAGAAATCAGGAACTTCATGATGTTTTAAATGAGTTTTTTTCTCTTAATGATAATTGAACATGTTTCAATTCCAGTCATTAGTCTCATGACGTCTTTCATATTGCAAGTTATCTATACAAATATAGTATGGTGATGATCTAAAGGGACTCTACTCTTGAATCTAAGGGAAAAACACAAATTCTGTTAAGATTTGAGAGGGAATGTGTCTTTTCCTTTTCTCCCTACAGGGAAGCAGATTCTGGATTTGCTTGTTCCCTTCATCTTCTTTACACACATTGTCAGATTTCATCTTCTCACACTGGTAAATATAGAAGAGGTGGAGAAAGTATAGAAGTGGATGGGCAGGAAAATAGATGGGCAGGAAAATAGATGGTCAGACAAAAAAAAAAAATAAGTACAAAAGATTGTGTTAGGATTTTGGGAGTTGGGAAGTTGAGAAGAAATGGTTTAAAGCATCTGTGGTTCCAAGGAAGGTAGATGGGTTAAGAAAAATTATTTAAGATCGTTTTTAAGAGACTACTTTTCTTTCAAAATATAGGAATTTCTCTATAGAGCTTGGACAGTACTTTTTGGAACCAGGTAAATCATGTTTTAGGATTACTGAAATAGAGCGAAGCTTCAACGGGGCAATATTAAGATATGCAAATCATAGGAGAAACAATTTAAAAAAAAAAACCTCCCTTCTCTATTTTCAGAATGATCATGTAACAGAAGCTAACTAGAGTGCAAATGGAGTAGAGTGTGGTAGAAGAGTGGGATTAGATCCTAAATTGTTAAAAACAGAATACATGACAAAGAAGTTTGGAAGCCAGTAGTACAGGAGGACTTATAAAAATCAAGGACTCAAGCCTCTCAGTGTATTTGGAAGTTTCTTTCTTTATATTATCATGGGCAGACACTGCTTAGAAAATCTGAACCAATTCAGTGGATACCCTTTTTTGACTTTTTATAATTTTCATTAGACATTTCCTTTGAATTATTTCTGATCACATATCTATAAATTAAAATGTCATGGTGGCATGAACCTTCCTTTTCTGTTAATTTTTTAAAACTGGTCTATTTCAAACTTTTAAAACCCTTGCTCTCTTTAATGAATACTAATCTAATTGTAGTCTTTTAAAACTATTTGAAAGTTTAAAAAAGCTTTTTGTGTGCTCAATTAATAAAGACATATTTGTGAGAAAAGCAAAGGTTTTCAAATATTTGAAATATAACAAAGTTGCTTAGAAATGTAAATATATAGTATATTGATGAAAACATATATTGCTCCTATGATTTGGAACTTTTCCATAAAAGTACATATCACAAATTCTTTTTCATCTGATTCTTTCTAAGCAAAGACATTTTAAAACTCATTGAAAACAAAGGGTCATAAACATTTTGACACAATTAAGATTCCTCAGAAATGTTCACTATATTTTACTCCTTGATTTTATCACCCCCACACTGTTGACTTCCACAGAATTCACAAGTTTAGCTGTAGTTATGGTAAAGCAGATTCAGAGCTTATGATGTTCCTACCCAAAAAATATTGTTGAAAAAATAGAAATTGAGCAACTTTCAATAGAGCAGGAATTCATTATACCAAATTTCAGAATGACACTAATATGATATCAAGTACTATATTGTTGCCTTATTAGCTTATACAGTCCATGAGACAAAACAAGTGCCTCAAATCATTTGATTACAGTTTATCTGGGTCTTTTTTCAGTTTTGTGTAGTAATGTTAAAATGAAACAAAATTGATAAGAGGAAACTGTGGTTTCCATGCATATAAGAAATAGAAACAATGAGTGGACCATCTTGAGCTGCCATGGGTCTATCATCAAGAACTCAGAATAGCCTATAATTTCATTTTTACTCAGAACACTTGCCTGTGTCTTATTTAGAAGAGTAACTTGATAATTAAACTATCTCTATTTACCTTTAAATAACTTAGAATGGAGTGAGGAAAGTTGGAGATTATTTCAGCATGATGGCAGGGAAACACTTCTCTGTTTTCGACACCAAATGAGTATAACCATAATTCTATTTAGAAAGGTTTTGTGTCAGTCATGCTAATAACTGCATTGAGATGTTTTGTCACAACAAACCTGTATGGTCATTGAGGATTTTTACTGTATCAATACCAAAAATTAATACTTCAAACTGCCCCTGATAGCCAAGGATCATTATACTCATTTTCAAGCAAAATTGTAATAAGTTGCTAGTCTGAGTTTTGATTGCTGTATTAGGATGGCAATAAAGCATTAATGCTGTCTCTGGAGTTTTCTTACTGTATGAAGAAGTCAGGAAGTCATTAGGGCTGATGACGCTGGTTGGCTTCAAGGCTGACAGTGTTTAGGATAGCTTTATAGTGGATGTTTTCATCACTTATGCACAACATCGTCTCTCTGTTGTCATTCATTTCAAAAATCCTTTCTGAACACCTTGTGCCAGACAGTGTTTCAGCTTCAGAGATTAAAAGGTAAACAAGTGAGAGGTGATTTTTTGCTTTTAGATCATAATGGAGGAAACATGAAAAGAAGTGGATAAAGTCTGGATAAAATGGCTCATGCTGTATATGATGTATACAAGGTTTAATCACATTAACTGAGTTATGGTAGAGTCCTAGAAGGCATAGGAGATAGAGAGAAACCAAGATATAAGCAATGTATTTAGTGGAGTTATAATCAAGTATACAAGGGTTTAAATCCAAACTCATCTATTAGAAAGACAATATCGCTAAATACATCAGAGTCCCAGGTTCACATCCCAGAGCCTGGGAGAACAAGATGAACAACTAAATAAAATAAAAACACATTAAAAATGAAAACTAAAAAGATAATATAGGGTGGTAGAGAGCATCTCACAGTATACCACTTGGATTAACATTCCAATTCCTTCATATTTTGTCGGTTACTTAATCTTGCTACATTTTGAATGAATTATCTATAAAATGAAACAGATAATAATATTAAGAGAACTACTATTTGGTGATATAATGAGGTATGATATATAAAACACATCTGACATAAATACTGAAATACATTATAATTGCTGTTATATCTCTTGATTGTATAACTTGTGAAAATTATTAGACTTTACTAGCTTTGATTTGATTTGATTTTTTAAGAGAGGAAGGAAAGAAGGAAGGGAGGAAGAGATGAAGGAAGGAAGAAAAAAAGGAAGTAAGATAAAAGAAGACTTTTTTTATTTATCTATTAGTTTGTTTTGTTTTACCTCTGGTTCTGGGTTGTAAACCTGGGTCTTTGAGCTTTAGGTGATCCACAGCCCAGATGACTCAGTTACCTAATCTACAAAGGCACAAAATATAATGGCTTACTAAAAGCCTACCTAATGGTAATCTTGCTCTTCTAGTTAACTGTTGCCTTGTAAATCTTAAAATGACAGTTCATCACTATTTCTCGCTATCCTATATTTTGAAGAGGCTGAATTGGATGGTCATTAGGTGAAGTCACTCAGGCAGATACATTTAAGTGTCAGCGGGGCTACCGTCATCTGGAAGTTTGACTGGCATGAATGTGTAAAATAACTACTCAGAAAGCTGGCAGTTCGTACTGATGACATGTGAGACTCACCTGGTGCTTCTGAACAGAGTGATTATTTATAACTTTTCCATGTGACAGGGAAGGGCAGATGGACTTCAGGGGGGAAAATCTTGAGAGTGTGTGACTTTACAAAAAATCTGAGGGAAGCTGCAAGTTTTCTTATGTTTGTACTTCAGTAGTCCCAGAGTTTCACTGTTGTAGTATTTCACTGTCAGACAAGGTAGAGTCCAGTCCATATATAAACCAAGTTGAATTCAACTCTGCTTGTCAATACAAAGAACAATTGAGAATTAAAGGCTATCTTCAATCTACTTCACTTGTGACTAACCTCTATGTAATAATTTTTAATGACATTTATCACCATCATTTTCTTCATCATTATTATCATCATCTTGCATATTTATACCATTCCACATTTTAAAGACCCTTGGGATAAATGCATGATTATTTTCACTGCTAAATAAGAAAGGAAAACAACAGAAGATAGGTGGCTTAATGAAGCTCAGATTGCCTAGTAACAGAGGCTAAATTTCATCTTAGATTTATTGACTCCGGTTTCTAAATTAGATGACTTAAAAAAAATTAAAATAAAATTGTCATCATTTCAATTTTTAAAAAGAAATCCTTTCAAATCTTAAGTAAATCAGCATATATTAGAGAAAGAATGAAATATAAACCATATATTTTAAAATGTCTTCCTAAATTTTACTACATTTTTTTATTATGTGTTATTTTAACTTCAAAACATTTTTGGAGAAATGATTTGAATTTATTGTAGAAGTTTAAATGTTGTATATTTAAATAAGAAGCAATAAACAATTTTGTTTCTTGCTTTAAAGCCAACATCTAATTGCATTATATTGAACTTCCCTGTGGGTGAAATTATCCATCATTAACCTGCTTATATAATTTGCTTGTTGATGGCAAACTGAACCTTTCTTCCACCCAAATCAAACTTTAGCCAATATGCATAGTAAGTTTCAAGCATAATTATGGATAAAATAGTTAATAACATCATTTTATGTTAATATCTCAATGGAATATTTGCTAGAATATTACCAAAACTTTAAATAAAGGCAATATTTTAATTACAAATAGAGTCACTCAGTAGCACTCTCAAAAAGGAGGATTTTAGCAGCCCACTCAACAAGAGTGCTCAGGAGAGTCATCTTTCTCTCAAAATCTAAGCCTATGTTCTTGCAAACTAATTAAATCATGCCTATTTCATTTTAAAAGTACAGACATACTACTTGCCCTAAGGATACATTTTATTATCATGTGGAATATGAAATGTTATTCTGCTTCAGGAGATAAAAGCAATTTAATTTGAATCTCTCTAGAAGCTAAAGCATCGCCATAGCTAGTCATCTGTAACATCCATGACTATTATCTTTTAGTCAACTATTTTACACTGCCATTAATATAGCTGACATTTTTGTATACTAAACCATTATAAGGTAATGTGATTATATCTTGTCCCTCATGGTTAAAAAGAACAATCCAGTTATGGGTATTGTAAGCCAATTTTGCTCACTTGAGATTTTTGTTTAGATCACTTATAGTTTAAGAAACTAAGTGGCCGAAAGAAAAAGCAGAAGTTATCTTACAAACAGCAAAATTGGGCCCATTCAGCACATTTATTTTATTAAAAAAAAGTCCTTCTGAGATTAAAAATTTCATTATAGTCTCCTGAGCTTTCTAGATCAGTTTCACAGTCCATGTAGGCTTTAACCAATCATAGCATGTTGCCTAATGGTGTTAATGGGGATTCATTTCTTCTTCTAATTAAACACAGATGTAGATAGAAAATTTAAGAAAAAGAGAAAAGCTGTATTCCCTTGCCAAGCTCATAATTTCTTTCTTTCTTTCTTTTTTTTTTTTTTTTACACAATACAGGGTCGTTGACAGCACCCAGGAGCCTAACACAGATGCACATTAATTACTCGTTCTCTAATTACTAGGGTACCAATATAACTACTCAACCATTCATTATACATTCTTCTCAACTTCAGAAAACCCCAGAGACATATGTATGAAGCACACCACTTGGCAACATTAATTGAACCCTATTAACTCATAAAATTTATGAAAAGTACAGCTATTAATAAAAAAAATGCTCTTTCATTTAGTCCACTAAACCTACAATGTACAAATGATCATTTTCCTTGTGCTGTATATTGGATATTGGACGATGCAGCTGCTCGCAGATTGTTAATTATCAGAAATACATCAACAGGATTAGACTAGAATCCTGGTGGTTAAATTAGCCAAGCTAATTTCCCATTCTGGAAGTTATGCACAATGGTAGTTAGCTGTAAAAGCAAATCTAAATAGAATGCTTCGCCTGGAAGTTAAATGGGGGATAAAAAGGTAAACAAAAACTAGCTCAGTCATAAACTCAAACTAACAGATCATTGTATGGAAAAATATGTCTTTACCGGGATATTTTACACTGGAAACAAGGTATGTTTTGTGTCAGATATATTTTTTCCTATTTATATATTTTTTTATTGCTGGACATCGTCCAAACCCATGTCCTGTATGCACCATGTTCCATGTGGATTAGACAAATCATTTATAGTTTATTGTCTCATAATCCATATAAGAACCTCACCTTTAACCCAACTGATCTATTTGCTATTCCATCCACGTGTCATCCAAATATTCACACAAATGCCTCTGTGGGTCTCTGATGTGCTCCATTTCTATTCTATCTTTATTTTAACTTTCCTAGCTCTCACTTTTAAATTGATGTTTCTACACACATTGATTGAACAAATATTAGGTAGTACGCATTTGACTAATTACTGTAGATACAAAAGTGAACCAGATAAAATGTAAAACGAACAAAATAAAAGATCTGACAGTTTAGGGAGAAGGGGATAATGAACAATTACATGCACAGGATATTAAATACAAGAAATGGGTTGGAAATAAATGGTAGCAGAAATACAGAGAGACAGAGGAGTCTTGGACTCCTGAGGTATTACATGCTCATTTAGAGCATTTGCTACCTAGCATATACTGACCTCTCTGGTTGCATGTATTATTATGTACCAATATATTCCCCCTATAATTGAATTGCTTTATATCTCATTTTATTTCATTTTTATAATAGAATACCTTACTTACATACTTATGACATAAGGAAGAGACTGAACACATAGGAATACAATACTTGAGAGAGCAAGATGGTAACATGAGTTGAAAAAAGTACAAATTCTGTTCTTATATTCTTTATTTTTTATTAAGGAAAGGATCAGGTAGGAATGAAGAAAAAGAAGAAAGAAGCTTTTTTTTCTTTAGTTGTTGATACTGGTTGTTTTCCTGGAGCTAAGACTTGACCCCAGGGTTATGTGGCCTGCAGCCTTCAAAGGTAATTGACCTAAACACTGTTCGACCAGAATGCACCACTGTTCTTCTATTCTTATTGGCTCCTGATGCATTAGACTCTATGGAATCCAGAGAACTCCATATTTTTTTTCCATGAATTCCATATTTGCTTGCTATACGCTGACCCTATATCTTAAAAATGCATCCTATGAAATTTAGCAGTAACCTATATTATTCATAAATAAATACAATAGTTTCAAATATCTGTTCTTCTAAGAGGCAATAATAAGAATATGTCCAGAAAAAAAATTATAAAGATATATAAGGAAACTAACACTACTCTAGATCACATAATGCATAGGATTTAAAATTAGGCATTATAAAGAAATTTCTTAGATATTATTTAATATTGTACACCTCATGATGAATGGACAGATTTTAATTCTCTGAAAAATTATAAGCGATATATTTGGTTAAAGCATGTGCCAGGTTAATACCAGTTAACACATAAATATGCATAAAGAAAATGAACTTCTATTTTAAAATCAGACAGAAAAAGCAGTAAACAAAATATTTACAAAATATTATTTTTAAAGATAAAAAATTTCAAATTTTCATTCTTGCTCTATAGATACAAACACACATATACATATATGCATATTTATTAAAGGTCAAAACCCATGTCTGAATAGATGATAGATGCATGTATGTATGTAGTATGTATGTATGTATGTATGTATGCGTGTATGGGTGAATGATTAGATAGAATAATTTTCTGAGGATCTCAATTTCTGACATTTCTTTGATGTCATGGAACACTCAGTTCAAACATACTCAAAATTAATCTATTTTAATTTATGTTCTATTTTATTAAAAGAACATGTTCAACTGTAACCTTGTCAACTATTTAACTAGGTTCCTTGTGTTATGAACCATTATATTTTATAAGTGTGAAACTATAGCCATTTGTTAAAAAATACCAATACTTTTTAATTAGATAAGAGGATCCAGAAGTCTTTCAAATGTAGTTCCACCATTGATAGTTCTGATTAGCCAGGGTGCATATTTATACTACATAGCAGGTTAGGTTAAGGGAATGAAAGATTCCTGTTATTTATCCAGTGAAGATGTTCAGTCTAGTAAGTACTCCTTCACAACACAAATTATTTGTAGAATGTTAATTGTGTTATCCCTGATATTCTAGACATTTCAAGTACTTTAGCGAAGGAGATTAAAAGACACAGAGAGATATAAATAGAATGGTAGGTGATACGTAGCATCTTAAGCTAAAATATGGCAGGAAAAAGACACTGAAAAAGGCACCTAAACTATTTTCTGGGTGTTTGGTTAATTTTACATGTCAGAAGCCTGTAAGCCAAAAAGAGAAAGCTCTGGGATGCAAAACAAGGAGTAGGTATCAATAGGGAAGCATGTAAAATAATTTCTTCATGTAAATCAGGAGAAGTATAGGGATATATCAGACCAAGAAAATAAGCTAGTTGTAGGACATGATAAAGACTTTAGACTATATCCAAAGCTAATGGAAGGCAATGACGTATTTAAAAGTATTTAAAAAACGAACTGTTCTGGTTTTAACTAGATTTTGTTTTGCAGATCACAGCCACATCTTGGTATTTAATTCAAACAAGTACCTTGATCACCCCAATTCATTCCACTTTAGTCTAAAGCCCTCACCTCCAGACACCAGCTCAAAAATTCTTTGGTTTAATGAATTACTTGCTATAGTGATACCCCTAGATTTTATGTTATCTATCATTTTTGTCATGAATTTTATTTTTCACTACACTTAGATGATTTTATAAATAAATGTAATAAAGCTTACATATTTGTTTCCCTTATCTTTTCCTTTCTCATTGAGATCATTTGGACAACACCAAACTGATTAACAAGGTATTGCTGACTCCTCAACTTCGTCCAAACTCTTCTTCAATTTTGATTTCCCACTTTATTTTCTTTAATTTTGCAACACTTGAAAATATTTTCTACTTTAATTGAGCAAATACACTTATTAAATTAAAATTTCTTTTTACTACTTTTTACTAAATTACTAAATTTTACTAAATTAAATTAAAATTTCTTTTTACTACTTTTTACTAAATTGAAATTGTACTATATACAATCTATTTCATTTCAACAAAATAATTCTTCTAATCTATGTGGAGAAATGCTAACCTCTCCATCATTTTTAATCAGACCACATCCACTATCTTTTAAGCCCCCAAATTCTCCTACTCTCTGACATCATGGTTTTTCCCTTTGTATTGTATCATTGCTTTCATTATATGAACATACTTCATTAACTACATTCAATTTATATCCTGAAAGGATGCAATGTTTCTTCAACAAAATTAATTTTAAAAAAGCACATGATAGACAAATGGGAAGTTCATGCCTTGATCCTATGCATTTCTCCGTTTCCCCAAATATCTATGATTCATTCACAGCAAAAAACTAAGTGAAGTATATAAATATAGAATCTCTAAATGTTCACATTTCTTTATTTCTTAACTCCAGTTTATCATATCTACTTCTCCCTAATATACTGCAAGGTCTAATCAAACTTTGAAAAGGCACTATGTATTTCTCCTTCATAGAATTTATGAGGATTGCAATTACCTGTGTGCATTTGTTTTTTGTTTTGTTGTGTTTGTGTGAGTTTATTGTACAAATTTTTTTTCTGAAAGTGAAAGAAAATTATACATATACCTGCATTCACTTAGGAAGGAAAAAGTGGAGAAAGGCCTTGAACTTAGCTTAGTTAATTTTGAAATACTTTTACTGAACATTTTATGTTAGGTTTTTTGTAGGTTTTTGAAATATTTCTGAAGGCTTAATATCTTGGAAACATTTTTTGAAAAAGAGAGAAGAAAATTTCAGCATAGGAGCACAGGAAGTGAAGAAAAGACAGAGTTACAATGGAAGGTCAGTAGTAAACTCAGAAAACTATTGAGAGCAAAAGTTTGATTGTTTATATGAAAGAACCCTGTTTTGCTAATAAGAAAAATAAGAATAGATAAATTAATAACCAAAAATATGCTTTTGATCGCAGAGTATGCATTCCCAAGCCCTTGTTTTTATATTTGGTTTGATATTCACCACATCTATGAACATTCAAATGACAATGTTTGAATCTTAGATATTAGGATTAAATAATTAAGCCTAGATTACCTTCACTCTAACTCGATTCCTTTATTCAAATTAAGGCTCCAAAAAAGTCAGAAAGAGAAAGAAGAAAAGAGTATATAATAGAACAGAAACAACAGTAATTTAGATAAAATGTTATTTCACTACAGTTAAGTTTAACTTATTTGAAGGACCTTCTAGAATTCTAGACTACGTGGGTTAGCATTGACAATACTTTTCAACAAAATAGAAACATTCATTATAGATGTGTATGTACCTCTCACTGATTTCTCTTAAGTATGATAATCATTTTTGTAACTGGAGAGACATTTATGATGTTGTGACCTAACCCGGCGTCAGGAGCAACCGCGAAAGAAGAAAATTCAGTTTGAAGCAAAAAAAGTTTCTTCAGGAGCCCGCGACCTTAAGAGGACTCATGTCTCTTCAAAAACCTTGTGGATCCACTGGGGTTACAGAAGGGTATTTATAGATCCTCCGTACTGCACTTTACTCCCTGCATTCAGATAAGGAGAAAACACCAAGGCAGCTGCAGAAGGGGTGTAGGGTCCTTGTATAAACGAGTTCCGACAGAAGTAAACAGCGCGTTACAATGTTTTGGCACAGCTTGGAGGCAGTTAGAACATTTCATGACTCAGCGGCTTCAGTGGGTACAAAGGTAACTGGGAAACTTTAGGCTGGGTTGACTCATTAACTCCATCTCTTGAGGTTGAGCATTTAACCTCATACCTCAGGACTGAGTGGAATTTTAAGAAGCGCGTCTGGTCATTTCAATATGTATTACATGAAGACAATTTTAATTCCACTATGTATTTTAATACATACTGTCATTTGAATTAACAATTATATTATTGTTTAGGCTTTAGAAGTTTAAATGAAGGTAAAAGGATATTCTCATATTGTAAAAAAAGAAACAACTCAAGGTTTCTCCCCTTGATGTAGGTACCTTCATGCATTTTCCCAGGGTATCTCTATAATATTCTTTAGTCATCTACATATTCAAAACATTTTACTTGATGCTCTTTTTTCTACGTTTTCAAACAATACTTTTTAATTTTATTAACATCTTGTGAAGAAACTCATTTGCATGCAATGAGTTTCTGCTTAAAATGATTTCTCTTTCAGAAATTATGCACTAGCATATTATAGGACAATCAAATTATCAGCCTTTTTTCCAAGGATCAATTCGACACTCAAAAATTATGATAAGTGAATTTTCCACCATTAAAAATGCGTACACATTCTTTAGAGCTGTCAAAGTCACATCAATGGTTGTTATTTAATGTGTTTATGACTATAAGGTTAATAGCATTTTATAACATGACAAAATTTTCTTTGAAGTTTAATCTTTCTGTGAGTGGAATGTGTGGTTGAAGACAGAACATTCAAAAGAAAAATCTGTTACTATTTCTAGGTCTTTCTTTCCTAAAAATAGTTAATCTACACCTTTATAATCTACATACAAATGTTACATAAATGCTAACCAAACTCTGATAAATTTAAAATCGAGAGATGTTTATAATTTAGTCCACTGAGTTGTCAAATGAAAATTAATATGAAGGGAATAGTGCTTTATTTGTTTTTCCCTCAGATATGATCAATTTTGATGGACTACCCTCTCATGGATAGTCTTATTTTATTTTATTTACTTGAAGAAAAATGTGAATTAAATAACTGTTTTCTGATTTGTTCACATTAATGAATATTAATCCAAAAGTAAAATACATTGTCACTAAACAAGTAAGCAAAGACCAAGTTGGAACCTATAAATGGAAGATTTCTCTGCTGACATCACCTTCTCGGACCACATTTTTTTTATCAATTTAAATACGCAAACTAGATACAGATCCTTTCTTCCTTTTATTTTAGTATTTATTAAACTTTAATGTGCTACTTGAAGTTGATGTTAAAATGCGTATTTGATTTAGCCAGACAGGGATGGGGCTCGAGATTCTGTATTTCCAAAATATTTCCTGGTAGACAGATGTTACTGGATTTATGAGAAAATGACAGATTGAGTAGCGGTGCTTCATAATACACATAACCAGCAATCTTTTCTAACATTGGTAAAAGTAGTTTGTTTTCCTGGGATGTTTTGGAATTCATCATGATTGTTTTCTGATTGCATAATTCTCTTTTAAGTCCATCAATGTTGTTGCAAATGGCAGAATTTCATCTTGATAGCTGAGTTGTATTCAATCATCTGAATATACCACATAAGGAGAAAGACGGTCCTTATATGATTTTGCTCAGTTGTGGAATATAGAGAAATCAAGCAAACCAATGAACTAAATCAGACTAAAATAAACTTTCAGTGGATAAAATCACACTGGTTACAAGAAGGGAAGGAGAAGGGGTTGGGAAAACTGGGTAAAAAAGAAACAATTATTGGATGAAGTAAGAATTAGACTGGTGTTGGTGAACTTAAATATATATATATATATATATATAAATGCTTATTTACAGTGATGTAAACTGTCAGTATATATAATGTTATGATGCATTGCTACTTCAATGAAATTTTTTTTTAAAGATTGTTTTCTGTTTCCTAAATCTCTGACTAGCATCAAATCTCTATGTAGCTATTAAGTACTTCAAGTATCTTTAGCTTAGTCATGATCTACTTAATAGGAATACCTGATAGTTAGTTTTTCAAATCTACTGGCTAAAAACTCCTAAAGGGTTTACAATATGCAACAATCGTCAATCCAATATATTAAGAGGTATGTATCAGGTGGACTATAATTATAGCACTATTATTCACAAGCTTGAGAGAAAATAGAACTTTTTAAATATTTATTTCTATTCATGTTTAATTCAATTATATATTTTCTTTAATATTAAAAAAACTAATTTCTCAACTCAAGAAATAATGTCTCACATATGCTATATAATTCAGCTTACTCTGCAATATAGATAACACCTTTTTCAATAACTAATTTTATGCTGTTAGAGATTGCTAATATTTGTGGCCTATTAACCATACCTGTCTATTAACAGCTACTCTTATATTCATTGACAAATAGAAAAAACAGCAATTTCTCTACTCAGACCCAACACATTGTCTCCAGTATACTGTTGTGACAAACTTATTATACAAGACATAGCACTAATAATATTCTGATCTTGGTATCAAGATATACCAAAATAACTATAATAACAATAACACCTCCTAGAATATATATATATATATATATATATATTAATTCAATATATTGTTTAATATCCCTTTTACTAGAAAATTGCTAAAGATAATGAATATTTTAACCATATTATCAAAGTAGAATAAGATACAACAGAAAGATTCAATTATCAGTTTAAAAATGTTTGCTAAACATGTAATCTTCAGCCAATATGCCAACTCAACATACACTGATGTCCAATGTTTAACTATGCCAGCCATTTTAATAAATTTCTTGAAGGAAGGACAATATTTTTATATAACAGATGATCTCTCTATACACCTTGTTTTTATTTCATGGAGGTATTTTGGTATAATGAACGGCATATTCAAGAGTATACCATTTTTACTAAAAGACAGAATGATAGAGTATTAGGTTTTCATACTATTAAGTCTAAAATTGAATTAAGGCACATTGGCAAATGACTTACAGTCTCTTGAACTGAACTCTGATATGGCTTGTGTCACTTGTGTAACAGATGGCTGTTATACACGGAGCCCAGAATGTCAATAGGAATTAAGAACTTCATTTGGAATACATTCACAATGACTGATAATGGTTTTCACTATCTAGATATTAAAATAACAAAGAAGTGATAATTTCCAATTTATTTCAACTAAATATTTAAGAAAATTTTAAAAAGTTTACCTTTTCAAAGTGAACTTCATTATCATAATGCAGTGTTTATTGAATGATAGCTATGTGCTATGCATTCTCCCAGGAATATTTATGAATCATTATACACAATGTTCACTATTCTAGAAAATGTATTGTTTACATTCAAAGTTGACAGATTAAGATATTGAGTCACAGTGAAGTGAAGTGACTTAGTTGAGATAATAGTAAATTATAGATGTTAGAAATTCGGAAGATATTTAAAGTTTCCAAATCCAGGTTATTAACCACTAGCTTCCATGAGCTTTATATATGCAATGAAGTGATCATGGCACGGCATAGAAATGCCATTGAATTTTCTTCCCCTATAAAAGCTTTGAATCATTAACCTAATTTACTGGTTTTACGTGTCTGATAGTAGTTATCCCAAAGCATGTATATGTTTGCAGCATCTTGTACACAAGTCAATCATCTTTTTGGTTCCTGGGCAGCCTAAACTCTTGGATTTTCATCCTAATATCTCATAACCTCTCCATTTTTTGCACACCAAACATAAGTACATATAACTCATCCTTTATTGCATTTAACTTTCTCGTATGAACTTAACAACCATGGCTTCTGATAACATGTCAATTTGTTAATCATGATTTATTTTGCCTATAATATATATACATTGACTTTTCTGTATGTATAATTTTAGTGTCACTTTCATTACTCACAATAGCGTATATGCTCTGACCTAATAATCATTGACATTATTTAGGAAGATTTTTCTTTCCTTTTTGCTCCATATTAGCTGATACTCATCTAGTAATCTATTCAACTATGACTGGAGAGAAAGTTTACATGGCAACCAATACAGTCAACTGTGTATAAGAAATGCTAGACCATCCTTTCAACAGCAGATTGTGGAGAAAGCAGTTCCCTTTTAAAAAATAAAAAAGGCAGTTAAAGATAGTTGAAGAAAAATAAAACAAACATGAAACAAAACAACTCTTCTCATGTCCTGGTGGCTCAGGCATTAAGTGTGCTACTATGGCAGGCATAGTCCACATAAAATATAAGCAACTAGCTTCATGACCTGGAGTCAGGCAAACATCAAAAAATGAACAAATAAATAAATAAATGTTTCTTTCCTCTTCTCTCTTATTCCTTTCAGTTTACCTACTTGCTTTCATTTCTGCCTGTTTCCTTCCTCTTAACAAAGAAAAGCATCAAAGAAACCAAAAGTTCTTCTCTAGTACAGATGAACAAATTGATGTATGCAATTTCTTGTTACTCAACAAAACAATACCTTTTCCTAAAAATGAACTTATTATTTAGAACAAAGCAATATACACCTAGACACATTTAATTCAGATTTTAAAGCTAAATCTCAAAGTACTTATTATCATATAAAATGCTTCTCTTATAATAATGTATTCTTAGTGCGAAGTTTTCTTAATTATAAAAGCTATTCAACAAAGGCAAGAAATAACAAATAAATATCAATTCACAGATGCAATATAGTAAATCATCTAAATTGCTAATACTTTTAAAAATAATCTTTATTGAAATAACATTGACTTACAACATTATATATGTTTGAGATGTACAATATTATAATATAATATGAATTTAAACTAATTAGGCATTTCTATTTTCTGCATAAGTTGCTGCTGCACAAATTCATTTCAAAAATGCTGTTATTGAGCTTATATCTGAAAATGAATCATTAAATTGTAACTGAAAAATTAAAATTATGAAGTTCGTATATAAAGCTTATTTAAGAAAGTACATCATTGTTGAGGAGTAAGTATTTTAGTCAGAAATGTTTTTCCTTCAAACAATTTTGGTGAGGGCAATTTTCTAGTTTCAGTATATAGCAATATAATTTTCATATGTGTACTTTTAAGAGACAAATAAAGATCTAAAATAAGAAAAAAAAGTTGTTAATTAGTTTTGCCTTTAGTGTTAGCCTTAAACTTTTCAATTTTCAATTACTTCAAACATTTCACTAAGTTAAAAATAATTCATAGATGATTGCATCTTGGAAGTGGCTATATTTGAACAAGCCATGTATTTGATCAAGGTATAAATGCAGAGTGAATTGAAGCTGAATTTTTGTAATTTCACTATCCAGCATATATTAAAATCTTTTAAAAAGTCATTTTGTCAATTATAAGATAATTTCTTCTTTAATAAGGAAAAATGCAATGTCATTCCCTCACCATGGGTTTTATGACACAGTATGGTTGGTGATTAGTTTCATTTAAAGTTGCTGCATATTGAGAAATTTCATCACTAATATTTTAATTTATTAAATTGAATATGTGAGTCAACTGTTAATTCTGGGAAATCAAAAAGGAAAAATACTGCTTCAAAGGCTTATAAAAATTGTCTTAGTTAATGCTACTGCTCTACACCCTAAACTCCATTCCTTTTCTTGTCCTTCCCTATTTCACTTTAGATGCCAATAAATTAAGGGGCTATTGCCTACTTTTCTTTTTTTAATATTAATTTTATTATTGATTATGCCTGTTTTTCCACAACATCGATGAGTTTCTATATCTGCTCATGGGTCTAGAGCAGAAATCTGCTTTCTTTTACTTCTTTCACAGACACTTCTTAACAACATCATTTTCTAGTTACCTAAGTGTGTGTGTGTGTGTGTGTGTGTGTGTGTGTGTGTATGTGTGTGTGTGTATATGAAAAAGGATAAATTTAAATACTTTTATTTCTTCGACTTTTCATGCTCCCTTTCACTACCTACACTTTATATATGCCCACACTTACTATTTTATTCACAGAATCCAGCAAAGAACCTGGAATATTAAGCAGTCAATTCATTATAGATAAATGAAGACCTAGTTCAATAGACCACTTAAATTAGTTAGGATCCTCTTACCTACCAGGGAGATGCACAGTTGACATGTAAACATTTCTTTATGTATTAATTTAGAAACATTTCCAGAAGGCATTTGACATTGGAAAAGAAAAGGATGGAAGCGTTCACTTTATTACAAGTTTTGGCTGATTGTGTTTTAACTACAAAACTAAAACACTTGCTTTTATACAAATAGATGCAATACATTTTATATTTTACTTTTGAAAGTCTGAAGCACTTTAGAAAAACTAATAAAGTACATTTTAGAATGCATATAATATGTAGGAAAATATCTGAAAACATCTTTTAAAAACTAATTTTTATATTTTTATTAAAACTAATTTATTTTATTTTATTTTATTTTAATTCAACTGAGGGAACATTGCCTCATGATATTATATAGGTTTAAGATGTGCATCATAGCAAACCAACATCTGTGAGTAATACATTAAGTTCACCACCAGTTCAGTTTTTCCTTCACCATGGATCCTTTTATCCAATTTGTTATCTCCACTCCAATTTTCTTCCTATAACAACTAACTTGATTTTATAGACAAAAAGTCACTTTTTGTTTGATTTTATTTGCTAATCTAGTAATTGCCAAACTAGGACCCTCCCTGTAACATATATCTCTTCAATAATTATATTTGTCTCTAAGTATTTTATACAGAATTTTCCATAAAAAAGTATAGTGCATGTGCTTGTCAAAATAAGGCAGTAAAATTTTTGTAAGGAATTATTTTTTAAGGACCTTGTATCCCAGGATAAAATCCTTTCATACTTAGATAGCTGATTGAGATCTTAAAGGGTATGTCTGTAAGCATAATGTGAATTTATTAGAAGAATTTAGTGATATTAACATGGTATGTAAACTTTTTGTTTTTATATAACCAAAAGTGAATTTGAGAACAAATCAGGTGTCTATATCATCATTTCCAACACTGATGTAAGTATCAGTAACCAAGTGCTTGATATGAAACTATTTTCTGGACACTACCTGATTTTACAACTCAGTAATTCTGGTGCGATGTTTGAAAATTTACATTCTTAATAAATTTTTAGACAATGGTGATATGTTAGCCTGGAAAATGCCTTTTGAGAGCCACTGGTATACTGTGATAAAACTTACTGAAAAATCTGTGGTTAGTCATTTTGAATGAAATTTTCACTAAAATTTTATTTTGTATGTTTTTACATTGCAGAAAAGATACTGATTTTGACAAATGTATTGATTAGATGCAAGACTCTTCAGAGAATATATAAATAGAATTTATGTAGTATATATAAACATATACATACATTTATTATATGAATTATTTTATAGGATTGTGGAAGTCTAGAAATATCACGTTATAGGAAAGCAGGAGACCCAGATGAAAGTGTACAATTCAGTCTGATTTCAAGACTTGACAAAGTGAGGATAATGGCATAAATCTAACTCCAAAAGTCCAAGAACCAAGAAAATATGGATGTCTTGATTTGAAAAGAGATAATTCATCCTTTTTATTTATCTTTTTGATCTATTCAGGTCTCAATAGATTGAATGATGCACACTCACATTGACAGCAGTGATATTTACTCATTGATTCAAAAGTCAATTTCTTCGGAGACATCCTCAGAGAAAATCAGAAATAATGTTTTACTAGCTATCTTCACATTATTTAGTCCCATCACATCGACAAATAAAAGTAACAATCACAACAATGATCTCCAGCTTTCCATATTTCAAATGTACAAATATTTCAAACAATCCAGCAATTAGTAACTTAGCATTAATATAGCTGAAAGGAAACCTATGAGTTAATATATAAGCATGTTATATCAGTTTACTTCTTCAAAATTTTCCTCCAGTTTCCAGTCCACAACTGGATTACAAGCAATTTAGGAACTGTCCATCAAGAGCTTTTTATTTCCATGTTTTACAATTCCCATGAAATTTCTGACAGAAATACCTAAACAGTTTCCCCAGATTTCATAACAGTAATGGAGATTAAAAGATAAACCACTCATGAAGAAATATATTTTATTCAGAATGACAGAAAAAAGACATATTGGAATCTGTTGTCCATTTTTTAATACTGGTGTTGTAAATAATGGATAATGTTATTTTGTTTTATTTTGTTTTGTATTTCTTTTTATATTATTCAAATAAAGAAACTCTAATCTTATTCTTTTCATTCACAATAAGTCATTTACAGACTTTGACAATATTATTATAATTTTCTTTATTTCCCCCAATAAATAAAACAGTTCAAAATGTAGCCCTAACTGCAAAAGCAAGTAGTGTGCTAAGCCATTGTCAGTCATGAGTAGGCTTTGAGTTTACATCAATTTTATTTCTATTCAAATGTAATTTAGTGATAAGTAATTCTATGAAAATACAGTGAAAGATTTCAAAGTGCTTGCACAAAGACATTGAATATATTTTGTGCCAAATACAGTTTAATTTTCTAGTGGTCATTTCATTTTTAGTAAAATCTTTAGGATTTAATATATGATTGCCCCAACATCATGATGCTTTGCATGAAATGATCATTTGGAAATGATTGAACTTTCTCTCTTCTAAAAATGACTTGACATTTTCATCTATATAGATTTAACTCTTTATGCTTTTCACCTTCCCAAATACTATAATTTTTTTAGTATTAAGCTTACAGTCCAGGTCCTATCTCAAATACCTCTATTACATGATCTATAATTTACCCAAGAAAATAGTGCATCAAAAACAATGTGGCATGTACATTATGAGGGTGACTATTTCTATTTTAATAATGAAGATTAGTCTTAAAATATAGAAAGTTCTATAAATTATGATTCACAAGGAATAAATTAGAAGTACTCTATTATGTATTTATTATTTTGAAATTTAATTTAATGTTAAAAAGTTATTGAAGGAGCATTGCATCATAAAAATGTAGGCTTATGAAGTGCATAATTGTAATTAATACCATATAGAATACACTAATTTCACCAAAAAGAACAATTCTATTCTTCACTAAATTACCTCTATGAGCCCATTTGTTCACTCCTGCTCCCAAAATTAAACCAAATAGAAAAATGAACCAAATCTAACAAAAATAGACATTCACTCTATAAATATTTTGCTCATTTAATAATTGATTCAAACAATACACAGTATTAGGACATTTCAAATATTTCTATCAATCATAATTAAAAAAGATATTTTATACATATGTCAGTTTACATATTTACTCATTAACAATTGATATGGAACATTACACAGTAATTTATGTGTCAATGTTTTAGTTCATGCGCAGTTTTCACAAGTATTGGTACTTTTATCTCTATTGTAGCTGTTTTCTTTTGCATTGTCCCTAGCCTGAGTGCATGAATTCTCACAGCATCAAAAATGATACATCTTGAGAGTTTTCAAAGATGGCAGATTATTATTTTGATTTCACTTCCACCCTACAGAAACAACAAAACTATACCCATTTTGCACAAGTGATCTCTGAAAAAGAATAAGAATCAGCATTTCTACAAAAAAGGGACACTTACTATCATGAAGTGTAAGAGAGGCTAATCAGTCTCCACATGAGTAAGATCAATATTGAGACCCTAGTGCCCATTGGGATACAGATCCTCCTCCTAGGGCTGAAAGGTTTCTCCTCACAGCAAGTGGCTCCACACCTGGTAGCTGACCTACATACATGTAGGAGGAGAAACTAAAGGGACTTTTCTTTGGAGGACAAGCAATGCCGGGGGAGCAAAGAGTAAAGATAGAGAGCATGGGGAGTCAATTGATCAGGTGCATGCACAGATCTGACAGCAGGATTGTCATTGTATAACCCAAACTTGAGCTTGGGGAATACGAAAGAAGGATACCCTTGTTTTGAAAAAAGATGCTCCTGGACACCATCTCTAAACATTCTTCTGTCTGCTTGGTGCCTGAGCTGGCAGTTGCCATGTGGCATCAGGCTTTGAGGATTAAACAACCCCAACTCCCCAGCAATATACTTGTGGTATCTGATAGTTTATTCTCATCACTTACAGTAATCTGGGCTTCCAGGGTGACAATAACCCAACTTGTGGACAGAGGCATCTAGATCGGAAGCCATGGTATATATAGCTGAGTGATTTCCTGCAAAGAGATTTTGGCATCTTCCTAAGGGGGGCCCAGAGAAACAGCAGCTCCTTGCACCATTTTGGGATTATGACTAAACAGCTTTGAACAGCTGCCCGTCACTTGCTAGGTCTCTCATCTCTAAACTCTAGACATGCTGAAGTTTCCATGTTGGGGTTGCTGCTCAGCTAGAGGAATGAAAGACTTTCAGGGGTTGGGAGTGTACTTTGTCATGATTGGCTCCTGAGAGTCCTGGAAGACAGCTATATATGCCTAGTGGCTCCTGTTGGGACTATGGCTTGTTTGGTATCTCGGGTAGTACCTCGTGTGTCTCTTTTCTTGTGCCATGTCTGTGATGTTCCTGCTTTCCATTGCCTTTCATGCCCTGAATTTAACCCTGAAGGCTGGACTCTCGCTACTCAACATAGTGCTAACTCTAGTGCCCCAGTCATTCTGACTGCCATATAAGTTACAAAACAATAGAAAGTCCAGCATTTTGGGCCAGCATCTATACTCTACAACCTGATACCTAACCTCAAGGACATTAGAGCGTATCGAAATAATGAAAGAATGGATGAATAGATCCCAAGTGATGAAGCAAAAACAAGTCCTAGTGAAAAATGTTAGTGCAATAGAATTAAGTAAAAATATGAAGCAGATTTTAAAGGAACAGTTTTAATGATGCTTACTGAAATTTGGAGAACAATGGGGGAACTAAAAGAGAACTACAACAGAGATACAGAAAATACAAGTCTGTTCCAAGATTCACAGAGCTGAAGAATACTCTAGTTGACTTAATGAACACATTAACTCTACAGTAGACTGGAAGAAGCCTCGAACTGAATCAGTGGGGGAAGATAGGTCAATGGACCCAATGGACCCAATGCACCCAAGCAGACCAAAAAGAGAAAACATAATTATAAAAAACAAGACAACATATGAGACTTTTGGTATAACATCAAGAGGTACAGCATTTGCATACTAGAGGTACGAGAAGAAGAGAGAGAGGATGGGGCAATACATTCATTATTTGTAGAAATAATAGCAGAGATTTCCCCAACCCGGGGAAGGAACAACAGATTTCCAAATTCAGGAAGCCCAAAGAGTTTCAAACAAAAGATACACAAACATATACACACCAACAGATGCAATTAAATGACAAAAATTACTTATTTTGTTAAATGTCTTTAATTTATAAAACTAAACCAAATGAGATTTGTTTAATTTTAAAATATATATTCCATTTACTTGAATGAGATTGAATATTTTTATAAGTTTCATAAACAGGTGACATGTTTATTTCTTCACCTGTGAATTGTCCTAATTTGTCTGTTCTTCTAAAGCTGATGATCCTTTTTTACTGACTTTTTAGAGCACACTGTGCACTAGATATATTAGGACATTTACCTGGGATATAATTTTCAAAGGCAAACACACATATAATTTTCACAATATATATAAACTAATACATTTTAACAATTAAATTTATCAATTTTGTTATTGTTTCAAGAATTTTAGCCATCCAGAATCTACTCTTCAAAATATAAGGAAATTAGAAGTTTTGTATTAAAAATACTAAAAATTATTTTCTTCTTCCTTATGATTTTTTCTTTGTGGACCCTGGTCAATCTTGATTCTGGTCTTTGGGCTTTACACAGAATGCACTTAAGCCATGAGTCACAGGGGTGCACATAATTTTAAAAATTTTATTGGCAAGATATTACATTATAATATTATATGGGTTTAAGTTATATATAATTTTTAAAGCAAAATTTGTATATACTACATTAATTTTACCACCAACAGTTAAATCCTGTCCTTCCCCAAATAACTGAGACCTTTTATTCAAGTCCTTTACATAATTCTCTTTTTGGTAAATACTTTTTATGGATTACAAAATTATTTTTGTTTGATTTAGTTTATTTTTCTGGTTTCTCAGCATACCATATATGTATTAAATCTTATGATATTTGTCTTTCATATTCTGATTTATTTCACTTAGCACAAGCTTAAGTGGATAAAGATGAGGCAATACATAACAATACTATTCAGCCATATGAAAAACAAATCCCGCTATTTGAAACGAAGATGGATTTAGAAGTAATTATGCTAGTGAAATGTAAGGAATAATTTGATTTGATTTTTACGTTTTGGTATTTAAAGGAATTCGGAGTTTATCTTGGTGAATAATGAGACAAAATAATTTGACAAATTTACACAAAGATCCAAAATCTTAGCAGATGAAAGTTTACACAGATTAACTTCCTTTTCCATGTCTCTTTTTCTTTTTCTTCTTACTATACTTATTTCCATTTTTTCTCAAAGTATTTATAGTGACAAAAAAGACAAACATAAAAAAGTTGCTGTAAAATAAAAACATGCTATCGAAGGAATTAGGAAATATTTGACAGAAATCTCATATGTTTATCAAATTGCTTATTTAAACTTATTAAACTAATCAGTGATAACACAGAATTTCAAGCTAATTAACTCTGATTCCATAAAATTACCACACAACCACATCCTCTCCAGTATGAACACCTAATCCACTTAATCTAAAACATGTGAATTAATATTCTAACAACACAAAAAAAAGATGTACCAAAGAGATATAAGTATGTCGATTTTTCTACAAAGTCATTTTTCAAGTGTAGCTTATGGAATTTGCAAATCTACCCACTACATTGATTTTTCTTTTGCAAAGATATTTATTTTTAACAGTGTTTGACCTGAATATATTTTTCCTTAGAGTTTCACTACTTTCATGAAACAGGAAAGGAAATTTTCCTTCTATTTAGCACAGTGGAATTCACTTTACTCATTGTATATTTTTCATGTCTAGTTGGGATTCGGTTCAGTTAATCAAATATGGAAGACACATTATTTTTCTGCTTTTGAACATAGGCCTCAATATTATTTGTATAATTTTATAATGTATTGGTCCCAAGAAAACATACATTATGGATAACTCTAGCTAGCATACAGAATGATGTGAGATTTCATTCTAACTCCTGAATCAACAACCAGTTCAGTCCACCAACAGCCCTGAACTTTGCAATCTTGAAGCTGAGTGTAGACACACAAAGGAACCTGCTTATATCAAGTATAATTCATTTTAGTTAAACAAAACAACTAACCCAATACAATAGCTGGTCATGATAACTTGTGGAAAATTAATGGTTAATACATTAATCCTCTAACTTCTGGGATGATGTGGAGGAGATAATCTTTGATACTTTCAATCCATCATGTTTGGAATTGTGATTCCTAGAAGACATAACATATTGCAAAATTATTTACTAGCTCATAAATAATGTAAGAATCTAAAGTGTATTTCACATACTAATAATATATAGATATAGACACAGATGTAGATATATATACAGATAGACAGATAAATAGATGAGAGAGAGAGAGAGACGCTATTTAGTCTTTCATCAGGATTCTTAGTTTTCTCTTTAAGGAAGACTTAGAGAATTTATGTGAACAATTGAAAAATGTCTAGCCACAGGCTAGTTATAATAAGCACTTAGAATTTTCTACCATTAATTAGCTTCAGGAAGAAAAATTTCTCTAGATGGTTCAACATGCTGCTACAACAATATTGTTTGTTAATATCCTCTAATTGATTGTATTAATTCAAGTTATTAGTTATTTGTTTTAGAAACTGGTCAGAGGTCGGTATATTAGCTTGTATTCTGACCCCCCACCTAATGCAAAATTAAAGCAGATTTTTCTTCTGATTAAACACTAAGAATTAGTAAAGCTACTGCTTTCTCAGCTGATTTGTTAATTGACTTCAGTTAAAAGTTTTGCCAGAAGCACTAATGACTGCATAATTGACCTTGAAATGATTAATCCATAAAAGGATATGAAAGCAAAGAGAGAAAACATAAAGGAAAAAAGTCTTTCTTTCTTTTTCTTTTTAATGTCTACCTTGAATTCAGTTAGGCTATGAGCCTTTATTTTCATTTTTAACATATAAAACTAAATTTTAATAAGAAAAATTACAATAAAATTGTGAATCTCAGATGAACTCAAAATATATGGATAACTAACATGACAATATTGCCAAAAGCATGTAATGGGGCAAGGACAGTCTCTTGAATAAATGCACTGTGGAAAACTGGACAGCCACATGCAAATTAATTAAACTAGATCACTAACACTGTACACAAATATGAATTCAAAATGGATTAAAGATTTAAATGTAAGAACTGAACTCATAAAAATGCATAGAAGAGAACATAGATAATACACTCCTTGACAACGATCTAAGAGATTCTTCAGAAACTTAGCTCCAAATTCAAAGGAAATAAAAATGGACAAAAGGATTTACATCAAATTAAAAATTTTGGTGCAGCAAAATAAACTATATAAGAGCAAATGTCATCCTGTTGAATAGGAACAGATATTTATTTGTACATCACACATCTAAATTGATGTTAATATCCAAAGTATATTTAAAAAACTCATAAAATTCAACAACAGAAAATCAAATAATCCTATTTAAAAATGGGCAGAAGATCTGACTAGTTTCTTCTCCAATGAAGATATTCAGATAACCAATAGCCACATGAAAAGATGTTTTCTTGTTAGGAAAATGAAAATCAAAATAGTGAGATGTCACCTCACAAATGTGAGAATAGATATCATCAAAAAACTAAAAAATAGTGTTGGGGAGGATGAAGAGATAAGGGAACACTTAGATATTATTCGTGGGAGTGTAAATGGTGAAATTATTATGGAAAGCATATGTAGATTTCTCAAACTAATGAATGGAAATTCCATATGATTCTGTGTACCCACTTCTAGATATTTACCATCTGAAACATAAACACAGTAATTTGCATATATAAAAATATAGATATATACATGCATACATACATACACATGCATTATTATTGAAGCATTATTTACAACATTCAAGAGTTGGAAATAATTCAAGTGTTCATCAAGAGATGAATGAAGATGATGTACTATATACAAATATAAACAAATAAATACACACACACTGGGACATTATTCAACTATTGAAGAAGGTGACATTCTATCATTTGCAATATTAGAAAGGAGACTAGAGAGAATTTTGCCTGGTGAAATAAGTCAGAAGGAGAAAATAATTAAATTATCACACACATAATGCAGTGTATAGAGAAAATAAATGAGTCATATCAAACTTAAATAAGCTTTCAGTCTATAGAATAAAGTTAGTGGTTACCAGAAGATAAGGGCAAATAAGTGGGTACATCAAAAGGCACAATTTTATGGTGAGGGATAGAATTGGATAGGTGGTGATTTAAATGATTATATGCAAATGTTGATTCATGATGATGTGCACCTTAAACTTATACAATATATCTTACAATTTCCTTAAAAAAACTTATTTCCTTAAGAAGGCAAGCAACTTGACAATAAGATATGAGAAACAGAATTCGATGGTCACATTTTTTGGCATTTAGTAAGGAAAAATATAAATTTACACATATTTTAGAGAGATAAAGAAAAAGATAAGTTTTTATAATTAAGCTCAATCAACTAAAATTATCTCTTCAAAATATTTCTAATCTGTATTTTAATTTTCTTGCTAATTCATTAAACAAAATGAATTGGATTATTCCAAAGAATGCATTCTTAAAAATAGATGAAACTTGTTTAATCAATTTATTTAGTGAGTGACCCTTTTTTTCCTTAAAATCCAATCTGTATCATATATAATCCTTGGGAATATAAAAGTCAATATAACTGCACTCTAGAGAGACTCATGTACTGAAAGCAAACAGATGAAAGATCACTTACAATAATTATTTTGAGTGTTGTAACAGAGGTACATACATGATCATTAGTCTTCAGTTAGGTCAGCTATCTTTCAGTTTCTCTAATGAACCTCACCTTTTCTCATCTGAATTTGTACTTGCAGTTTGTGAAAAATTGCATTTATTTTTAGTGTCACTAGCTAAAAAAAACTTCCAAACTGAAAATTCATTTAGTGTTATTTTCCATTTATCACTCAACAAAACTAGAATAATAATTGTGTGATCAATAGCTACACAAATAAAATAACAATCCAATAACTTACAGAAAAATAAAGTACCATACAGAGCATGTATTCATATACCCATATATGTACATAGTAATAATGAATATTACAGATTACATTAATTCAATTAAAAGATTTCTCATATACCCATATACCCATATATGTACATAGTAATAATGAATATTACAGATTACATTAATTCAATTAAAAGATTTCTCCAGTAGACTAATTTGGAAAATTCTGATACATACAACTTCCAAGTTTAATTATTTGACTCCATATCTTTCATTGCCACAAATTAGCTTGGGAATATTAAAGATTGATAATTAGGTCCTCCTTTTTCTATAATGGATTCTTTAGGAATTGAAGAACAGTTTCAAAGTGAATAATAGAAGTTTTGTCATATTTTTCTTGAAGTAACTTTTGATTATGGTAAGTTCCTCAGGGAAAAATATCCCTTCTTGGTCTTACTGAGTAATCTTCCCTCACATTCCAGCTTCCTCGGCGTGTGCCACCATCTATTCTGTGGGGTATGTTGAAGAATGCCCACGACTTAAAACAAGTAGTCCAAGTGAGAACAATGTCCTCTCATTATATACTAGAGATGATTAATAATGCACAATTTATTTTAAGGGGAAAAATAAATAAATCCTTCAACATTTTGATTTTTTGATACCTCCAATAGTCTTTTTTGATTGCACATGAATTTAAAACCTAAATCAAATATTTGCCAGAGAGAATGGTGAAGACTTTAATATCCATGAATGTCAGTTTTGTCACCTTCCAGAAGCCAAATAGTAGTTACTCTATGAGGTTATTATGAGGTCTAGTCATAACTTTTTAAAATGTGTAGCACACTATCTGACATCTAGCAATATCAAATGCACACTTATTATTGAAATTATTAGGCAGATTAGAAATCTATCAGGGAAGCTAAAATCTAGGGTATAGTAATTATTTGTGGTACTATTATTCTCTATCATAACTTTTTCAATAAGTTAATTATAATCTTAGAATTATTAATTAAATAAAATATAGCCATGTCGAAAAACACTTGTAAAATATAAATGTATTAATTCATTGGACTGCATTCTCTTTTGCTATCTCAAAAACATCCAAAATAGTTGAATTATTAAATTTGTTAAATTTCATCACCTATTAAATTTGTCCCTCTTTACTGGACACATTCTTTCAGCATTGAAATATCCTCATATCTCCACTGCTTTTATTTATTTTAGTACTTTTGTTATTATTTTTGTTTACATTGCTATACATATTTTAGGATATTGAATAAGCACCTCAGTCTGTGTCTTTCATATCACACGCATCACCAGAGTCCCAATGCCCTTTACCACCACCACCTGGTTTCCTATTTTCTTTCCTTCCCCATCACCTTGCATCCTGTGAAATATTTATGATTCTTCTGTCCATTTTATTTTTGCTTCTTTACATTCCATATATGAGTGAAACCATCCTGTACTTCTCTTTTTCTTTCTGACTTACTTCAGCTAACACAATCACCCTCAGTTCCATCTAAGTTGCTTTGAAGGACACAGCTCCTTTCTAACAGCTGCATAGAATTCCACTGAGTGCATGGAGCGCGGATCATCATCTGCTGATGGGCATTTAGATTGCTCCCATGTTTTCGCTGTTGTCTTTCTAAATGTGTTTAAAAGGAAACAAACGACAAAACCCAAATATATCTTTGACTTGATTTTCTTCTGTGGCTACTATTCCACATCTTCATCTCTCTTATTTTTCAATAGTTAAAAAATGTGTTTTCATTTATTTTTATATTTTAAACGTTAACGAAGGAAAATTTCTTAATGATATTATTATAGGTTTAATGTGTTTATCATAATAAGTCAACATCTATATATAATACATCAAATTAGACAAAAATTATCAGAGAATAAAACATCAATATATTATGTCTCAGAAATTTCTCCTGTACAATCTCAATTACACCATGCTATTTCTATGACTCATAGTTCTGTTATTTATGTGCTTTGCTAGGGTGTAGACCTCAATGCCTTAAATTCTTCCTGTAAAGAGTCCACATAAGCAATACCAAACATAACAGCCACAATTTTTCCTTCTGCATACGTAATTCTGCAAACTGAAATCATATTATTTGTATATATGTTGTATATATGTGTATGTACATGTGTGTGCTTAGAGGTTTTACTTTCATGACTATAGCTTATAAAATAAATACATTGTTTTGAATCTTTTCTCATCTGCAGCACTGCATGGAAAACTAGTCAACTACTGGAGAGTCTGCCTCATTTATTATGTAATATAGAATATTACACTTTAGGAATATATGAAGATTTTGATATTATTGGCTTCAATCTCTGTACTTTAGTACAGAATTATAAGCCCTACTGACTTCTTTACTTGAATATCAAATAGTACTTCACATTACATATGTCCCAAAGTCTACTCATTATCTCCTCATCAAATATGTGCCTACTCCAGTGTTCTTTCTCATTGATTGACAACATAATCCATCTAACTGACTTAACGGTTGATTGTGCTTTATATATGATTGAATAAGAATTAATTCCAAAGGTACTGCAGTTATGATTCAAAATAAACTATTGCAACAATCATAGTTTTAAATTTAAGTTCCTCCTCTATGCACATGCACATGCACACATACACATATCCCTAAACTCTAATTAAACAGTGAAATGGGGACCTGAAACACATGAGGGTGATTACATCAATTTAAAATTTTAAGTAAATGAATACAAACATGCACAGAAAAAAATTATGGGAGAGATTCTCTTTCTATGGTCATTCTTGTCTTATAGCTTCATAGACAATAGAAGGATAAAAGCCACTTTTAGAGATGAGAATGGAAAATGGGTAGGTCACTATAAAGTGATAAAAGAGAGTTAAAAAAGTCCATGCTTAACCCTGATTAGGTCATCGAAGAAGGGATGTATCTGAAGGTAAGGTAGTGGTTAACTGATGCTTCTTCATCTTTTAAGACCAGTTCTAGAGAGAGACTAAGGTTTTATATAGGCTAACTCCAAAGCAAAGGCCTTTTATTTAGTTCTCATTCAGGACTTTGAGTGGATACTATTCTTCTGTATTCACTGTACTTACAAATTCAACACAGTATGAGGTGGTTGTTTCACAATAAAGTCAGTGCACTTGTGTGGTTAAGCATATAAACAGAGTGAAGGCCTCAGCTAATCCACGTAGAATTGTTCTTGGCTTCCATGGGGTTCCAAATACTCACACCGGCCCTCTGGAAGCATGCATATTGTTACAAATTGTGTTGACCAGAAATCTTCATTTATTATTCGTAGATTAGTAACAGTTTACAAAGAGACAGCAACATAGGTGGAAAGTAAGTAGTTAGGGATTTTCAGGGAGGCGAAGTGGTCAAAGGATAAAATGAGGTACAGGCAGATCTCTGGGACACTGAGTGCCAGTCAGAACTGAGCTTTGTTGAGTAGACAGAGTCCACCAGTCTGACTGACCACAACCCTCTCCTGACATGTTTACCAAAGTTAGAGGAACCAAATGTGACCAGACATTTCCTGATTGCATCTGTAAGGCAGTGCAGAAGGTATCACAGAGACTTTCACACAGATGTGAGGCTTCATACTTCTCTAATATGAAAACCCTGTGTTGCCCTGTGTGCCTACATGACATTTTGAGGAAAGCGGAATTTGGTGAAAAGAGATGGAAATTTCAGACAGAATGTCCTAGAAATCACATGTGGTGACCCAAAGGAATTCTTTGAGAGAATGGATACATTAATTGGCAAGTTTGTTTCTTCAAAACACACAAGCAGGGAGACATTTCTGCTGAATATTAGGTCTATTAAATCTGTGTGCGTATTTGATAAGCAGTGAGATCTCTGAATCTTACCTACCCCTGCCAGATAAGTTCAGTAGGAATTACTTTATTTTTTAAGTGAAAAACCAGATGACGTTGAAAAGAGGGAAATAATTGTTCAAGGTGGAAGAGTAGGGCTTTGATTCATGAAATGAAATTTCAGGTCTTAGAATCCTGACAGTATATGTGTTGTTTACATGAGGTTCATGCAAGGAGAAAACTTGCAGGTCACCTACTACAGCTTCCTTGGTTCAAAATCAGGTCCCTCTGGCTTATCCTGCATCTCTGAGCATCTCTCTCTGCATTAAACACTGTAGGCATTTGAAAAAAATGTGTATAATTAACAAAAGCAACAAAATTTTCTCTTCTTATCGCATAGAATTGAAAATCTTGAAAAAATAGTTATTTTTATCATTCTTTTCACAAGGAATACCTTTATATGCAATCTGATTATCAGCATGTTTTCTTCAGATATTGATCTTCAAAATTATTGCTGACTCTGATAGAAGGGTTGGTGACACACCTTTCTATAGAGAAATTCAAGATTAGTTCTCTTCAAGCTTTAAATACTTGAAAAAATATTAGGTGTTTTATATTTAGAGAATAGGTTTGCTATAAAGGAAAACTACTAATATCATATTCTATAGTAAATTAGTGATGAATTATGCCTATATTATTTAAACAAAATATATTTATAAATATGGACATAGTACTAAATGTTGTTCATTTATTTCCTGATGTGATTCACAAAGAATTCACTGAAAGATTATGTTCAGAAGGATTTAAAAGAGAACAGATGGATTTGGGGAAACTATCCTAAGAGCATGCAGAATCATGTGAGACAATTAATGGTCCATATATAATGCAGCTTAGAACTAAGTATTGTTTAAGGAATCATTAAATCAGGAATAAAGCTGTGGTTGGTTATTACGTTAAGAAATGAGAACATGGTCCTAATAGTTTTCTCCCACTTGTTTAGCCCTGGGTGTAGATCCTGTCTTCTCAGGTCAATAAAGTCTTAAGTTTTACTAGAGTCTGGAAGATGAAGTATATGATTGGTGAACATCACCATCATATACTACATTGGTGTTTTGTTGCTGCATAATAAATTATAACTGACACAATGTCTTAAAACAACTCACTTAACTAAAAGCTTATGGTACTGCATTCATTTCTGCTGGCTACAGAGGAGAGAATCTATTTTCTGTTGTTGTTCCTTGCATCTTTTAGAATACAACCACCACCTTAGACTCATGACCATTATTTTCAACTCCAACAATGTAGCATCTCTTTGTGCCTTTTGTCTGTTGTCACATCTCCGTTTGAACATAGAGTTCTGATTGTGCTAGGTCTTCTCAGGAAATCCAGAATAATCTCCCCATTCCAAGGTTCATAATCTTAATTGTATCTGCATAATCCCTTTTGCTATTTATATTCACATGTTCACAAATTCAGGGATGGACACTTCTGCCTATTACATATACCTCATTTTCTTTTCATATAAAAATGGATTCCTCTGTCTTAGTCCACTGTTCTATTATAATAAAATACTACAGATTGGGTGCCTTATAAAAAGCAAAAACATTTATGTCTCACAGTTCTAGAGACTGGAATGTGTAAGATCAGATGATTACCATGTTTGATAGCCCACTTACTCATTCATTGATGTCCATCCTTTTGCTACAGATTTACATGTTAAACATAAGAGGGATGTCAATGTGGCTTCTTGTATGAGTACTAATCCCACTTTTATGCTCTCTACCCTCATGACTAAGTGATGAATAAATGATGAATTAATGATGAATAAATATCATCAGGGAAGAAGTTTCTATATGAATTTTGGGGAGTACATAATTATTCTGTCTATGAAATAGTCATATGCATATATAATTTCATCTATTTGCAATTGTATATTGGTGACATAAGAATAAAATCATTAAGTATAGCTACTTATTTTACAATTTTACACAAGGGAATGTGTAACATGGCGAAAGAAGTACAGAATAAAAAAAGAAAATTCTCTCAAAATCATTCCCTAATGCATTTCAAGTAGCAACTGCTTTTAACAAAAAGGATTTGGCTCATAAATATTTTAAAAGTTGGTTGAGGGTTTCTGTCCATCTGTTCTTTGATTTACTTATGCTTTATTTAGTTGTTTTGTAATCCCTGTGGAGATGAACACAATAAACTATTTCCTAGAGCAATTTGAATGATCTCTCTATAAATGACTTTTCTCAACCCTAGTTGTATATTAGAATCAACTGGGGATTCCAATCCAATAAGTGAGCAACCTTCTCAGAGATTCTGCCTTAACTAGCCCTGATGGCATTATAAAAAAGACTCTAGAAGACTTTATAACATTTGGAAATATCACTTCATAACATAAATCTAATAATGGCATCTCATTACTCGGAGATTTCCAATGGCTTCATGCTTAGATTACAATCAAATCCTTTTCATAGCCTACAAAGACTATATGATCTGGTCATGATTAAAACTTTTGAGTCATTTCTGTCTCGTTCTCTTTTTCACTCAATGGAGTCACAATGGCATTCCTGTTCCTAGACACACTATGTATATGATCTCCTCATAGGCACTTGCTTTTCCTACAACAGAGACTATGGTATTCTTTATTAATATAAACCTTTCAGATCTCAAAAATAGCACCCTCAGAAACTCTCTTTCTTATTATTTTTATGACACTAACCACTTGCTACATGTCTTTTTTTGCTGTTGTTCCTCATCTGTTTCCTGAACATTGTATGATTTATGAGAACAGGAGTTATTCTATCCTATCCATGTACACACATTATTTCTTTCCTTTGAACAATGCCTTGCATTTAACTAAACAAATAGATCATATATTAATGAATATTAGATAAAGATAACATGAGATGAAATGATCTGCTCAATCAGAAAACTTGCATTAATTTATAATGCATTCAAATAATATTGTGTTGACCTGAAATAAGTATCATGAAGCTAGAAAATGTGCATGTGTGAAAATTGTGAAAGTGATCCTTATAAGATTTTTTATACAATGTTTTCTTAAAAGTAAGATAATTGTGTTTTGAAGGTATCATAAAGTATTACAGTACTACAGAATTCATAATGAAACTATTAATTAGAGGAATACAAGATTACAGAGGACCACTAGAAAATTATGACAATTTCTTGATTACTTCACTTATGAATTCTAATTTTACATTAGAATTTAATTTTTATGACTCACATTAGAATTGACAAAATATGTAGAGGAAAATTCTGTAAAGATTTTGATTAAAGACTTTGATATTAAGACTTTCTAAGATGGTGTTATGATGTTAAAATAATGGTATATTATGAATACTTGCTTATGGTCACATGTGAATAGCATAACATTATTATTAATAATGACTGCATAGAAAAGATAAAATATTCAGCTATCATATTTCCAAACAACTGCATTTTTTCTTTTTACTCAATTTTAAAATTGCATTAATTTTCAGCTTTATTATGACACAAAAATGAACTAAAGAATAGTAAAAATGTAAAGGATGGAATTAAGATGACTGAATACTCTGGTTATAAATTCACCATGACTGCAATTCTAATTTTAATTTTTATATCTAATATACATGTTTTGAAATAATATTGCTTGTATGGTTGTTCAGATCATCATGCTAATCCACTATTATTATTAGAAGCAATATAGTCATATAAACTGGAATATTTAGCCAACATGGGATGATAGCAACTGATGATCATAATTAAAAGTAAATACCAGAAATTAATTTTATTTTGTATTTTTGGTTCTTTTTCATATATTTCCATTTTTCTTATGCTGCAGATTTATTTGAAGCTTGCTATTATTTGGCCCTGTATGATACAGGTTATAATACTTAAGAATTATAAGAAGATTAGATTTTCAAAAGCCATTTTCTTAATAATTTACAAAAGTAAGAATTAAATAGTAAGGAAATTTATTAGAAATTTTAAAAATGATTTAAAAGTACTACTAATAAATTATTATGTAATTTGGGGGGGTTGAAATTATAAGTTCCTGAAATAGACAATACCCTTTGAATGCAGCTAACTTCTCATCACCTCTCAGCCATAAATCTGAAACAAAGTCACCTTGTCAATATTGATTCCAGATTTCAAATATTGCTCTAATATGTCCCAGCTTATTCAATTGGGTTCTTCATGAACTTACATCAGAAAGATACAATGTTATTTAAAACTTTAATGGCTCATAATTTTGTTGAGGAGCCAATGACTAGATTTTTTTTTGCTCTATAATAGCAACAGATATTAACTTACAAAAATAATTTCAATGAATAATCAATTATTATTTTTTACTGGTAAGTCACATATTTATTTCAGCAACTTCTGCACACTTAAACCCTTTCATCATTTGCCCACTTATAAACATTGTCCAAGAAATTTTGGTCATCATAAAAGATTAATTTTGTCACATATCTTTTTACAATGGAATTATTCATTGTTTGACTAATCAGATGATATTTTCTCTTATAATGAAATTTTTTTATTTAAAATTCTTGAATATAATTAAGAAATCATATGAAGTCATAGTCTGAGTGTGCAATTATATGACAATTTCAGTTATCATTACAACTTTAAGTGCAATTCTTTGTTCCTTTGCATTCATTTTTTAAATTTTTCTAATAACTATGATAAATCTTTCAATTCTATTCTTTTGTATTATTACATACATTAAAATTCTGAATTCTTGCCATGTGTAAACTGAGTCTTTAAACATTAAATAATATTACAAATATCTGTAGATTTATATTAGTTTTGAAAAGTAACACAAACATTTTGACAACAGAATAAGAAAAACAATATATAAAAAAATGATGATTTATTTATATATCATCTTCTGATTAATTTTCATTATTTTTCCTTTTTTACAGTTTTTAATCCTTTTTTGAAATAGTTTGGATATTTGCTGAGCAAAAAATAAATTGCTCTTAGGATGATAAAATATGAAATTCTTTGATACATAGGAATAATAATTTTACCAAAAGAAATTGTAATGTATCTTCAACTTATAAAATCACTCAATGAGACTGTAAGTAATTACAATATTAAAAAGTTTTATAAACACTTTAAATGTTCTCTTTGATTTAGCAAGATCTAAGAAAGAATATATTCTATGAAGTGCCGGTTCTTACAAAGAGCTATAATTGTTCAAAAACAAATGTCAAGAATTAAAATTGAATACAATTTGGCTGCAAGATATAGTATACTAATGATTAAAGCAAATTTAAATACATATCACATTTGTATGCCCTTCCCTGCTTTTAAATGTATCTAGGAAATGCTGGCTTTTAGATTACATATTTAGTATGTAAATGAATGTTACAAAGAATTGCTACATCTTATGTAGAACACTATTTTTAGATGGTACTTACATTGTTGCCATCTGAGGCAATTGGCTAAATCCTCATTTTACTTTCAGAGCCAATATATATTTAACAAATTACAAAATATTAAACACTTTTAAACATTGTTTGCAAGGAAATCTATATTATATTTGAGTAGAATCCTAATAATTTATTTTATATATCCCTACATACATATACATACAGATTTATATATAGACATAAAATGTCACTTTATATGCCTTTTGCAGTAGTTTTATCTCAGTTTCCAGACCCTTTTTTAAGAAAATATAGTTTGAAAACAGACAAGAATTAATAGGTTCAGGTAAATTAACATCCTGAAACAATGCCTGAGGTTTGATTTGTCTTAATGGATTTCTGTTCTAAACATTTATCTACAAACTAAGACACAGGTATCCCTTAGCTAACAGAGTAGGCATTAACCTGAAGGTAAATACTTTCGAAATCATTGCATTAGTTATTTAGGTAAGCCACTCTTTGAGATCTATTCAATGTAATCAGTTCTACAACTTAGGAGAAAAAGAGGATAAGGCTGTTTTCATACCCCAAGAGTTTTAAGCAATTAGTAAATTCATTTTCATCGAATCTCTGAATTTTTATTTGTGGTCAATTGCTTTAGGAATTCTTAAGATAATAATTAAGACTAGAAACAGAGATAAAGGGACCAATAATATACTTATATTTTCCTTACATTTTCCTAATATTCTCTAAATAGACTATAATCATCACTCATGTTGTTGTGTATGAGCATCAATATTTGTGTTTTCAAAAGAAAATTCTATACTGATATTACATTCTAATTTGACCTCTTAAACATCACATCTATTTAATGTGGATGAAAACACAAGTTGGTGTATTATAGTGCTTTATTTCACATTCCTTCATCCTTTGATCATTTCCAATATCAAAATCTTTATCAAAGTCTTCTTCTAAAATGCCTTAAAATGATTATGGAAAATTGCCACTGTTAGAATGTTTATTAGATTCTGACTACCCCCTCAAGAACTTCTGTAAATGTTGGAAAAAGCGGACAGTTTTCAGGTATGATATAAGACTTAATAAAAACAAATAATAATATGAACATTAAATATATTTCTAGTGACACCACAACTATCAACATTTGTCTGTAGTTCACACATCCGACTTAAGAATAGTACTATTTTTAGAGTTATCTTTCTAAGAACTGTGATAAAATAATATCCTTATAAGTTCATAAATAGTTCTGTCGTTCATGATATTGTCTCTTTTTTCTTCCCACATAAGATTCTTTTTATCTTAGAACCCATTCATAAGCAAAATCAGAATCAACTAGGGGACGAAGAAGATAACTGTGAGATCTAATGCAAACAATTCCAAATGGCTAAATGCTTGAGTAATGTCTGAGTTATAGAGCCAAACATCAAAAATTAGGTAAAAAGTAAGATGATGACAATGAAGTTGGAATAGGAGTCAGTATGAGGTATCCTTGAAAAATTACTTCAACCTCAGTAGGTTCAATGACTAACCTTCCAAAATTAATCACTGTGTTAACTTTAGATCTTGGCAAATGAAAATAGAATGGGACACAATATCTAGGGACGCTAAGAATAGCATAGAATCAAAAATGGTGGAGAATATTTGGATTTCAAGGTAATTGAAAATAAGAGGCTATTTGTTTGACTTGGTACTTGTTGACCAGCTCTAGTAAGCAATCTTTCCATTTTCATTAGAAGCAAGTGTTATGAATGTAGCAAATGGAAGGACAGGTGGCATTTGAAAACCACATTTTATTTCTGAGAATTCAATTTTTATCAGCACATAATAAGTAACTCTTCACATATTATTGGGTGTCATGTTGCTCATTTTATGTTTCCTGCTGTTACTGAGTATCATCTGGGTGCTGACTGAACTTTAATGTTTTGTTACATTCATGTTGCAGAAAGTGCCACAGTAGAAGGTGAATTTAAGTGGAGTGGTGCTTTAAGAACAGAATGCACAAGAGAAATAAAATTGTCGTGGTCAGAGATTGGTCGTTTTTTATTTCATTCTAATAGAATTGTAATCGTGTAAACATTTTTCCAAGGTCTACTTGATAATTCTATATAGCAGTTGGACTATGAGTGATGGTTAATGGACAGGCAGGAAGCTATTGAGTTTTGAACAATATTTTTACACATAATACAACCTACTCTGACTGTCGGTGATAAACTGGTATTTGGAAATAGAAATTTTCTTTGTTAAATTTATAAAATTACTGAGCCAAAAAAATGATTAGAACATTACTCAAGAGAACATATCCTAACAGAAAGTATGAATGGGCATAGATTGATTATAAATTTCATCATGATACTGTCATATTGCCTTCAGTATGTGAGTGAATGATAACTTTGGAAACTCTAGGATACATGTAAGGTGGATTCAAACTTTTATTTCATATTGTATAGAAAGACATAAAAAGAGTTAGTGAAGTACATGCAACAATTTACATTGCTGTGTTATCTTGATCTCAATGATGGTTCATGGAAGATGTACAGCTCTTGTGATTAAGGCAGTGAGGCATATTTTGGATCTCAATTCAGAAGATATATTGCGTTGTTGTTACTTTATTCTGGCTATATGATGTATCTTATCTTCAGTCGTGGCTAAAATAACAAAATTCCAAATTTTCAAGTGTGATTAGCTTTTGATATTCTTTCATTGATATTCTACTAAAATGAAAGATTTTTGCTCAATGGTCCTTGTTTTGTGGCCTGTACTAAAAAGAGAACAGAAAATTTTAGAAGAAAAGAGTTTTCACTTCATAAGTCTGAGATTTATCCTTGCTTATACTGTTCCCAATTTGGGAATTCATATGTTAAGGAAATGACTTGCACAATTTTCACCAAGTCAACACGTATTAAATCAGTCATTAATTAACGGGTTCTGGTCCTACCATGGAACAGACCTCTGCTGTGAACAGCACACCTGAGTAGTTAAAGGGTCACTAATTATCATGTCTGCTGGAGTCATCCTATGGAGATCGTTGATCTCGGTGTGGAACAGGGGAAGTGTGGGTGGAGTAGGATGATGGCACACTAGAATGAAAATGGATAAACAGATCATAAATCTGAAAATGCTTTGTTGGTTATGGAAAGCATGTGTCATTCAGAGTCATTCTAAATTTATGGTTTCTCAGGGGAAAGTTGTTTTGTTGTTGTTTTTGCTGGTATTTGTTTTTGGTCACTGCATGCGAGCACTTCTTATTACCATATTCAGGTAATCATCACAAAATTTTCACGACATCAACACTGAGCTAGACTACACTTTGATGGATTGCCTACGCATATTTCAGTGAGGACTCAATATATACCCCTGAGTGGCTGAGTTTTTTTTATGACTACTTTTATTTGTTTTTAGAGGTGGGACTAACTGGTTTCAAAATAAGACCAATTAGTTCCTCCATTACCAGAAGCACTAAAGTTCTCAGTCATGGATCTGATGGTATTTAAACTGAATTCTCATGTTTGAAATTTCAATAATCCTAAAACAATAAGGAGCAGAGGCAAACAGTGGTTATACTGAAAGTTAATAAGGAAAAACTCAGAGTCTCTTGATACCAAGTCTCTGTTTGTTAGAATTAGCCAGGAGAAATGGAAACGGAACAAATAGGAACAAATAGAGTTTTGTTTTTGTTTTTGTTTTTTCAAGGAATTGATCTTTGCCTCAGGGGGCTCTGGGTCCTGCCAAGTCCAAAATCTCTAGGGTAAGCAACCAGCTGCAAACTCTAGGAGGATCTAATGTTTGAGCAGAAGTCCAGTGTCTTCGCTACACCGACATAGCCAGCATTTTTCATTATATCACAATAAGTTCAAGGAATTCATTCATCTCCTCTAAAAACAGTTACTCAATACCTGCTCTGTAGTAGGAGCTCTCTAGGGACTGAGACACTAGTGAACAAAACAGAGAAAATCATATCCTTATGGAGTTTGATTCAAGTGTGGTGCTGTTGGGAGGAGTAAAATTTATAGAGATAGGACGTAGAGTATCAGAATTTTATATATACTATGCAAAACAATAAAGACGGCAAAGGAGGAAAAGATGGCAAGCAACATGCTTTAATTTCCTCTGAAGAGGCCTGCTGTCTTCAGGGGACTTTGATGCTTATGGGCGGCTTAGTCAAATCCTAAAAATTTTATACCTCTCAATTTTCTCCACAAATTAATAGCCATCACAGTCCACATACACCTTATAGAAACTGGAAAAAATAATAAGTGTTTTAGAGCGTGATCCTTTAAATTTTTCTAGAGACTATAGAAGGCTGTATCTAGATATAAAAAGGAAAAGTCCAATTTAAACCTCAGTTCTTGTCACTGACTTCTAAAAGAAGACACTAATCCTCAAAGTTTAATTTTTATTTATTATATTTTTAACTCAAATGGCTAAAGAGTTGTTAGAATTTTCTTCCTGGCAGATGAGGCAAAATAATAGATTTGCTTTAAGTTATCTAAATCTACCCCTCACCTGTCTGATTGAAGTTGACTCTGGAAGGATGGGGATTAAATGTAAAGGGTCAGAGTTTAGTTTTCAGAAAGCTCAGATAAGATTTTTTTCTCTTTAATAAAATAAGATGTATAGTGCAAATGTGCAGACTTAGTAAGACTATATTAAAAGATAATTGAAAAAGACTAATCTAAGATTTAGCACTGCAAGTTTACATAAACAGGAAATTCAAATAACAAGAATTCAACTGTTAGTGAAAACTGAGTTACACAGAAAATAAATAAGGACTAGGTAGGATATACACTTCCTGGTGTAGTGTTTCTAGCAAAATGGTCAACCTCAAAATTATATGATAACATTTTTATGGAATGCAACTCTCAAATATTTATTTAGATAATGAAATGAGTAATCATTTCCTTGAGTAAATGAAAAATTAAAAATAAATTATTGACGACTTTCTTAAATGCATAAAAATATATGAGAGACCACAGTATTTCAAATTAAAAAAAATATATACTTACAAGCCTTGAAGAGCTAGACAAGGAACTCACTGTATAGGAAACAAAGCAGCCATTAGTCTTTAAAATAAGGTATAAGTTGGAATACTAAGAATACACAAATTGTTTTTAGAGAGCATATAAGCATGAGGACAAGTAATAAAACTTTCCAGATGGATGGACACCCTGCTCTGAAGCACCTAGGAAAGTTGTACACTAGTATGACTGTCATGCGTGTATGAACAGATTTTTCTCCCTGGGAAAACTCTACCCTTTCCTCACACAGGATATGAATCAACTATATAAAATTAAATCAAGTAGCCTGTACATGTCTGATATTCTAATCTTAGTAGATTGTGTTGTAGGAAAAGTAGCTATAGAGCTACTTCCAAGATTCTCATGAAAGTCATTGGAGTCTTATGATGAGGAGTTTAAGAGTAGATAATAAAAATCACAGTGCCTTTAAGGATTATTATTTTATTTGAATACTTTGTTGGTAATTGTAGTGCTCCAATAATCACAGCATTGAATATTAACTTTACAAAGTTTACGAAAGTAATAACTTAAGTCAATATTTCCCAAAACCAAGGAAAGAGAAGCTACACTGGTTGATAAGATCAGGCCATCAGCAGCTTTGACTACCCAGCTTCCCTCTCATTCCCTTCAGTGATTCTTTAGCCATTTCAGTGGAACCTAGAATTGAGTGAGACCCATTTGGAAGCAATCTATAGGACAGCTCATAGAGGGTAGAACATAATGAGTTGTGATGCCCTGCAGTCCTTTGGGAACTCACAGCTTTAAGAATAATATCAGCTGCTTATTTAAATTAGTGGGAAGAATATAGTATAGTACAACATTAAAGCCCTGCAGCTCATAAGACTGTATAAAGCCAGAAATATGCTACAGCACTGACAAATGAATATACCATTTTTACAAATCCATACCCTGCCTTAAAATGAAAGGTGTGCAATTCTGAACTTGCAATATTGCAAAACGATGAAGAAGTTAATTTAAGAACTAATTACTGATTTGCTTTTACCTGATTACCTGTATCTGTGAAGCAGAAAGAATAGGGGTATCTTTAGTTCAGAATTATTTGATTTCTGCTTCCTAACAATAACACTTAGGCTATTCAGAATCATAGAGACCTGTTTTTCAAATATATCTCAATAACAAAACCAATCCAATTCTATCCTTCCCTATAAAATTGAATTGGACCGTTGGTGGAAAACTTAATGTGTTATATACAGATGTTGATACACATCTTAAAGCTATATAATATTATGAGGCAATGTTCCTTCATCAAATTAAAGATGGCAAAAACAATGATAAAACCATTATGTGGCTGATTCATGCTGCTATTGATTTCGTATTATAACTGATTAATATCATTGCATTGTATGAATAAAACACAATTAATTGAAGGAAGAAAAATTTAAAGAATCCAAAGAATTTAAAAAATTTGGAGACATCTTCTGTATGGAAAAGATAAAATAAATAGTATTATGTTACAGTCATTAAACTTGCTATGAAACTAGATCTTAATTTTCCCAATCAGTAAAAAATGATGACCATGTGACATGATAAAGTTGCTAATTATCACTACAATGGCATTCAAATTATTTAATCAAACCAATATTTTTCACACTTTAAGTTTTCATACATTTTATGTGTAAAATACATTTTAATGAAATTTGTTTTGAACCTCTGTGTGAGATTTAAATGCATTAGTGTATTCAGAAAAATGGTATGTAAAAACTGAAAGTACGGAGGTCAGCAACAAGTCAAAACTACCTAAACATACATATTTACTAAATCAAAAAATACAAGATAATATTGCCACTTTGATTCCTCACTTCCCAGTCACCCAGTCACAACACATCGAAAAGTGTTACAAGTCCAACATAAAAATTATGAGAGAAAACACATGTTCTACTCTTTAGATAAATCAAGTTGAATTTTCATGCAATTACATCATTGTCCATAGTTTCATTAAGTGCTGACTCAGGATGCATTGCTGTGCCAGAAGCATGTTCTTAATTTGAAGTTATGCTAATCTTGTAACCTTGACCAAAGAACTTTAAAATTGAAAATCAGATAGCTTATAAGATGGAATTAGCTACTTTAAGTACTCAACAGCCAATTAACTTGGTGACCTTCAAGGCACGACATGAGGAGGTTGTGTAGAAGAATATAGAGAGAAAGATATTGGTCTAACACAATTTAGGATTAAAGAAAATTCTAATGATGAGCATAAAGAAGAGAATTTCATTAACAGATAATTGAAGCATTTAATATATACTAATTAATTGACTGGAATAATTACTTGACGTTGACTTTTTGTCTTTAACTTTCTTTTCTTCTTTTACATGGCTTTTAGAAGCACAATTATTACTAAGATTCCTCTAGTTTACATCGTTTACATATACTTAATCAGATAATTTAGGTAATATATAAAAGACTTATCCTAAGTACCATTTATTATTTGTTAAATGTGTTTAGTCTTCGAGTCAAAGACAATAATCACATTTGTTAGATGTATGTTTAGCACATTCAAAAATACAAAGCATCAATTATGTGGTGAGTACTATTCTCCATGCTAGATGCATCAAATAAAACACACAAGAAATACAAACATCTTGAAGAAAACATTCTAGCAAGGGGAGAGTTAAACAAAGATAATGCAGCATCTTTGAAAATAATTATCATGTAGAACAAAAAAGTCAGAGAGGAACTGAATTTGTAGTGTGTTAGCAGGGCTAGGGTTAAATTTTAAGTAGAGCATTAATTAATTAATTGATTGATTAAAGTGACATAATATATTACTTGACTGTGGTCAGGGAGAAAATTATGTACACATCACATAACAATCCAGGGAGTTGTAAAAGTCCTGAGGTATAGAATCACCTGAGATTTTTCAAAAACATCAATATTGAATGGCTAAAAAGGAATGATGGAGGATGAGATGCAAGCTAAGAGATAATAAGGGCACAGGATATTTTAGATCACTGCAGCCTCATTGACTTTGTGAGATGGGAGGCCATCGAGTTTGAATAGAAAAATAGAGATTGCTTATGTGATAAAGCTGTCATGTTGTGGTCTGTGAAAGGCAAAGATGAAAGAAGGCATATCATGTCCCTCCACATGATAGTGGATAGTATCACGGTGAAAATGGTAGATGTGGAGAGAAACTATGTTCTATGTAGGATTTGAATATAGACCGTAGAAGTTGAGAAGAATTTGTAACAGTGCTCATATTATTTGGCTATCTCAAATAAATTTGTGATTATATGATTTTAGTAAACATAAGCTCTAACAATGTATATACACATATGTATCTTACTGATAAAGTAGTTTCAACTCATAACCGATTAAAATAACCCCCATTCTATTTAATACTCAGCTGAATTGCAGAAATTACCTTGCACTTCTGGAACTAAAACAAAGATACCAATCTGGCTACCTACCTGCTTCATTTACTAACTCAATCTAATTTAAAAGCATGAAAGAATAATTAAGTAGTACCTTAGCTGACCTACTATTTTCCTCTGCAGATATGACATATCTATTTCTATACATTCTTGTTAATTTTAAAATAAGTCAGAAATCTCAAGATAGTCTGTAAGATAAAAAGTAAAAGATTCATATGACTTATCACTGGAATGAAAAAACAAAGGAATTTCGAGTCTTTTTATTACTTCAAAAAGAATAGAACTTCAAATATGCAACCTGAAGCACTTTTCTTCTTGCTTAATCCTAGTATTTAACTGATTAAAGAGAAAACTGTCATTTTGAGGATGGTTGTTTATTCTAGAGATTGTGTTAGAATTTGTATTCTAATACAGTATTGCCATTGGAAAACAGCAACTTATTTTACAAATGGTTGCAAATGACCCTATGGATTTAAATTTCAGGAAAGATACCTATTATTTTGAATCATTTGAATAGCTATTTCTTTTCATATTCAGAAAATATTCTCACTAAAGACCCAGTATTTATTATTGGTATTATTGGTATGCCATTTAAGTCTTTCTCAGTGGGAAATAATCGAAAACAGAACTCACTCTAAGCTATATAATAATGGCAAATTATTGATGCATATAACTTGGCAGGCCTGGGTATCTCTATATGTATGTTAGGTGTATTTGGGAAACACAGTTTAGTTAGTTAGTGGAATCCTATTTCTAAGGAAAACTCAATAAAATTAATTATATTTTAAACGGTGCTTTTAAGAGCCCTCATTCCTTAATAGACTGTATTTGTCTAAATTAAGAAAGCAGAATATTCTAAAAACTGAAAGAAAGCTCACAAAAATTGGATAAATTTGTCATGATGGGAAAGCATGACAGACTTTCTTTTTCCCTAAGTGTTGCCATAAAAATAGAATAATTTTACTCTATTGGCATTAGTATTATGAAAGGGAGAAAAAGTTATAGCTTTGAGGGGTTTAGAAACTTAGCAGAGAGGACTTAACTCTATGATTTTGTGACCTATTGATGAAAGGTTGACTGCCCTCTATACTTGTGTATCTTTGTAGTCAATTCATTCCCCAGACCTTGGCAACCACTGATATACATTTTGCATGTATAATTTAATCTTAACCAAAATGTGCAATAAGTGGTATAATATAGTATTTCTGGTTTTGTGTCTGACTTCTTTAATTTTCATAATTCATTGTGGATTCATAGATTTTCTGTACCTATCTGCAGTTGATTCATTTTTACTTATTTTTTTGCTTTTTATTTTATTGATGTAAGAGCTTAGCAATTAATCAGTTCTTGGAATATTTCCAGTTTGAGGTAATTAACTGATAGATATTAATGTAGTTTAATAAGGACTATTATTTTCTTTCAGATACATATTTAGGAGTGTTACTGCTGGTATGTGTAAATATTACTTTATTTTCTAATAAATAGAAAAATTGCTTTTTAGTGCAAGTATTTTAACTTGTATTCAAAATGACAATGTGTGAATGTTACAGTTGCTCATCTGCATTCAATATTAGTGATATGAGCACCTGAGTGTTTGACCAGGCCTTTCGCTATGTGAGAGAGTACAAGAATTTGATTGGGTATTAGTAGAGTGAACGTGAAGTAGTCATGTTCATGTTGAATATTAAGTGTCACTGAGATGGTTAGAAAAAGAAATGAAAAGACAATTGTATATATGACTTAGAAGAGACATCTGGGTGGTTGTTATGCAAAATGATGCAGTCATATTGATTTTACCTAGCACAGTGAAGGCACATGGTTCACTCAGGATTAGTCCCTTGCTAGGAAAGCAAAACAGAAAAGACAGGGTTGGAATAGGTACATACACAAACAGATACAGGCATATATACCTATATATACTATTACTTGTCAATTATGTATACTAATTCTATAGGAAAAAAGTTTCTAAAATTACTCTAAGACTTTTACCGCTATTCAAATTGCATTATGTGGCAAAGATTAAGGGAATTATAGGGATTATTTAGACCCTAATCCGTCTGACCCTGAATAAAATTTGGGACCTGTGTAGGACTTAAGAATGTACTACTTGCTCTATTTGTTGATTTATATAAAAGAGAACTCAGGCCATCTCTGAATTTAAAGATCCTTTTCTTCTGGTATTAAAGAAACAAATTACTATGGGTTGGATAGGGACAAGGAAATGAAGTTTCTCAATAACCTTATGAGTTTAGAAAATGACTCCTGGCTTCACAGAATTAGTTAATACTTTGTTATTAGCCTATGGCAGTCTGAGCATAAGAACCACAGAAATTGTGATCCTGAGCCATGAATATGGTGAGAAAGCTCTCAATATCTGATCCTTTATGAATTTGTTGATGTTTTCTTGGTTTTAAAGACTCATTTCAGTAAAGGTATTATTTTTATGAAATATATTTGCCCATATTAATTTCTAAGTACATAAAATTTCTATGCTGAATGCATCCTATTGACTTATAATAAATAAAAATTAATTAGAAATTTTAAATAATTTGTTAAGATATTAATTCACTATAAATCCTTATGGTAATTAAGAATATTTAAGTGTTTAAATATCAAAAGTCAGCAACTCTGCAGTATTCTATTTTCATGGATCTCTGAAATAAAATTAGCATATAGCATTAATACAAATTCAGTTTTGACTCTGATTATTAAATATATTTCTGTGTTTGTGTTGACCAGATGGATTATAATATTCATAAACTGCTGAACAAAAATGGAAACATCCCTTGATGCCCTTTTTTTTAATCATGCCCAACATCTGCATTTCTAATTTGTCTTAATTATGTACATATACAATTTGGTCAATGTTTTGCATTCAAAAATGCTTTCTAATTCCAAATCTATCTGATAGTTCATATGAGCAATTATGTATTTAAATGAAACAATCATTGTCTAATTGGCATTTTTCAATTTCCACTGAGATGTGCCAATTAGGATGAATTCACTGTAGACCACAATATTTCCAACAGAGAATTTATGGACTATCAACTAAACACACTGGTTTTAAATCAGTACATTCAACAATTCATTTCCCAAAATGACTTTGACCAAGTGGGGTTGAGTTGTGCTCAAAGGCATAAATGGTTCTTAACCTAAAGTATATATCATCATTGGCAGTATTTTGTTCACTACCAGGTTTTCTATCCTCCTGTTTTGCACAAACAAATGTAATAGAGTTAAAACTGTTATGATATTCAATCTATTGTATTTTTAGTTAACCTTTGAAGAATAGAGTACTAACTTCTGAAGGTGCCTGAGAAGTGATGCAGAATATTAAAATCTCTTTCTAAAAAATATCCATCGTTGAGTCTATTTACCTATCATCTATCGTATATTATCTATCATCTATCTATACCAAATTATCTATCCATCATCCATACATCCATCTAACCCATCCATATATATACACTTTGTTCTTTTTATGATAGCTTATGTTAAATTGTTAGGAGGACGTTATAGGCTATTAATGATGTTGGCTTTCAGATAAGATTGTGTGACATTTTTGTAATTTGAGATGGTTTCACGGAAATATCCATTAAAATCATACACAATATCAGAATTACAGGTTTAAAATCAAGGACATTTAGAGCTTTATACAAAAATTATCTACTTTAATTTTGACATGGGATAGGATTTGCTTTTCTTTATAAGTCCGAATAATATCCTGTGTATGTGTATATCATATTTTATGCTGTGTAGTAAAACAAATACTGCATGATTCCACTTACATGAGATATTTTAGGTAGTCATATTTATAGAAACAGTATAATGGCTCTTAACAGGAGTTTTGCTAAAGGTATTGTTCAATGGTTTCAGTATGCAAGATGAAAAATTTCTGTTTTACTGCAGTGTAAATGAATATAGAGCACTACTAAACTGTACACTGAAAAATGGTTAAGATACCAAATTTTTAAGTGCTTTTTACAAGGGTAAGTAAATGCAAAAAAAAAGAAAAGAAAAGAAAAAAAGATGAAGAAACAGAAAAAAAAAGAAATATTTTTAAATTTCCCTGAGCATCTGAGGATAATATTCATTCATCAGAGATAATCACATCTGCTCTTGATTCACTTGATGCAGCCCTTGTCAGTTTTCACTCTCAGATTTTAGAACTTGCTAGTCTCTGCTTTTCTTTCTTCCATAAATTTTACTTTTTTACTCTTAGTATACAGCATTTCTTTCATTTTCATATGGATAAGTTGGTTAATATCTCATTTGAAATAAAAAGTAAATTTTAATAATTTTTTGATAAATGGCTCAAAAGCTAATGCACATTACATTATTTGATTGGGAGACACACCAGTATCTGATCTATTGATTTCTCACTTTTCATTGTTAATATACTGAAAATTTTTACTGAAACTATCTTACAAAATTAATGATTATGTAAATGATGCCTTCAGGTATAGAAACTGAAATGAATTTAGAATTTTGTCTTTTTAGCCTTTTATTTTTGATTGTAATTGTTTGACTTTGATAAATACATCCATTGCTAGATGGTGACAATTTATGTTTATCATCATGACCTTATTCCAGTGGTTTGCAGTTTTTAGTTTTAAAACTAAATGTTAATTTCTGAGTTCCAGTCCCAGAAAAATCTCCATCTGTACTCTTGGGGTAGATCAAAGTCATCTGGATATGACAAAAAAAAAAAAAAAAAGTTTGTCATTGACCTAAGAACCATGCTTAGAAAAACTGGTATAAAAGAACCCTAAAACTATTGTCAAAACTGACATATTTGTAGACAAAGCATACATGAATTTAAGCATTCAAAAAACGCATAATTCTCAACTACTGTGAATCTTCTTCAACTTTAAAATAGAAAAACACTTGTTCTCTTAAATAGATATCTCTAGGTTCCACTTCAGTTTCTCTGTTTAGACCCTCTTTCTCCTAAATCAAAGAATGTTATGCAGCCATATACTAGATGATTCTAAAAAAAATATCTAAATATGGACCATACATCTTAGAAAGTTATGATTAAGCACAAGAAGCAAAGACAAGAAAATGTATACCCTGTAATCCAAACAATTCAGGTATAACGGCAGAATAGCTTCTTTCACAATCAGTATTTAAATTTATAAAATATCAGTTCAAGATTGGTGAAAATGTTGTGAATTTTAAGATTGGACATACTAAGAACTTAGATATCTTTCAACTCCAGAACTTAACTACTCCATCTAACTTTTCATGAATTCTCTAAAATCATTTAGTCACAGCAAAGTACTCTATAATCTGTTTGGTATTTTTGATATTCTGTATTCTTAGGTTTCCACATTTAATTGTTACCGATATATACAAGTCCTGCCTCAAATTATCTTTCTTTCAGAATGCTCAGTGTGTTTATGCTGTTTTCCTTCCCATTTATGCTTACCCGACAAGTAAATCCAGTTATTATATCTGTAAGTGGTAGAGTACCATCTGCTGCTGTCAGTCTGTCTAGCAGCTTTCTCTCTATCTAAACCAGACTAGAAGTATACTAGACTGGGAATATTCGACAAGAAATTAAGAAAACGGAGTTGTAGCAGCAACTTTACAACTTTCTAAAAGCCAAAGCTGAGTGTCTCTGATAAAATTGCAAATCTCTTCAGAAGATTTTGCAGGATAATCAAATTATAGAAGTCAAGATAATTATAAAATAGAAGACCAAATTCATATTTGAAGATATAATCTTTCTGGTTTTCAAGATGGAGAAAGATTCATGAGTCAAAGACTACTGAAAGCCTTCATAAGAAATAAAACACAACAAATCCTTCCTTGCAGTCTCCAGAAGGAAGTAATTATGCCACCGTATTGAGATTAGTCCACTGGGAATGATTGGGACTTCTCCCTACAGAGCTATAACATAATAAATGTGTATTATTTTTTAAGTCATTTAATGTGTGGTGTTCTGTAGAAAATCAATAGTAAACCACTGCATTAAGATCTAAAGTAATTTTAAGAATTAACTTGCCAGAGAGAAGAAAGAGTTTATGCAGATGCAGATCCTTGACATCTGACAGTGTCCATTTAAAAGGAATGGACAGAGAAAAGTCACTGCTGCTTGTGTTTGTGGGGCAGATAAGTGAAACATTCTGAAAGTAAAATTTGAAAGGGAAACACTGGCCATACAGCAAAGGTTCTGGGGACCACATTTGGATTCTGGAAGATCATGGATGCGTTTTAACAAGAGACTTTGTAGTTGGAGCACAATCAAATTTGCAACTGAAAATCTGTCTCTACTCTCAAAAAAGAATCTCTGTGTTGCGTGGGGAGGGTTGCGGGATTATTCGTCTAAAGAATTATTTAGTTGTGTATTGTGAGGTGGGGAAAGCAGGAAATGATTCAGGTCAACCATTTAGAAATTATTGTGGTGAGCCAGGTAAGAGATAGCAGCAAATGGACAGAGTGGAAATGGTGGAAGTGCAATCAGAGGTTGTCATATTCAGGTGTTTGGACCATCAAATTCACGTGTGGGACTGTGGGTCATGAATGTGTACAATATTTTCTCAGAATTGTTTTTATAGATATGTCAAAACTGATAGGTTCTAAAAGGATCCTGTGTTAGTAGTGAAAGGTTGTTAGCTGGAGAGATTAACAGAGAAACTGAAATCAGTGTTTAGAGAATCTGAATCCAAAAGTTGTGTAACAGATTCTAATTAGTCACTTAGACATATACCAGTGAGATGAACTAAAAAATTTCTCTCAACTTTCCTTTAGTTTTTAGTTAGGGTTCCAGAGCTAGCCCTTGGCAAATACTTTTGCAACACAGATTTTACTCACATTTGGGGAACAGAGAAAATAAACAAACAAATGTAACAAATCAAACAAAAATAGACTTAGAGTTTATTTATCAAAGTAGTGTTTATCAGAAACGAAGAGGGGTGGGGTGGGGAATTGGGTAAAAGGATCAATAATATGGTGAAGAACAGAATGATATTGTTGATGAAATTAAGGTATTATACGCAGATGTTGATGTATGATGAGGCACACCTTAAGTTTATATCATTTACTGTTTCTTCGATCAAAATATGAAACATAAGGTATCAATTAATATGAATTTTGATGATAAATAACCTTTTAAAAACCAATTTAAATGACTTTATAGTTCACAAGCCCCATAGAGAGAAACAGTCTTATGTTGAAACTTGGGTTTATGATCAGGACTCCTGGCTAAGCTGTAATATTGCAACAAGGATGCCTTCTAGCAGCTGCAGGTGTGGCAGTTAAGGGGAAAACAGCAAGGTCTCTTTGGATTGACTGCCTGGACTCAGGTGCTGAGTTTTTAACGTGCTGGTTCTTTTGCCAGACATGTTTGTCAATCTCAGTTGACTCACAATAATTGATGTAATTCAATTTCAGTATTTTAAAAATATTGTTTGGTATTACCTTCACTAATGTATTTCAGGCTATTGAATGCCAGTTACCTAGCATTTTCCTGTCAGCAGTACAATAATTTTGTAGGTATAAATGATTTCTCTAAAGCCTTCATGATCTGATATAAGCGCTGGAAGTAAGAACCAGAAGGAAATTGTGATGGGCCCATTTTCATTCTAGCAGAAGCTTTGTAGAAGTCATATGTCTTGCTGATAATAAAGTAATGCTTAATATTATGGCTCTATTTTCAGAAACATAGCATTTGTATTATTAGAAAAATCTTTTCAAAGACCCTAGTCCCAAAATTAACCACAGATAACATCTGTGGTATATACTCTAGATTGAATCATCATGCATATTACAATGTTTTTATAAGATTTCACACATGAATACTGGCACATAATCTGCCTTTACTCAAATGACATATCTTAAATATTTTATACCTCATTAAAAGTTATACTTCATCACTTTTTATTTTGTGCATTTTGTAATAGTTTTTAGATAATACATGTTAAGTGTTAGAAACTTGGAAAATCCTTGTGCAGATGGCACGTCAATTTCATAATGTGAAAAATTTTTAAAAATCTTGGTTATCAAAATTCCACTAGATATAATTGCTGTTACTATTTGGTATATTTCTTTCTAGACATGTTAATACATGTACAGTCATATAATACCACATACATGTCTTGCAAAATTTGGATCATACTGAACATAGTATTTTGTACTTCTTTTCACTCATATAACTTTATAAGCTAAATATATTCTATACCAATAGATGGACATTAGCAACTTCATTTTTATGGTTATTATTCCTTTTTCCCATGTGCTATAATTTATTCTATCAGTTGTCTCTTATTGATCATTTAAGTTGCTATAATGTTTTGATATTACAAACAGTGCAGTAGTGAGTAAGTATCCTGGCAACTCTATCTTTGTGCATGTATTTACATAAATGTAAATTCTGCATCAAATTTTATGAAAAAATTATGACTGGCTTTGATCTCAAAATTAATGCTACAAAACACTAATTGTCTCTTCTTTTATTTCAGTGTTTAGTTTATAGTATTTTATAGGGCCTTATTTAATTGTCTTTTTCTCATTATAATACTCAAAAGACTCTTAAAAGTTATATTTTCATCTGAAGCTGATGTCAACTTTAAAAACATCATTGAGAAAGTGTTAGACTCCAGAGTCTCATTTAAATTTCACCAGCATTTTTCTCAACATAAACTTAAACTCATTAATGGTATTAAAATTTTTTTCCAAGTATCAGTTTTGCTCCAAAAACATGCATAATGATACATTTTTAACAAAATCGTTTGTGTCATCAGGTTATTATTATTATGTTTGATTTTAAAGAAAAACAAATGTGTAGGCAGGAAAGAAGATGAACAGAATCAGGTAGGAAGAGAGAAGAGGATGGAGCACTTTATTTATTTATTTTTTTCAGCTGTTCATCTTGGTTGTTGTTCCCTGCACCCTGGGTGCAGAAACTGGATCATTAGTACAGTACTTAGGTGGACTAAGCCTTGTGAAGTTAATTGCTAAGCTTCCAGGGCATGCTGAAGCACTAGCTTTTAATTCAATAACTTCAACATCAGAGCAATGCCTAATCTCTACTTTGTGTGATTATGTATCTTTATACATATAAACTATATACATTTATATATATGTATGTTTCTATAAATATAATATATATATATAATTTTTCACATGTTCCTAGAGCAATATCACTCTAATAAGCATATTACCAAGATAGATAAATGAGATGAACTTACCAACTCGTCATTACTGATAACGTGTGGTACCATGCATTGCAAAATGTTCCTCAATAATCATGATTCCTTCTTTCATACTAATAGCATGCATCCCTATGCATATTTTTTCAGAAAAAAACTGTATGTTAGGACACAAAATGCAGCTTCTCTTTCAGGACACAAATATAACTTTGAATTGTGACCAAAAAATGCACACCAAAGGCACACTAAAAAATCGGTGGAAGCTGTGAGTGTGAATTCTAGGAAATGTCTTCTCAGGCATTTGCCTTTCTTCTCTGTTCTGTCTTGTCAATAGCTATAGGGATTTTAGCAACTGGAGTATGAAAAGCAATTTTGGACTACTTTGGGATAGAGGCTACACACAAAGAAGAAATAACACTGAAAGAACACAAGTCCATGACAATATCGAGCAACCCATCAGTTCTGGACTACTTACTCAAAATTCTAAATGCAAGGAAAATACTATCTTGCTGTTCTGTCACTCACAGTTTAAATCTATGTATACATATGGAAAATACAAAACATTTCCATTTAATTTCTAAATTAGTCAAGGGTTTTAGATAGATAGTATGAAAAGAGCTAATGGCTTTCATTTCTTGAAATAAACAATGGAAGGACAAATAACTGAAAATTTTCTAGTATTTATATTTAAATAAATTTAATTAATATTTATATTTAAATAAGATATAAATACATGACATAAATTTAGATAGAATGCAAGTATAAGCTACTAAAATAACTATAAGGAAGGATATTTTTAATTTGCATGTTTGTCATTTTAGTACTATAAACTGGTATATATTATATTATATTACATGTATTATTTGTCGAGTTACATTATTTTCTGTAGACATGAGGTTTTGTTCCATTTTTAGAGAATGCTTATATTCTGGTGCCATCAGATTCTTTATGCAAAGATAATATTCAAAGGATTAAAAATTATATAGATTTAAACTTTGCAAACTGTACAATTCTCCTTGAGTTTCTGAAGGGGACTTTTAAGAGCTGACTTGGGAGATTCTGTAGAAACCTTTTGAAATATAAGCATTCAGTTACATTCTATTTTTTTTTTGAAGTAAGAATCTAGCTATAAAAGAATTTCAAATTTACCCCAGTGGACATGTTAGTGAAAGTAGAATAAAGTTGCTCCTTACCTGCTTCTGTTTATTTTGTTATTACCTATTAAAAATCATTCACTGCTGTAATTCCTGTGAATGAGATACCATTTCAATGTCATTAGAAAACTTTCAAGGGCAACTCAAGACAGGGAAAATACAGATTTGCTAAAGGTATGGCTTTCTGCATAATAGAGTCATTAAAGTGAATTATAATAATAAACCTGAATGGAAAATAATGATTTTCTAAATTTGCAGAAGAAATGGTGTTCAACCCTTGATGTTAAAATCGTGGCTTATTTTTAATGAAGTGTATATCCAAAACATGACTATTCTCTCCAGCATAGTGATTAATGATCGAGAATAATTACTGACGAACTCCTACTTTAACATTGTCAATTCCAAAAAAAGATGGTGTTATGTCACAATTTTAACCTTTTTTGCTTCGAAGTGAAGCAAACGTTCAGTGGTGGATCAGGGTCATTTTTATTGTAACCCAGACCCTCTGCTGAAATTCTGTCTTGGGTTCTAGACTTTTAGTTACTTAATGTTTTCTTCTTAGTCCTTTTTATCTTAGTTTATTTTCTTCAAATAAACCACTTATTTGTCTATTTCTTTTGCTAACAACTTATTTCTCTTAATGTGTCTGATTTGCCTGAACTGCTGTGATCAATAGTTCTTTGCACCAGACATTTTCTGGTTTTATTCTTTTCTTTCCAGATTATCACTGCTCAGTTACTGTGGTATTTCTGAGACTGGGTGTAAGGGTATTTTTGTTGTTATTATTTTTCTTTTTTAAAGTGGGAAATATTTTAGAAATATAAATTCTCATGTCTGGGGTACACACTAAGTAGATTTTCTTAGAAATTATTTTAGTATGTTCTTCAAAGGAACCGATAAATTACCTGTAATCTCTAAACTACAAGATAGGTTAATCTATATGAATAGAGCTTTTTCTTTGTATCTGCGAAAAGACAGAAATGTATAGATAACTCCGGTAAAAATATTAGTGATTATAAAATGCCACAACACAGAGAAGAGAATGTATACATTTTTAAAAGATAGATTACACTACATGTTGTTAAGGATGAAGTGTATTTAGAACTTTAATATCATTCTATTGGCAGTTTGAATTGAAATGACTGCTTTGGAGAATTTTGGGGGAGTGAGTACTAAATCTAGCTCCATACATATCACATGTACTGTAAAATTCACTCCTGGTATATGTAAGCATGTACAGTAAGTATTTACAAAAATGCTTACAAAACTGCATGTTTGAGAAGAGTTATTGCAGAAGTAAATATGATGTCCAAAAACTAAGAATTAAACCAAATAATAATAATGAAATAATTAAAAATGACTTTTGATACATTTACACTATGAAATGATAATGCATTAGGAAAATTAATTGAATACAATTATAACACAAAGACATAATGAATCACCAATCTAATGCTGAGAGGAAGAAGCTAGACATAAAATATTGAATTTTAAAAAAGCTAAAACAGAATCAAAGTTATCAGTATTTCAAAATCCTTTTTGAGCTTAAGTTGGTTACACAAAGCTTATAAGATGTTGATGATGCTTGATTTCCAGATCTAATTGATGATTTATAATTTTTTAATTATGCAGAAAGTTATCACATATGCTTATAATTATAAACTTTTCTATATTATATTTTATTTTCAAAAACTTTATTAGAGAAAAATTAAATCAGTCTTGAATGATTTGCTCTTATTTAAATATGTTCTAATATATAGCTTCAAACTCTTATCACTCATCTTCTGATTTAATTTTCATTAACCACTGAATAAGGCTGGGGATTATTCAGAAATGTTTTCTTGATAAGCTTTAATATTTGGAGGACTCCTGCTTCAAACGAAGAGAAGTTATGCTATTTGAACCAGCATAAATTAGAACAATGAGAGGTTGTAGATATAAACTCTCCTGCATTGCACTATTAAATATTTTATTTCTGTGGTGCAGATCTTGTTTCTTTGAGAACTTAAAGAATTCAGTGACAGTTGTTGGTTATCTAAAATAACACAGTCCCTCTGTTCTTCATGGGAATATATATTGTAAGGCATAATGACTCCTACCAGTATCATAGAGAAGACTAGAGGGAAAATAATGAACTTGTACAGGTTTGTAAATAAATTTGATAGTTTTAGGCAGATTTGTAATATTAGTGAAAGAGAAATTATACTTAAATAGCAAGAATAAAACAAGATAATCATGTATTTTTGATTTATATATATCACTTATATTTTGCTATCCAGTTTTCATCACAATTAATAAACATTTTGTATTATGAGACTTCTGAAATAATTTATTTGCTTTAACTAATAGCACTTACTCATCCTATAGGTGTGTTTGAGTTCATGTCTATCCTGAGAGTTCTAACAAAGCATCAAAACCGTTTATTTTTATAAAGCAAAACCTACCTAATTAAAGCTTTTTCTATGAAAACATTCTAGTCTTATGACTACAAATAGAATTAAAAATACATATTATAATTAGCCACCAATCCATTACAGAAAAACAGTTGATTAGTCATCAATATTGCATCAATTTTGAATAGCTTGAGAGAACTTAATATCAGTATATTTTATTGATGCCTTAAATTTATTTAGTCTTTAAATGTGCAAAGTATGATTAAAAATGCTTTAAAAGTAGATAAATAAAAGACTTAGATTAATAGTTTATAGAATAATTGCTTTATCTGAAATCAAGATATATTAATTCATTCATAGTTTTAAAGATAAAATGGTAGTTTTCTTAATGGACTGTAAATCAAGAAATCTGGCCCTTTCAGCGATGTGATCTCAGACAAGTTGCTTCAGCTCTTAAAAGGAAATCACAACTAAAACACTAGAATGTTGGACTGGAACAGCAAAGTTTATTGCAACTCTAAATTTTTATGAATTAATTAATAAAATATATCTGAGTTAATATCCAAAGATTAGGCAACTGAAGTTCTTTCACTTATGTATTTCCATAAATTTTGTTTTATGGAAATCATATGAAATTGATTTTTATATCCTCATAAAATTTTGAAAAATCAAAATTAATATTGCCATTCTTCTCTACTCAAATATCAGAAAACATAAAGAATACTTTATAATAAAAAAGTGCACACAGGAAATCAATGGAATTAAAAACCAATTGTAATCTTATGGTTTTTGTGAGAATTTTATTTTACAAAATAAATGAATAGGTTAAATCATTTAGAAACAGTACAATTAACAGGCACTGAATATACTAAACTGAAATAACATTTTGAGATAGAGGTAACTGAAATCTGTTTTTAGGGGACTAAATAGAAGATATATTAATTAAATATCAAACATCTGAAATGCCTGTGTATATCCTGTTATTGCCATTAAAAGTGTATTAAACACTATTCCTTGCCTCTTTTTCATTTAAGATGTTTTTGTTCTCAAAATCTGTAGAAAGCAGATTAAATGTAAAGGAAATTTTAACTGTGTGGCTGAAAAATGTGTAACGCTGGACATTCTAGAGAATACAAAAAGTATGAAGTGTGCAGTCATTTTTGCTTTAACTTATTTTATCTGTGAAGGATAGCGAAAATTAATATATTTTCAATAGGAAACATAATTCTTTATTTGGCATGTAACATTCTGATACAAAGGAAAACTAATAATTAAAAGTATTCACAAAAATAATTAAAAATACAAACCCTTTATGGGTCAAACAAAATACACCTGTAAAAAAATTCATGACACCAGCATTAACATAAAAACTTCTAAAACAGCTCTATGATTTATTTTAAAATATATAGTCTTGACAATAAAATAACTTGATCCAACAATTCACTTTTAGGTATTTCAAAATGGATATAAAAACAATGATCAGAATAGATTTTTGTACCCTTATATTCATTTCAGCACTATTCACAGTAGCCAGGAAATAGAAACAACCTAATTGCTCATTAATGGATACCTAGATAAAGATGATGTGGTATATAAATACTTGATGGCATTCTATTCAACTGTTAAAAATAGCTTGCCTTCTGAAACAACTTGGAGGAAATGTGAGGTGATTATGGCAAGTTAAATAATTTAGATGGACAAAAATAATAACAGATGGTTTCAGTCATCTGTGTAACATGAAGATACAAAGCAAAGGAACTAATAAAACACAGCAGAATTCTCTTAGATTCGGAAATCAAGACTGGCTACTAATGGTACGAGGGGACACAGACTGGAATTAAAGGAGTCAAAATGGTGGTGCTGTTGGGCACTAGAACTCTGGTGGTGACATAGCCATTAACTGAGTTAAAACATTTTAACTGAAGAAACACTGATAAAGAAAAATAAAAGAACTAACTAGATTGTAGTCTTTTCTAAGAGAACAGATTTCAAACATGAATGGGTAACTTATTTATATAGGTCGTTTAAGTAAACTAAAATTTCCAGGTAATATTTATAGGAATGTTAAACATCATTCAGCTTTTAGTAGAGAAAAGTCTACATGGCACAATTTGGAAGCTGTTATTAGAGATAGTCTAACCCCCTAAAATTATTAGCAGGAAAAATTGAATGTGAAAATAATTTATAATTTATTATCTTTGCACATCTAACTCCTTTTCTACCTTTTTTATTACTTGATTTTTTTTTAATTTTTAAAAGAGGTTTACTGTGTTTAGAATCCCAAATAGATGAATTTTTTTGTTTTTCCTTCAGTGCGCTAATGATGCTGTTCCATTGTCTCTGTCTTGCATATATTCTGATGAGGAGTCAGCCATCAACCTTACTTATTTCTTTATAAAGCAATTATTTTGATTTTTGACTGTTCCAACATGTTTATTTTTATTATTGTCTATATGCACTTTGATTAAAATACATTGGTGTAATTTTTATATATATTCTATTTGAGTTTCATTCAGTGTCTGAGATTTCTTGGTTAATATTTTTATCACATTGTGAAAATGTTCGCAATTTTGATTTCAAATATTTGTAACACCCTTTCTTATTTTGTTATTTCATAGAAAACTGTGTATCTTAATGTAAACATTTCAGACTCTCAGTTCAATATTTTTCCACTCTGCTTAGATTATTGCAGATATGGACATTATTATTCCTATTAGTATTCTGAGTGGGTGAATGATGTGTTCTGATGGTGTGTTTTGCCTGTAAATGTACAAAAATAGTGTCAGTCAGGTTCTAATACAAAGGAAGCAACAAGACTCCAAGTTTTGCCTTTATTCTATTTTTAATGTTCTTTGAATTGAATTGCATTGAATTTTTCATGTAACATTAATTTTCTAAACCACTGCAATTTGAAATTGGTACTCAGGTCTTCTTGAAAATATGTTCCCTAGGGTCACTTTTGGTTATTCTCTGTCCTCACTATTGTTTTCTACGTAGCACTTATCATAACTTAATATAATTATATTTTTTTCTTTTATGTAATTTCCTTCAACAACATACTATAATCACCATGAAAAAGAACATCTCTGTTTTGTTTACCTCTGTTCTGACATTAGACTATCAGTATGTTTTTACCAAAGGAGTGGTGGTCAAATCCTAAAGATATTTTTAGACCTTAATTTTTTGCTGCATTTGACCTTTGTTCACTTCTTTTGATACCTTCTACTCTACTTGCTTATAACATATTACAACTGTTTTCTAATTATTTTTCTGCTGCAGGTAGTACACTTCTGCTCTCCCCTTACATTTTTGTCTTACAAAATTCTGTGCAAAGCCATGCAATCTCTTATTATACTATCTTCTGAGATGAATGCAAGTAAACTCATGCCATAATCTAATAATCATGTGTTTGTATTTATCAGCTTTGTATTTTCCTCCTAGATAACCTCCAGGCTTGTGAAACATCTTTCCCTCCCTGAAACCCCAAACCTAAACATTAAATATGAAATTAATGTCTTGCCTATTCATTTTCTCTCGTTTCAGACTCAATATAATTTTTCAACACTATGATCCACTCAGTTTCACAGCTAACACAACTTACTGTTGTTTGACCCTTAATCATTAGAGCTGTTTTTTAAATTTTTTGTGAGGTTGTGTCATCTTCATTACTCAAGGTGAATGTTTTAGTTTAGAGTACCATCTCTTCTCCTTGTACTTCCTCAACAATCTCTCATTATTCATTTCTGAAATACAGCTTGACAGAGTTTCTGCTTTAACATTCAAGAGAAAAGGTTTGAATAACTACATAACATGTTTTAATTGTGGACAATTGTTATTCTACTCAGTGCTTTTGAGTCCTGTTGATCATGGATCTCGGTATAATCGCATAGTGAAAATTATATGAAGTAACTTGTGCATAAGTAATTTCTCATAACATTAAGTTAATCAATTGAAGACAGCATTTTTATCTACTGACTGTTTTCTGAAGCATAAAATATTATATAGAAAAAATAATCTTTTAAAAATAAACTTAAAAATCAAGTAGTCATGTCTAAGAAAAGTACAAATAATAATTGAAAATTGTGGCTATAATAAATTATCAAACATTAGGTTCCTTTCTAGAGCCAATCAATTAACTGCTTGCTAGTTGAAGGTGAGTATTTACACTTATTTAATCATTTTTAAATTATCTACGCAAACTAGTACAATGCTTTGGCAATGATGTGGATAAGTTTAAAAAACTGCTCTAATAGAAATTTCTTATCCATATCCTTTTTCTGAGGATCTCCTGGGACAGTGGAAATTTGGTTATTGTTAATTAATATGTAAGTTTAATATATTCTTATCTATTAAGCTATTCTTCAATGTTAGACAAAACTTGATCTAAATCCCAAGTTTTTATTTTCCTATAATATTTTGATTGATTTTATCATTTCCCTGGAATCCAGTTTTTTTCCAAATGACAAATGAAATCGTAGTAAAATTTAAATGAGTAAACTAGTATAAAATGACTGGAATAGTACAGTGTCAAAATATAATTATTATTAATTTTACTGTGAAAGTAGATTTTAAAATTTTATGTGACATCATAATTTATTGTTTTATAATAAACAACTAAAAAGTTTAAAAAATGAAAATCTGCATGCCAAATATCATTTTAGTCCTCAGATAAATTTTCATGCAATTGAGACTCCATTCTTATGGCAAATAAATGTAATAGCTCTTAGAATGTATGTCATGTAATTTGCTAATCAAAAGCCAATATAATCACTAAAGTTATATAGCATACGTATGAATTACATAACACAAATATATATAAAGCTTTTGTATAGCATGAATGTGGAGTAAAGATAAAAATTAAGGGAGTAATTTTAACAACATGGTTGTCATCCTGAAGGGAGAAGTTCATTAGATAACTACTAGAAAATCGAAAATAAGAGGTAAGTAACACTTAGGGAAAGCTTAAAGCCAATACATGTTCACATATTCCTAGCCTTTCAGTTCCTTGTGGATGGTTTCTCATTTTCCATCATTTTATCCACTCTTTCTTTTTTTCTCCCATGCTTATCATTTTCTTCTAGGAGGAAAAACATATTCCCTGACATCACTTTTGATTTTATAGAAAATAGTCATGCATTATCATTTGACTGATCCTCTGTTTAGAAATAAAAACCAAGAAAATCTAGCTTGTTGTTGAGATTAACATTGCAGCAATACATTTTAGGAAATTTATTTACGTTGTTCTGTACTGTCCATAATGAATGACTCTAATAACCAAGGTCATATGCTTTATCTATTTTTGCAAATATTTTAACATCTATTTGTATACCTCAACACTCGGACTTAAACCAAATACCTAAATACAAATTACTGAAGTATTTCTTATTTTTATTTTATTTTTTAATTTTACTTTTTTATTCTTTACTAAATTTTCTTTATATGTTTGTCTAGATAATTTTAAGTTATTACCATTTCCAAGAACAAGAAACAGCAATGCTCCGTTTAATTCTGAACAGTATTACTGTATATATAATGTTTTGGTAGTTAGAACCTATTTAACTTTAGCAAATATTTTCACTGTAGGTTGTTTTGCAAGTTGGTGTGTTGATGAGAATACTGGAAAAGAAATAGAAAGTATTTATAAGTTCCTTTCTTGGCTCCAAAAATGGTGGAATCGCAATAACTTAACAATTTTTAGATGTGAGTTTATTTTTCTGCGAAGCAATAAAATATGCTCATTAATCTTCTAAGTTCAATGTTTTTCTCCTTATGTTTCATTTCCACAATTCTAGAATTATGGATCGACACAATACTCAAATAACAATTTGCTTAGTGTTCTGAAGCAAGGACTTTATTTCATAAATCTAAAATATTTCAGAAAAGCTTACTTTGGCTAAAATAATTTTGTGCAGTGATAGGATGCACTAGATTCTTTTAGGTGTGAACATCTATTGGGGAAATCCATTTTATATTGTGTATTTAAACTTTTTAAGAGTTTCGATAATGCTACACTTTTTCTATGGAAGTGATAAAATTAATCTTAAACTTTATACCTATATCATCCATTAATCGACTTTTTATGGCGCAAAAGAAAAGGAAAACTAATCAAGACAAATGTTCAACATATTACAAGGTAATAATGTTTACTACTAAAAATGATTATTAGTGGAATTTTAATTTTAAGCATAAAATTTATGCATTATATGTGTAGTTATTATTTTGTCCCTACTCTGTCTCTCCTTCTCTATCTCTAAACATATGCATGCACACAACTACACACACACACACATAATACACACAGACATTCCTCCATTGGAACTTATATGGAAAAGACTTTCATTTTCATTATTTTGAAGGTTGTAGCTGAAGCAGCTATGTGACAAAGTAATTCTCTCACAATAATTTGGATTTTCTGGCCTTTTCTATATAGTAAAACTTCAAATCCTAATCATTGGTTGACATCCAGGCAAAGACATCTAAATTAATCAAATCAGAAGCTAGTTTGCCTAAGATTTTCTGAGTTGGAAATGAAAAGCTCTTTGTGGTTCCTGGAGTGGAAGATGAAATACTTGGGAGCTACTTACAACCAAGTATTCTATACTCATAAATGAAAAACAGAGGAAGCTTGAATAGCAAATTGCCATATGAAGTTTTTAGCATGAGGTGAAGGTCAGGCACAATTTAAGCACACTAGAATTGAGAACCATATCTTAGTTTTTGTTATCATTTCTGGGTGGAAAAAAATGTTTTGTTTTCATTTCTTCTCCTCCTTTTTCTCCTATTAGTTCTCTCAACTCTCCTTCATGGTTGCCTTTTGGTTCCAGAAAATTTAGAAAGCTTGGTGCTATCCAGTAATGTTTTTGCAACTGTAATGAAGATTTCAGAATATAAGTTAAAAATACAGTCTAAAAATGTTTTAGAAACAGACTATTTTAGTAACTCATTGATTTACTTTAATAATCCTGTGATATAGGTATATGCACTGTGGTGAAACTGTTCAAAATAATTGAGATGAAAAGTTGATTGCAAATCAGCAAAGAAAAAGATTTATAAACATTCCTACAAACATTTTAAAACCAATTTAGTTGCCACTTATTTATAAAGTTCCTAAAATATTTTGCAAAAAACACACATTCTAACTCTCCGAAAGCAAGTCTTTTCATGCAAAGTGTGACCCAGAGGGTGCAGAGTGATTTATAAGGGCAGAGCAAGCTTACAGCAATAGCCTGAGTCTCAGGCCTCTGTATAGTTGGAGGATTAAGTGTTTTGGAAAGCTGATTAATATTCAAAGTCATATTATTTTCAATTCTTAATTGCGTGAAAATATGGCATTAATAGACTAAGCATTTTGAAATGGTTTTCTAAAAATTACACAAGGGGAAAAGATTCGCATTGACAACAGAAAACTGTTAGATCGAGTCATGTTCTTGGAAACAGCCAGGTGAAGAAATCCTTTTCTTCTTTCTTCCAGGAATCTCTTGCTACAGAGACCACTGCTTTTTTTTTCATAAGATTTAGATAGGAATCATAGACAGACCTCCTTTGCTTGGATACAACAAGGACAGACACAGGTCCCCTAAATAATCTTTTTTTCCACATAAAGATTAATTGGTTAGTACTTTGCCTTAGCAAGAGGAATAAAGTGCTTGTTAGTTGACTTGACAAATTTCAACTTTTCTCCTTTCTCCAGGTGCTGAATTTTGACTCTTTCTCAACATATACCCACTCCTTACAGGTCTCCCTTGAGATCCACTGACCACAAAGAAAGTTGTTGACTGATGACCTGCCCTCTCCACCCAATTCCAATACCTCATTTTTTCTATCATTGTAGGTCCTTCACTATAACAATTGTTTTCTGCCTTTTTGTTGAGATTCTTGTCAATTGCCCTCCTTGTATTGTGATAGACACTTTCTCCTTTTCTGCATTTATATTTTTGAATAAAATCCAGATTGAATTTTATTTGCCAACTTCTAATGTTTTCATATTGAATTGCACTAACCACCATGTTTTTAAAACAAGAGATGTTTCTCTGAATCTACAATAGAGGGGGCATGTTATCTGAGGTCTAACAAGGAAACGTGCTGTTGAAACACAAATGGATGCAGTTACACTTGCTATCTCTTTACATTTGTCTTTAAGACAATTTTTGTTAAACATTAAAAAAATTGTAAAATTGCATTTGACAAATTAAGAACTAAATCAAGACTAAGAACTAAACAACACATTTTTCTATAAGGTTAGATTACCATAATTTGAACACACCTAATAATTATTCTAAAATTATATTACATGTACGAATACATAATCTAGAAGGATGAGTGCCCTAGAGAATATTTTAATGTTCCACTTCCGATCATAATTTTCTCCCAAATCAGTTTTAAAATGATCCATTCCTTTAAGATTATCCCATTATTCAACAGTAGTTTACTCTGTCTGAAAGCTTCTTTCTCTTTCTCTTATACTTAACATAATTTATTTCTATATATTATCTACCAGGATCTGTGGCCAAGAAGAAAGGGATTTTGATACGGAATCATGTAAGCTTGGGTTCAGCTGAAAGCTCTGACATTCATTTTTACTTTGAAGTCAGGCAAATAATACAATCAATCATTGTACAAAATGATGATAAATTTACATTGCAAAAATTATATGAAAGTTAGTAAGATAAAGATTCAGAGTTTCACAAAAATAATTCATACTTAATGAAGTGATACCTGTTTCTTCCCTGTAATAACCTGAACTCTAGTTACTAGCAGCAGATTACTGGCAAAATGTAGAATATAAAGTTTTACTGTTCTCTGAAAGCATTTGCTTAATTATCTGTTTTCCTCTAGGATAGGATATATATATACACACATACACAAACACACACACACATAAATACATATATATATATATATATAGCGAATATGCAATGCTTTCTCACCATCATTTCTTCATTCCATATTTTTAAAAACATGAAATATGAAGTACACATTTGATATGTATTTCTGATATTTATTGATATCTGAAAAATTAATGCTACTATGAAAAATAAAAATTAAAGCAATAGGTACTGCAACTAGAAAACGTTCTTCAGGCATATGAAGTCCTCCTACAAATCTGATTCCCCTTTGCTCATTTAAATTTCTTACATTGATCTTTTTTCTTCAGATTATGCATGTCTGAGAAAAATAAGAGTGCTTGGTCAATAAATGATGTGGGATGGTAATAGATGTCATATATTAGGCACTTACAATGAATTATGAAATGTGAATTGATTCCATTCATACATTTATCATCTACTCTATATTTTTATTGTATTTATCTTTTTCCACAATTTGACTAAACTGTTTTAAAAATAAAATAGTGTACATTTAATATATACAGCATGATGATTTGTAATTTTAAATATTTATGTATATATAATGAAACTATTACTATAGGCAAGCTAATCAACATACCTGTCTCCTCATATTGTTAATATTTTTGTGTGTAGTGAGAGAAACTGAAATCTACTCTCAGCAAAATATCAAAATTCAGTGCAATATTATTAGCTATAATAATCATGATTTTCATCCTATACAATTGCAACTTTGTACCATTTGACCATCCTCTTCTCATATTTCCTACCTTACCATCCCTGATAAAGATCTTCTGTTTTCTATGTCTATGTATTCAACTTTTTAAGATTCTGCATGTAAGTTAAATCATGCAGTATTTTTCTTTAATTACCTATTTTACTTTTCATAATGCCCTCCAGATTCAAGAGTTTGTTGCGAACAGCAAGATTTGTTTTGCTTAAGGTGCATGTATGTGATTTCTGTGAGTGCACATGTGTGTATGCACGTGCACACATGCACACACACACCACATCCTTATTTAAACATCCAATAGTGGGCAGAGTGGGTTAAATTCTTGGCTATTGTAAAAAACACTGCGATGAACATGAGAATGCCAGTCTCTCTGGAAGTAAGGATTTAATGTCTTTTGGACATGAATTCAGAAGAGCAATCACTAAATCACATGGTAGTTATAGTTTGATTTTTGGATGAACTTTCATACTAATTTCCATACTAACTAACAATTTACATTCTAGCTAGCAGTGTACAAAGTCTTCCTTTTCTTCACTTACTTATCGAAATATTTTATCTTTTTTATTTTGATTTTAAATGATAACCATCCTAACGGGAGGAGGTAGTATCTCATCATGGTTTCAATTTTCATTTCCCAATTGATGAACTCTCTTGGTCACCCATTTATGATTTTTCATCTTTTCATATGTTAGCCAATGGCGTGTCTTTTTATTTTTTATTTTTTTAAGTAAAGGTGCAGGCAGGAACGAAGGTGAGTAGGCAGGCAAGCAGGTTAGAGAGGACGAGGAAGCATCTTCTGTTTTATTTAGTTGTTCACACTGGTCGTTTTCCTCCAGTTCCGGGACTCGCACCCAGGGATATGTAGCCTGCTCCTTTGAAGGCGATCAACTCAACCACGCTTCACCAGAGAGCCAAGGCGTGTCTATTTTGTAAAAATGTCTATTGAAATCTTTCGTCTTTCTTTAAAAATTGAATTATTATTGACATAACATTATATCTGTTTTGGGTGTACATCATGATGATCTGATACTTGTACATATTGCAAATTAATCACCACAGTAAGCCTAGATAATATCCCTTACCATAGATAGATGAACCTATTTTTTTCTTGTGATGAGAACATTGAAGGTTTACTCAGCATTTTTCAAATATGCAATATATAGCATTATCAGCTGTAGTCACCATACTATATGATTATATTTCCATGATTCATTTAATTATAATTGAAAGTTTTTGTCTTTTGACTCTTTCATTCGTTTTCCTTGCTTCTCATGCACCACTCTTGGTAATTATGCTTTTTCTATTTTAAAGAAAAATTGGAGCCAGAATGGGGCAACTAGAAAAGCAAGCAGGAAGAAAGGTAATTTTTATTTATTTTTACTTTAGTTGCGTATCTTGATTGTACCTCTTGACCCCAGGATGCAAACCTGGGTCCCTGTGATGTATGTGGACTATGCCTGGGTTGTAAACAGCAGGCCTAATTGCTATTACACCAGGGTGTAGTCTCTTTTTCTATTTTTAATCAATTTGCCTATTGTTGTTTTTTTATTGATTTTTTTTTTTTTTTTGCTATGGAGTCGTATTAGTTACTTATATATTTGGATATTTTAATATGCTATTAGTTATAGGAATTGCAAACATTATCTCCCAACATATGGGTTGCCTTTTCATTTTGTTGAGGCTTTTCTTTGATGTACAAAAATTTTAAGTTTGATTTAGTCACACTTGCTCATGGTTGCTTCAACATATGCTTCCATCAATTATGCTAAATTTCTAATAACTCTCCAAAGTCACCAATTTTAGGAATTCTTTCTTTATAGTAACCTTTCTGGTGGGTGGCAAGGGATATCACTGTATATTTTGCTATGAAATACGAAGAAGTTTAGTACCTTTTCATATTTTTATTGGTTATTTGGATATTTGCTTTTGTTAAATGTGATCATGTGCCTATGTGTTTTTCTGTTAAATTCCTCCCTTATTTATAATTGCTTATTAGATCATTTAAGTTATCTGAGGATAATGTTATCTTAAAGGTGTTGAAATTATTAATTCCAAAGCATGTAAATCTTTATACTTATATGTTATTTTCATGTAACAAAAGATTTCTGTATGATTTGCCTCTACATATTTGGTGCATTTTGATGTAATTTTAAATTATTTTTCCCATTGTCTTTTTAATATGTATAAAAGTTAAATCATTGTATATTGTACATTCACCTCATAAATTCTCTTACAAAAGTTCAAATAACTTTTTGTCAATTTCTGTTTTCCACATTTATAATCATATCATTGAAGACATAATTTCTTTCTTCCATTCTGTATATTTTTTTTATTCATTTACCTGCAGCTAGAATGTTTAATAAAGTGTTGAAGAGATGATAAATAAGTCTCTTTTTCTCATTTTCAACCTTCAGACTAAGTGTAGCACATCACTATTAAGCATGCTGTTTTCTGTTTTCTGGGATTTCTTTCTTTTTTTTGTAGATAAACTTCACTGTTCGTAATTTGGCAAATATGTTTATAAGGAACAGGGACTACATTGCATCATTGCTTTTTGCAATTTGTTGTGTTGTCTGTCTTCACTATTGGAAAGTGTCTGGTCACATAGAATGGAGTATTGCAATATATTTAACATTGCCTCTTTAAAATTCTATTTAAATATTGACAAATGCCTATGTTGTATTCTAGACAAAGGTTTCAGATTATATAAATGTAATTTCCAATTTAAAAAATTGTAGTCTATGAATTTGTTCATTTTTATTATGTCATAAGATATTTCTCAAGAAAATTATGGCATTGTGGTGTGATAAATTGACAATATGAACTCTCCTACATATACCAGTTATCAAAACTGTCTTTAATATTTTTCATAGCCTTTTTGCCTAAATCTGCAGCCACATTGTTTCCCCATCCGACTCTGTCAGTAAAACTGACAGTCATTCTTACCTTCCTTACTTTGTATTTATTCTTAGGTTGATCACTTTCTATCATGTTTTCTTAATCATTTTGTTCATTTATGCTTTTTCATTCCATAAAATGTTTCATGAAAACATGTTTATTTTGTTACTGATGAATCCTGAAAATTGAAACAAATCTTTGCAAACAAACAAAAAACCTCTTGGGCTTCTAACATAAATAGCATAAACTCACTAAAATTCTATACTTTCATCTAAGGGTGTAAGTGAAATGTGACTGCATTGTTTTGCTTCATTTTGCTTTTGTCTGTAGAGTATGGGGTAGCTTAAAGTTTGAAGGATTTAAGTTGGAGAGTGATCTGATAATATACTGCTTTAGACTGACATTGCAATATGTCTAATTTCTCATAAACATGACTTATTTAATCATAATAATATGTTAGTAAAATTGAATTATTTTATAATCTACCCTGCTTCTATTCTGTTAGGTTGTATCATGAATTTTATTTTAATATGAGGAAAATAAAGTTTAGAAGAATAAGAAAAATCTACAAATGACATAGTGGACAAACCAGGATCCAAATCATTATTATTATTTAATAACTTTTCATCATAACTCTATACCAGTGCAGTTTATAAACACAGGTTCCACTTTAATATCACTAAAACAATTTAAGAAAATTATAGTTCCTGGGATCAACATCAGCTAATCTTATTTTGAAGGTCTGAAATGGGTTCCAAATGGTTTTTGCTTGATTGAAAACACAGAGGTGCTTGTTGGTGTTTCTTTTCAAAAATAGACATAAACTAATTAGAGAGAAAGTTACTTTAGTAGTGCAACTGAATTAAGACTATAGAAACTGGTAGATAATTAAGATAGAGTAAAAAGTGGTTCAGTGACAGAACTTAGCAGAATGATGTTAATTTATTGCTTTCTTCAGAAGTCAGGTAAGGAAGCAGGTGCACTGAATATAATGAACTAAGTTATTTCATTATAATCAGTTTTGGAGGCATTGGAAAAATAAAGGTGGAAAATGATGTTAGATCCATAGAAAGATCAATAACCATCTCTGGCATAAGTGACAGAGTCAGGACTTACAGGGAAATCTAGAAGGTAGGCATGTTCAGTTGCTAGAGGAAAACATGGTGAGAACATAACCAAATGCTTTTCCAAATCTGATGAACTCCAACCCTCCTATTCACTAAATTCCCAGATTAGATGTGCTTATAAATAAATTTAAATATATGTATATATATATATATATATGGAAGAATATACTAATGCGAAAAAAACAACTTAATGGGAAAATAATTGACATAAATTGATACTATAATCTGTTAGAGCATTTTATTCAAATTCTCCCCCCAAGATAGAAGCTTCCAGCTTCTCCTGTCCATTTTATATAAAGAATTCAGTAGGCTTGTGACTCTTTTTCTGGTTAATATATGCTTCTGTTATGTTTCTGAAGATCATCATTATATTTAGTACATGATTTTCTTTTCATTATGTCCATTTTAATTTCATTGCTTATGGATTTTTATCTGTCTCTTTGTGGATATTGTCTTTTGGAAAAGAGAGCAGAACAAAATGCCCAATTTTGAGTCAAGGGTGACAGTTTATCAGCAGTGCCAGCAATCTGAAAGGAGAGTTCATGATTCAACAAAAAGCAAAAACGGACCCCACTAATATTGCTGTATTTCATTTACCCAGCAACAGTCTTCAGAGAAAAATCGCTGCCACTTTTGTTTTACCCCCAGGTATTGCATATTTTCACTTTTTGTCAACTTTTTTCTAGACTAGGAAAATAGGAAACATAACATTCCAAGAACCTATTTTGTTGTAATTTTACTGAAGGAACAATGCATAGTGCTATATAACATTATATAAATTTCAGTTGTGCATCAATGTAAATCAACATCTGTATATAATTCATTATATTCACTACTAAAAGTTTACTTATAAATCTCACCATTTAGTTCAATCCTTTTACCCTTCTGTTAACGCCTCCTCTCCCTTCCCCTTTCCTCAAGTAAACACTAATCTGATCTTTTACTCTAAATGTTTTTTGGTTTGATTTGATTAATTAATTTATTTTATTTATATATCTGTGTTTAATATTAGGCTAGTCTAGCACACATAGTGAGAATAAAGTCAGATTTGGATGATGATGCTTATGGTAATAGGCCAAAATATTAAGGACTAAAATCACTGAACTAAATAAAGTAGGTCAAAATTGGGATGGTATTGCAGAAGCTGTGTATTAATAGTAAATGTAAAGCATTTACGTTTCAAATTTTCTATTTCTAATCTTACAACCAGTTTGATATTCATGAAAGACAGTTAACAAGAATTTAAATAATGTCAATAATAAAATATTTAATGTTTATTTATCTCTATTGATTTGTAATGGGCTGACAAAATTTCTTTCTATGACCTATTGGTATTATACACATAAAAATGTGTTCTTGTTACTTTAATATCTCCTATACACTACATCCTCTCTCGAGACACAATTGAGCAGTTCTCTGACTTTACCATGAGACATGACCTAATTTCTGCTTTATTTGTGACATCCCCATTTATTTTCTTCTCTATATTAATCTCAATGAAGTCAATTTTACATCTCCCAAGTGTAGCTATGCTTTTCATATAGCTGATGAAAAGGTTTTTTTAAGCATCAAGTGATTTTTAATTTAAAAAGTATAAATTGTCTTTCACACATTGTCTTTTACATTTCCTTCTGATTCAGCTAGCTTTTGAATATCTTACTCACATGAATTGTAATTATGATACAATTTTTTTAGAAAGTTACTGCTTCTACAATACAGCATTTCCAAATACATTCCAATTCATTCTTACTTATATATATCTATTTGTTCTTTCTTGCCTCAAGGACATTTTTTTCCAGTTTTAACAGTTTATACTAAGATAATAACATCTTTACAAGAGCACGACCATTGAGAAATAGGAAGAGATATGGATATCAATTGGTGAAAATTAGGATTGATAACAGAAATAAATCCAAAAAGAGATATTTGATATTACATATTAGACCAAAGCTGGTAATACAAATAAACTTATGTTTCTTGAGTACTCTTAAAATAAGTGATAAGATAAACTACTGAGAAACTGCATTTTAATTAAATTTATTCCCTGTAATAGGAAATACTAGGCAATGATCAGACTCATTATTAAGATCGAACTTGACATTAGATATGTGATTATCCAAGAATCCATATGCTAGCCTGTGTTATCACTTCTGCTTTTCTCATTTGAACAATAGCTCTTTTACAAAGACATCTTATGTCTTTGATTTTATTGAATTTGTCACCTCTACCAAGCAGCTCACAGGAATTTGAAACAATCATTTAATAACTCACCGCTAAACAAACAAGCAAAAATAGTTATTGTACAAATAATGTTATGAAAAGAAGAAAATCAAGTTTAGAACTTTACTGTTTAGAAATAAACAATAGAATCCAAAATATCGCCTTTCACCGTCTATAACAGTTGCTAATATTTCGAAGTTTCTATCTTAATTTTCATTAAGTTTCTCGCTATGTTCCTGTTCATTACTTTAATTTTATGACACCAGAACTATTTTCTCTGATACTTCATGCTTCCAAATGAAGATGAAAATCAATTTCTTATGAACTGAATATTCTGAATGCATTTGAAATGGGATTTTCATGTTGAGTTTGCAACCATCAGAGTAATTCAAAGAGATGATCACTTTTATAATATATATGCTTAAAGTAAAATTACTATGCTGAGTTGTTGATATGGTGTTTTCTACTTAGTAAGCATCAAATCATAAATTATGCCCATTAACTTGTCAATGTGTATCTGGATTGCTGAAACATGCTTCTATTCTTTAAAACATGGAAATATCCTAAAACCATTAAAGGTTAATACAGGGCATAGCAGTTAAAAATTCTGGAGGATTCTGAGAGAATTAGAAAGATGACTTGGACACATCTTTACTCAAGGAATAGAAAAAGTTAGACAAATACTATATTTCAATACAATTTTTCTATGATGAATTTTTATTCATTTATATTTTATCCAAATATTATTATTTGTTTCCCTGAAAAAACTATAGTTATTTTCTAGTGTTCTTGAGGTTGTTTTAGGCATAGATATATTTTAGATCTCTTTGTAATAAGTCTCGAACATCTGTGAGAAAAAGTAAAATTATCTAACAATATCAATGTTGGGATTTTTAAAATTTCCCATTCTTTTACTTAGCCATTTATGATCTCAAATACTAGCTTTGGATCCTCTATTTGGTGTTGGGCACTGTTTATGGAACTGAGGATACAAGATATTTTCCTACAGATGTACGTATTTATAAAATATAGAACATATGCAAAATAAGTATAGAGCTGAGTTGCTCATCTTTGCTATGATTGATATTTGGGACCAGATAATTCTTTGTTGTAGGACCAGTCCTGTGTAGTACAGGGTTTTTCAGTAGAACTCCTAGATCTCCTTTCTAGAAGCAGGGATTCTCTTCCCCAGTCAAAACAAAGAACAAATATATTTTCAAGTAGTACCAAAAGTTACATAGGGTGCACAATTATTCCCAGCAGAAAATCACAAATACAGAGTTTATTACATGGAAATAAGTGATTTGAAGAACATGAAAGCAGAACACACAGCTTTTCTGAACATAGTGATTCAGAATTACAATCTTCTTCCATTTGTGGGTCAACTGAGACCTCATCTTCCACTAGAGAATACATTAAAAAAGGTTGCTGGGAAACGCAGTCCTTACCTGAATAGGAGGAGGATCCAATTTTTAGAGAAAATTTCATAACTAGCAAGGGTGAAAAATGAATTAGGTAGAGAAATAACATGTAAAAAATTAATATTGGACAATCTCAATTTCTCCCAATATTTGAATTTTTCATGTTCGGTAACACTTTCCTTCCTTTTAGGCTTCCTTCTTTTCCTTTAATTATTTGTTTTTTCTTTCTTTCATTCACTTGTAATTTTCAAAACAATGATATAAAAATAATTAGCTTAGTTGTCCATATGTATTAATTTTCTGTCTCTCAGAAATAAGGAATACCTTTATAAGGCATATGACCATGGTGAATGATAGAATATGTGATGAAATTAAGGTATACAAAATCAAATTCAAAGCCTTATTCCTATTAATCACATGATTTCTTGAAAGTAAGATATTCAGCTTTAGATTATCTGAAATACACAGAACTCTTACTAAAATCCTAAGGATGTTCCTTTTGAGAAATAGTTATAAAATATATAAATTCATAAATAGGTAACACATAAAATATACTTACTTGAATAAGTAAATGAATATACTTATGAAAATAAAATAAAAAAGAATCCTCTGTCAGTTATTAAGATCTTGAATTTGTTCCATTTATACCATCTCTGAAAGAGATATTTTTGCTATTTTTGTTATTCCTGTGGAAAAAAAAATCAAACGATTATTTTTACCCTACAGTTTAATTCCCTGAATATGAAATGTGATGCTGACTGGTAATTGTTATAATAACAGGGATTGAAATTGTCAGGTTACCAAATAATAGCGCATGTGATGAATAAACTGATTATTTCTCAAAAAGATTTTTCTCATGCTGTTTTTCACACATATGAACAATTTTATTGTTTTCAGTATGTGTTTTAGGTCTATATTTAATGAGCAGTGAATATTAATTCTCATTGTGAGACAATACTCAAAACCATACACCTTCAAAAGTATGACTTAAAAACAGTATATGAAAAAAACCTATTATGCTTAATTTTCTGAAATAAAATTTAAATGCATAAAAGCAGGGAATGCGTATGCATAAATTTTTATATTGTTTTTTTCTTTATCACACCAACCACTTACAACAAAAACAAAATGAACTGATGTTATTTATTACACACTGATATCAACAAATGCACTCTCAAAGGTACTAAAGAAAAAAAACCTGCAAAAATATTGTTTGATACACTCTAAGGTCATTGAGGATGATGACAATTATATTAGGTAGTTTGATTTTTATCTTTGTTATTCAAAGATAAAAAAAAATCTCTAATATAACTTCTTTTAAAGTTGTGACCATTAGATACTTTGCATTTACCCTAAATTGTTTTCATTTTGGAGTTCATGAAATAGTCAAACCAAAACTGTGTCCTATCCACCATACACACAAACACACATTCAAACATACAGATTCTTACTGTTCTGTGTTACCTGAGAGTGTTGATATGATAGGTCCTACACTACTATCATTTAACTTTGCTATTTTACTTTAAGATACATTATATGGTAAGATTCTCTGTACTCAAACCTAAACCTATCTGAACCAAGGTAAAAACCAATAAAATACATTCTGTTTAAACACCTATAATATCAATATTATTTCTACCTATCTATAACAACAAATATTTATGTTCCACATGTAGGGTCTAATTACATATTTTCTGTCATCCAAAATGTAATATTTTTTCTTAAATTGTTTACCTAGGGAATCATTGATCAAAGCAACATTACCATAAGAACAATAAAAAATACATCCCTAAATGCTCATGGCATTATAGGCACAGCTTAGCAAGTTATTAATAGATTCCCAGAACGCAGAATCATTTACTATAGCCATAATCCTTCTCAAACTCTTCTCAATTTGTTCCAGTATGCGATTTGAATTGATCTTATTTGGTCAATTTAATGTTGCACAATATTGCCTGGTACTTTAAGAAATTATCCATTAGTCATATTTAGTGAAATTAATCATATGAAGAGAGATAAGAATCATATTACTTCATTCATATATGATGTGTAGAGAAGCCAAACAGATAAATGTACCAAATAGGACAAGAACAGACTTTCAGTCTGTAAGACAAAATTGGTGGTTGCCAGATGTGAGTGGAGAAGGGGTGATCTGATTAGATAGAGGGAGTCAGTTCTAGGGTGAAGGAAGGAATTGAACTTTTGGTGGTGACCTTTAGGTGGTATGTAGGATACTGATTTGCAATGATGCAATCCTTTCATCTATATAATATTATTGGGCAATGTTATTTCTATAACATTAAAAATAATATAGAAACATTAACAGTTCTAAATAAAAGATAAAAATCTACAAGCACATTTAAACCAAAAAAAAATTTTAAAAAGTAAACAAAATATTCTTACATGTGACAAGATTTCCAAATGCTTTTCTATCAACCTTTGTGCTATAAATGAGAATAAATACACTTCATAGAAATTATAGAAGCAAAATAGCCAATCTTTTTAATTCCCTCTTCTCATTTGTTATCTTTTTTACAATGTCATTAGGCATCCTCCTTCTCCTCTTTTTAATGACCACAAATCAGTCTGCTTAATGGACATACCGTAATATATTTACTGACACTTACTATTAACTGGTTTAAAAGATTCAGCAGTGTAAGTAATGATTTTACTATATCTAATGGCTTAAAATTGGGGAAGTTTTATAAAAGATACATTTTTTTGAAGTGGAATCGAGACAAAAAGCATGTCAAACACAAAAATTTTGACACATCGTCATTTTCCTTTTCTTCAAGGACTTCACATGCTATTAAATAAAATATTGTTTTTACATAAAACCATCTCAAATATAATTCATAATTAATTTTAATTGAAAATATCTCAAATATTATAAAAGAACAAGACATGAGCTCCAAATTTTATAAATCCTATGTTTATTATGCTATATATGCAGAAAACTACATTTTTATGCAAGTAAAAATTATTAAAAAAATTAGGTTTTGTGTTTACTTGGTAAGCATTCTGCCAAGTGGCTAACCAGGAACAACTCAAAATTTCTCACTGTAAGTTGATGAGATGATTAATAGATTTAGATTTACTTATTCAACAAAGTTTATTCAAAATTTGTTATACACAAGACTGTGTTCAAGGACTACTGGGTTGCAGTATTGAATAAAACCAAGTACCTCATGCCTAGATTTCATATTTTAGTCAAGAAAATGTAATTGTTAATCCGTATGTTACATACAAGGAAACAAAAGCTTAGTGTGGTTTAATAGAAGCAACGATATGCTTAATACTACAGTTCAGTTGCATTCTATATATTTATTCAAATGTTAACCTAATCATATATCTATTGGTACTTTGTTATCTGGGAGTTTTAATGCCTAAATATCACCTTCATTGAAATGTTCATCTCAAAATTATCATACTATAAAATTATTCTTTTTCTCTCCTTTTGAAGAATAAGCTGTTGTCAATATGATAATTACCTAGTTATCTAAATATACATTTTTATATAGTCTGTATATGTGCACAACAGATATAAGCCATTTCATCAATCCATGTAGATATATGTAAATAAATAGTTTATATATCATATATATATACTACATGCACTTTTATTTTTCATATACCTATGGGAATTGTTTTTTATTTTATCATGACAGAAAAAAGAACGTGAATATTGATTTAAGAAATATAATCTTTGAGTGATATTTTATTCTAAAATAATTTATACACTATAACATTTGATTCAATATTACTGAAGTCTCTCTCCCTCTATATTTACTCTCATTTTTATTTTTTCTCTTTAAAAAGTAAATAACTCAAAGTGTATTCTCTTTCTGAAAGATTCAAAAGCTCAAATTCAGAACATGTAGTTTATTTTGAAAAAAAAGTTGCTTAAAAACGTTTTGAAGTCAATTCTATTATTTCAATAACCTACCTAGAATTAAAGTTTTTAGCTCAATTTTATGAAGATTTTATTTTAATTATTTATTTAATTTATTTTAATTTTTATTTTAATTATTTAATTTATTTTAATTTACTTTTATAGTATATTTCAACAGAATAGCATCATCTAGACTCTGCTTGGCATCAACTAGATTCACAGAACAGAGACCGGGTAGACATGTTCTTTTTTGCACTCTGATATCAAGCACAGTATCTGATGAAAAGGAACATTTTTAGGTTGTTTTCTAGGAAAATCAAGTCTTTACATATTTTGCATTACACTGCTCGTCTGATCATCTGGCAGAAGAATCAGAAACAAACAACAACAACAAAAAAGACCTAGGAAAATAAATATTAAGATTTTAGTTGTTTAAACCTCCCCCCTAAAAAGCCCCATTTTTTGAAGGTGATTTAAAAAATAATTAGCTTCCAACAATGAAAGGAATACAAAAAAATGAAAACCTTTCTTGTTAATGCTAGTAGAAAAACTGAAAGAAAAAAATATGTTAGCACCTTGAAATCCAAAAGATTTGTTGAACTGAGTGCAGAGCAAAATATTGTAGAGATTGCATCTACATGCAATGCTCTCATTCAATAAAACTAACTTCAGTGTAGTTATTGCTTCAACAAAAAATATTTAAGTTAATTTAGAAATATATTACAAGTAGATTTATTTTCAAGAATGGTATAAAATGTAAAAATACATTTTTCATTGATAAGATGCTTTAGTAAAAGCTGAAGGGAAAAGAAAACGCAAATAGCTTAAATTGGAACAGATACTCGTTTTTGTCTCCATCTTAATAAAAACAGATGCACTTTTTTATTTTTTAAAACATACCACTTTCATCTGGAAGGGAGTTTCCTAACTATATTCATAGTCACATAAGCTAAAGTGTCAAATTTGCCAAAGTTCTATGAAGCATTACGTTTTAACACAGGCTTCACATCATCATTATACAAAATACATGTATATTTAGAAGAAATGTATTTTGAAAAAAGTACATTAATGGTGTAAAATGAATGTGCTATTGTCTTTTCATTTAACATGTTGAATGTATTTGCCATCCAACATTTTCACAAAGAAATGTAAATAATTATGTAAATAATTCTATCCGCTTGCAGAAATAAATTCAAGAGAGTTCGATGCCAACCACTTTGAACAAATTCTTATATATAAGATATATATATACATAAATATATATATGCATGTGTGTAAGTATATATATATTTATATGGTTTCAGTTAGGGATGTAGCTTGAGACTCTATGAAAATAGATAAAAGTAATGTTGGTATTATTTTGCATCAAACATTATCAAATATTCATCCATACCATTTGAGATAATTAATGCATTGTTTATAATATGAACTACTGCTTTTGTAAAAATTAGATGTTATTATTTTAGCACATTATGAAGTAGCAAAAAACATAAATTAGAAAATTAGTGTTTACTCTTAATCCTTCAATCCATAGTATAAAAAGAAATGCTAGTAAATTTTGAATTTTTATCTTTCTAGTTTTCTTCTATTATATGTTGCATAAGATATATCTTACAATTTTTGTTAAATTTTATTGATAGCTTATATACAAAGATCTAAATTGTTTAAATGTTAGGTATTTCATATTTTCTATATATTTTAAAAATAAATAAGAGGATAAATGCAAAAAAATTATCTTTGTTTTTATCATTATTCATTTCTTCTTCTGACCTAACATTTAATGATATTCTAAATATAATATACATGCTTTTCTGATATTAGTGCTATACCTTTACTATACATGTTAATTGTAAAAATATACTTTATGAACTTTTTGAAATTTCCCTTAATAATACTATCTGAATATATCTTTTTGTACTTAGACCTTTTGTCCAATTCATATTTTTTATATATCAATTCAGGTTAATAAAGATTTAGTCAGCAATTTTTGCTATGTGAAACACACACGTACTTCATTTTTGTTCTGCTAGTGTAGATTTAAAATATTTTCAATACTCGATTACAATTTAATTAAAATTTGTATTTCTTTTCTTGAAAGTATGATTTTTTTAAGTTATATGCATAAAGTAACACTGCTATGCTTTAGAATATGTATAAAATATTTTTGAAGAACTTCCAAATTGTTCCAACAATTTAAATGGCACCAGCAAAAATACAAATTGCCCATTTTCCACTATCTCCTATTTTACCCGTAGCAGGTACTACAGAACTACAAAGTATTAATAGCAATTTTGAGGAAGTTTATTAAACCCAAAAGCGTATTTAACTTTTTCATTTAATTTATACTCATTGGTAAAATGATACATCATTTCACATATTTTAAAAAGTAAAGGTGCAGGCAGTAATTAAGGGAATCATAGACAGGCAGGCAGGAAGAGAGGAGGAAGAGGCATTTATTAATATACCATTGTTTGTCCTGGTTTTTCTCCTCATTCTGGATGTGAACTTGGGTTCTTGTGATGTACTGACAGAACTGGCCAAAAGAGGCTGATCAAACTGTTACTCCACGAGGGCTCACCAACTGCAGATTTTTACTGGTAATTTGAGTCACTCTTTTTGTGACTGCACCAACCAAATTCTGTCCATTTTTTGAGTTGTTTTTATTAATTAATTTTAAACATTCGTTCTATATTACTACTGATATGAAATTCTTTCAAATATTTAATTCATTTTGCTTTACCACTTTGCCATAATTAAATGTCATAATATCAGCAAGTCTATCAAATCCTTTCAATTTTGTTTTTTGAATTACGTTATTAAAGAAATATTTTTTGCACAACAAGCCCATTTCTACTATATTTTAACTGTTCAAGTGTTACATTTTGCTTTTTAATATTAGTATATGTATAGTATAAAGTCAAGTACTAATCTCAAACTTTTCCTTCTTAATTTGATGAGTTAATTGCTCCCAAAAGAATATATTATGTAGCTGGGTTTGTCTTGACTGATTTATAAGGCTAACTCTGTCGCAAGCATTCACATATGTTGTTCTTTTCTGCCAATTTGTCTATACCTGTGTCAATATCACACTGCTTAATTGATATTGCTGAATTATCCAGGGTTCAATAAGAAAAAGAGAAGCCATCAAGAGAGTTGGATGCCATGAAGTTATTATGATAATTATTTATAAATGTGTCAGAAACTGAAAGGACAAATGATGGTGATGAAATAGCTCATTTATCAACAGCAAAAAGGTGCTGCCATACTGGGTGTGGAAGCCTCCACGGAAGAGCCAGCATTTCTGAGGTCCTGTGACCGATGGCAGGAATTCCTTGAGCTCGATGCAGCTGTAATGTTGGCGGATGTGCAACCACTGCCAGAGATACTGCCTTGGAGTAGAGAGAATGAAACAGAAACATTCATCTTCTGCCTGCTCCTCCTCTTTTTTCTTACAGAATGCCAGTCATTAGCCTGAACAAGTCAGTAAGGTGGCCTAGAAAATGTAGTCTGCAGAGGTTAGAGCAGTTAAATGATGGGGAAAGCAGCTTTACAATAAATTCTAATATAGGATAGAGTTATGCCACTATCTTTTCTCAGACTTTCTTGGATAACTTGACTTTGCTTTCTAATTTACCTTGACTCCTTTTCTGTGAAGTTGTCAGCTTTCAAATTCACTGAACAAATGGGAAAAAAAGCAAAAGAAAGGATTATTTCGTATTATAATTAAATTAAAGCCAATCTTAATTGGAGAATTTTTGACGTATTTATAGAAAGATGGTATGGTATACTAATTAAGATTGTGAGTGGATATATATATATGTAGATTCCACCATGTAATAGATGTGTAAATAACATCTTTATATTATCTAACTTTTAAAATGAGTGTACTGAGAGTATATAATGAAACCTTGTGGTTTTTAAATAAGTATATGTAAAACATTTAGAAGAGGCTAGAAAAACTTGCTTTTTGCTGGGCTATTCTTGTAACTACTTATGTTTAGGGTGTGACCTCTACTTACGTAACTACTTACAAAAACGACACTAAGTTATAAATACCCTGCACTGTCTAGATTTAGGACTGTATCATTTGAGTCTGTTTTACTCTGTATGGTCGTGGGCTAATAAACTCCTAAATTCTCTTTAACTCTGGTATGTCTCTCTAATCTTGGTTACTTTGAAACAGGTATAGTAAGTATTCAATAATATTGCCATTGTTGCTATCGTATTACTATTATCATTAATTTTATTTTCCTGATCACCATATTGTATATCATTTTACTGTTTCGATTTTTACAAAAAAAATTTCTAATTTTCTCTTTAGAAGTATGCATTTACAAATATATTTTTACATTTAATTTTATTCTGGATAAAGTCCACAGTTTTTATTTGCCATTCACTCATTCTGTTTTGCGTAGCATCTATAGCTTTCACATGTACTAACTTTTAATTTAAAAAAATTCTGGAATCTGTGTTTTCCATTCCATAAATGGCAGATTCTTATTTTCCTTATATTTTGTTTTCACATTTATTTTTATTTCTAATCATATGTCTCTCTGTGTGTTAACTATCTTCTTGAGTATTGATATTTCTTTTCTATCCTTTTATTTTGTGAGCTAATTTTAAGTGAGATTTTGGGTATTCTGTCTTCTAAATTGTACCTTCTCTATTGTTTAGTGTTTTTTCCCTTAGTCTGTATCTATTGACATAGTCATATGATTTGTGTTTTTTTTTTGTTGATTTGGTGTATTACATTGATTTATTTACATGTTGATCCATTCTTGCATCTCTGGAGTGAATTCTACTTGATCATGGTGTATTATTTCTTTAATGTAATGTTAAATTTGATCTGCCAGAAGATCGGGTGAAGATTTTTGCTTTTATATCAGTGATATTATTCTCTTTGTTGATCTTGTCGTTGATTCTGCATTTGTTTTCCTGATCATTACCTTCTTTGGGGTTTAGTGGATCTTTGTTTCCTTCTATCCTATTGTAGAACCCCTTTCAGTAATTCTTCAGTAGCTAGTTTAGTGGTAGAAAAGTCCATTACTTTATTTTTTCTTTTTGCATTGATGATCCATCAAATATGAATGATATCTTTGCAGGTTATAGTATATTCCACTGATAGTTTTTGTTTTTCAGTATTTTGAATATGTCATTACAGTCTCTCTTGGCTTATAGTGTTTCTTCTGAGAAGTCTGATGATAGCATGATGGGTTTACCTTTGTAAGTTAGGTTTCTCTTTTCTCTAGTATTGTCTACTATCGCTAGTAAATTATTGCCATTAATTTGTGCTAGTTTTACTTTGATATGTCTAGTTGTAGATAATTTTATATTGAGAAATTTTGGAATGCTTTTTGCTCCTTCGATCTCCATGGTTGCTTTTTGTGATAGATGTCGTAAATTCTCTTGTCTTACTTCTTTTAGTAGGTTTTCTGTATCTTATTCTCTCTCTTCTACTGAGATACCTATAGTCCCTGTATTTATTCTTCTCATGATATCTAATATTTCTCATAGGGTTTCTTCAGTTTTCCTCAGACTTGTCTCTTTCTCCTCTAATTATGGGTTGCTTCTGTGATCGTGTCTTCAATTTCTGAGATTCATTCCTCTGAATGATTGAGTCTGTTTACGGCGCTTTACATGTTTTTCCTTAATTTCTTGATTATGCCTTTGATCTGTAGCATTTCTTCTAGAACTTTTGCCATGGCCTCAGCTTCCTTGGGGACATTTTCCCTTCGATCTGTTACTTGTTTTTTGAGATCTTCTAATTGTCTTTGGGTGGTTGTGTGCTTCCTGCATCTCATTCAGATATTTAATTATTTTATGGAACTCTTTCTCCATTAGGTTTCCCATTCAATATCAATAGATTTCTTTCTGGGCAGGTCTTGGCATTATCCTCTCTTTGGGTCATTCATACTTCCTGGGGTGATTTTGCTTTAGGTATCACTATCTTCCCTGTCTTAAATTTAGTACTGTGACTTCCTTTCTCTTTTTTTAATGTTAGATTTCTTCGTGAGTGGTGATTTGGAGTTCTGGTGTGGTCAGTACCATATACTTGGCTTCCATGGGTTATGGACTTTTCCCCTCTCTGAAATGCTCACTTTTGGTGGGTCACAAATGTTGTTTCATTTGGTGTCCAGTGGCTTCTGTGAGGAAGAGGGAAGACTCTTCCTTGAGCACAGTTGATTAGGAAGCTCTCCAATCCACAAACTGAGTTTACAAGTAGACCCTGTGAGTTCCGTGGAGCCCACAACTCAACAGCGTATTAGTCAGCTCACATGTAGATCCTTTTCTTGCACACACATGCATTTTCTGCAGCTTTTTTGGGTAATTTGTACTGTTCTTGCTCCCCGCTCCCACAAGTTCATACGCAAGGGAGCCAGATCACCTTTTGACTGCTATCTTCTGTGTTCTCCTGTAAAGACTGGTGTGAAGAGATTGTTCCTCTTACTCCTGTTCTCTGGATCCATCTGGACCCTCACTGGCAGGTCCCTACACTCTGGTTTTTGTTCTTTCTAATAGTTTGTAAGTCTGAGCACATCAGCACATCTACTTGGAACTTCTTGGTTGATATTTATAGTTTAAAATTCTCTGGCTTTGGTTAGCTGCATTTTAAACTGAATTAGGCTGATTTCCTTGCTTTTGTTGTCCCTTCTCCTGCACCCTGATTAAATTCTTACCTAAAAGGAGCATTTATTTAACCTAGTTGTTCATTTTGCCTGTTATCTTGGCTCTGCATTATGAACTGGGTTTATCAGGATGTATGTAGACGATGGTCCTGTGGACTAAACTGGTAGGCCACCAGCACATACTCATCTAGCTTAATTTTTTTGATCATGGTATTGTGTGTAGAATAAAGAAGTTTCCTTAATTTATGATATTATAAATGCATTTAGTTATAAAACACTTGTATAAATTGTGTTAACATCATTTCAAATCTAAATTAAAGATAGGTGTGGATACTTGGAGCAGGTGACCAATATAGCTTTATAGTAACGGTGCCTGATATTGTTTCATTTCAAAACTCACACTTTCTCTGTTTTATCTTTAGTAACTGCATTTGGTGGAATTAGCACAGCCCAGTGAAGGTGACACATAGAAGAAAAGCAATCAGGTAAATTGTGGCAAACCAGAGGATCCAAATGGAAACTGTTAGAAGTAAAGCGATGACTTATTGTGAGAGAGATACTGTTACCATTGCCAGTGCTTTAAGTCAGGGTGAGGACACATTGATGAGAGGGATTGAAGCTAGAGTTTATTATGCTTAGTGAACTAAATCATAATGACAAATAAGTCATTTCATTCTTATGCAGTATATATAGAAACAAAACAAATGAACACAGCAAAATTAAAATAAGCTATTTGATTATAAAAACAAAATAGGAGTTACTGGAAGGGAAGTGGAATGGGGAGGCTGGTAAATTGAATAAGTTGTATGGTGATGTAGAGAAGCTAGATTTTTGGTGGTGAACATAATGTAGTATAGAAAGATGATGATTTATAAGACTGGCATATAAAAGCTCGATGTTATAAGTCAATATCACTTCAATTTAAAAATAATCCTAAACTAATCCCTAAAGCAAAACACATGTTCCTAGGCTTGAAAGGGTTCCTTTAATTTATGGTTGAAAGATACGAAAATTTGTGGAACATTTGTCCATCAATATGCATAGCACATATCCACTGACATGGGAAAGCGCAGATTAGAAGCTTTGTTTTTCTAGAAATACCTATCATAAAAATAACAATATTATTAAGATAATTATATAGCCTCCTGATATTTCCATTTTAAGTGGATACTAATTTGGCTATATAACTGCTACTAAATTTGTTGAAACATTAGTTTTTAAATATAATTTATGTATGGTCACTTTTTCCTTTTTTTTTTCCGAATGAGGCTAGGACTATGACAAATAGTATCCAGGTGCTGCAATGTGACTGATGTCCATTAACACTAGCCAAGTATCCCAAATGAAAAGTCACCATTATCTATTTATTCTTTTGAAGGAGAATTTACACATTCAGCAATTCACAAAAATAACAAATCTGATTTTCTCCCTTTTGACCCTTGAAATTTGTTTAGAATCAGTCTGGGCAAAAACCAACACCAGAGCAAAACACTAAGATCAAAAGTCTATCAGTTGATTCAAGAAACAACCTGACATCATCCATCATTGAAAACAAAGCGCCCACCCTGGTAACAGTGTGTGCCTGCCCCTCTCATTTCCAAATCCCTTTTCTGGCATCCCCTTGGACCATCCCCCTTTTCGTTGCCCCTTAAAAAGGGCCTCACTTAGTGGATGGGCTGGTTCTTTTGAACAGAAATCCAAGTCTCTCAAGTTATCAATAACTTCAATAAAAGTCTTTTTTTCTCAATATCAAATCTCCTTCTCCATGCTTGCAGTCAGTGATGAGCAGAAAGAACCCTTGGCGTTTTCAGTTTCTGTTGTCTGCAGTTTTTCATGTTGTCTGAATATTGATATTCTGCTTCTCTTTTAGTTTATCAAGTCACCCTACATCAAGTACAGATTGTATTTTAAAGCCAGAAGACATGTTTCTGTTGGTGTGGGGATTGAATAATCAATTGCTTACAAAACAACCTGTAGAACTATACATGTTTCTTTTTTATCCTTCTATAATACCGTTACACTGGATAAGGTTCAAACACATTTAGTGTTAATTCGGGAATATGTACACGAGTGTCCCAGTACAGTTCATTTTTTGTATTCAAATTTACTTTCTCTCTTTGAGGTTAATATTGCACCGACCATCATAGTGCTCTTATTATTATTGCCATGACATTCAATTTTGCCAATGAGTTCTCAGATGGATGGAGTAACTTATCTATGCTAATTAATGATAGTAAAATGCTCTTAAATGTTAAATCATATTCTTGGTGTATTTAAGACAAAAGCCATTCTGAGGTGATCATGGAGAGATTTTTCTCTCCCTTCTATCACTACTTCTGGTTCCCTAAATTAATGTGTCTGACATTTCTGTATTGAAACACTAATTTAATGAATGAGAAAGAAGAAAATGATGGCAAATAAGTACTTCTGCTCATCTTGGGAAAATGTCAAGATTTAGGATACAAATTTTTCCTTCTTCACATTCATCTTTTCCCCCTCCTTCTCTTCTTTACTTCATTCCTTTCTCTTTCTCTTTCATAGCCCCATAATTGTGTCTCTAGCCTATAAGTAAGTATATATGTATGTATATATATATATATATATATATATATATATATACACATTTGTCCTAGTTTAATAACTATCAAAGAGTAGTAGCTTAAAAGAACATCCATTTATTTACCTAACAGTTCAATAGATTGGCACTAGTTTTGTCTCAACTCAGTGGTTCATGTAATCTGGTTCGACAATAAGAGGCAGAGACAAGGGAGCCCGATGGGCTCTAAATGAGACTCCATTGACCCAAGTGCAGGCCAGGAAAGATTCTTTCAGATAAGAAGTTAGAGAAGTCCAATCCTATGCTTAGGGAGAGAGGTTTTTAAGGGGAAGTTTCAGCAAGCCTGGTGGGGTGAGGATGGAGTCATGATAAGGCCAGCTGGTGAAGGTAGGGACGCAGGATGTCTTAAAAGGAGGGTCTGTCCTTGACTTCAATAAGCAGCATTGGTTGAACAACATCTGGTCTGGTGTCAAATTGCAAAACGTTCTGTTTTCCATGCTTGGCTGGAAGGTAATGATTTTCATTTTTTTGTTTGTTTGTTTACTTGTTTGTTTTCTTTTGTCTCCTGTTTCAGTTCTTTTAATCTGTGTCACTGAGCTAGGGTTTTTCATATTTCTGCAGCTCCTTGACAAATCAACAAGAGGCAGTCTGGGCCTAAGAACCTTACTCACATGTTTTGCTGAGTTACTGTCTCACTGTAACTGGAAGGTAGAAATCAATGGGTCACTGCTTCCTCAACATTCAAAATGATAGTCCACACCAATTCATCGGGGAACTTCAGGGTTCACAGAATAGCAAGAGAGGATAAATTCCAGTGTTCTTTAAAAGTCTTTTCTTATTTTTTTATTATTGCCCATAAGTCAAAGAATTGCATGATAAAGTGCCTATATGTTTTCACTGCAAAACCTTCCACAAGAAATTATTTTGCTAAGTATCTCTGTTACTAGAAATAAAATTAATGATAGTAGGTTGCACAGAATCTAGTCTACTGAGTAGTTTAAGAAAACAGATAAACTATCGATTTTTAAATGCCTACCGTGTTTGCAGACTTCACATACTTTAACTTATTAAATATCATAAAACTCCTGTGCGCTACGATGCGATATATTATGGTTCCAGTAAGAAACTGAAGTTGAGATTTTTGTGTTCCTAATTGGGGGGTGAAGGCGGGGAGTAGAAGAATTGGGACTGGGCAAAAACATGCCTCCTGCCAGAGGCTGTTGCTTTCCTTCTTGAAGGATGATGCTATAGGTAATAAGATCCTTTTAATGGCACAGAATATTCAAAATTTATTGAAGTTACACAGGGACCATCTGATGCACCAAGTGCCAATTCTATGTAAATGAAGTAGAGCTTAACCTCTGTATGGTTCTCAGTGATTAGCAAATGCTTTAAACTCTCAGGAGTTGCATTGGGAGCAGGCTAAATTAAAGTGAAAATTCAAGAAAATATTGTTGCTGAAAACTTTGTTTATAAGCTAAATGCTGTACTTAGTGCTATTCTTAGATGGTGGATTTCAGACTTGTCTCCCTCTAAGTCTTCGCTGATATCCAAGCTTAGATACCACCCTGCAAGGTGTTTTCTTTGCTTCTACTTATAAGAGTCTGCTTATCTGTTGGTATTTCTGAAATGTTTCTACATTTTGACAAATCTTTTAGCTTTAGGCTTACTAGCAGTCTTATTTAAAATCTCTGCTGATCCATCTACATCTTTACAGCCCCAAAGCATGGCCTCCAGCTTCCTCACTGCTTTCCTGATCCCCATGATACATAGCTACTGCGAGTGTACCTAACCAAGGTGAAATAAACTCTGAATGGTTAAATAGCTTGTTGTTGATTTAGGGTCCACAACGTTTCCAAATACTCATTCTACTTCCAAAAAGTTACAAATATTTTTGTAAACAGAAAATCTACTTTGTTTACTTAGGGAAGAGAGCCATAAGAAAAAACAAAACAAAACAAAACAAGAAAACAAAATTGCAATAAAAAGAGGCAAACAAAGGCTTTTTAAAAAATAGAAAACAGACCTCTTAATAGGATAATCTTTGGAAAATACTCGTGGTAGTCACTATCTCTGCACATGTACTGAAATGTTAATACTAGTAAGAAATAGAAGATCATTCCTAACCTTGAAGAATATTCAGTGAGTAAAGATATATAAAATAGGTATGATATACTATGTAAAGGAAAACATCAGAAATTTACACAAGCTGGGCTGACATAAAGAAATAAGTAATTCACAATATAGAGTTAATTCAAGAGAATGAAATGAAAACCTTTATGTACTTAACATATGTGTGATTATATATATTTATGTATGCAATATTTGCACACGTGACTGCTTGTATACATACATACGTATACTTGATTACAATTTGAATTGATTTGTAACATTTTAAGATCTGTTGAACTTTTGGTCAAACTTAAATCCTGATGATAGAAAAATAAACCATGGTACAATCTATTTGTTTCTTTAATCTATTTCAACCCATTTTTGAGTAGTAAGAACAGAATTTATCAATATGGTGACAAGATAGACAAATTGTTAAAACTGTCAAGTTTTAATAGCTAGATTTGACCGAAAGAGAAAGACCTGGGGTTCAAGAAAAATTCTATGTGGCATAGAATTAGATTATACTGAAAATTTGTGTAAACTGAACTCTAAGTTCATTCTGCTCTTGAATATAAAAGCTGGGGTGAGAGTTTCAAGCTCTGGGTTTTTCACATGGTAATTAAGCAAATCAGTATGTCATTTAACTTGATCATGGTTCACACAAATTCCCAGGAAAACCAATATTACTTTTTTCTGATAATATTCTTCTACAATAAAATATAAATAAACTGTGAACTCATTGCTCTCATAAAAAATAAAAGAAATGCTCATTAAAGATATTATTCAAATGTATTGCTAATGAGGGCTCCAGTAAAATTTGAAACTATCTAAAAAACAATAAATATGCAGGAATCATTTACATTATTTCAAAGAGAAAGCAATTGTGCCATTATTCTCTCAACAAAAGTTAAATTCCATGTCTACAGAATTCCATAATAGAGCAAATCAGTGAACTGTCCACACCCCCAACAGAATAATACATTCCTTAAGGGTCTATTAGACAATGTGCAACATTTCATGGAAATATTTCCACTAATCTTTTTGTCTTTTTATTCTTTTCTAATTTTTTAATATATTATTTTTTTAAATAAAGATGTTTTAATATTTTCATGATAATTATATTTGAATATTTATTAAAATGTCAATTATTGTTGTTTCCCAACAAAAGAGATGAATTTATATTGCTCCTATAAATAATTCATTTTTTTCCACAAGGATAAAGGAAATCTCAGGATTCATTATTTTCTTGATTGAAATAAACATCATAAAACATCTAACAAGAAACAAACTCTATAAATGTTAAACATCACAAAGGCCCAATAGTTTTGAGTACCAGAGACATGAATTCAATGCATTTGTTGACAATAACTCAGGAATATCAAAAAATTTCAAAAGGAATAAAAACTTACTTTTATCCATTATTATATGACAATAATAGTAGTATGTAGAGCATGCATGGTTTTAACAACTTTTCAAAATTTAATAATCCTCCCTCTTGGTTATAATTAAATGCATCTTCAATTGCAGAAAAATTGACTAGTGTCTAAACTCAGTCATTTCAAGTTTAAGATGAACATTTTGATAGCATAGGGTGATAAGCAATTTTTTGGATTCCTCTAATTTCCTCTAGGCTTACTTGTCCTTTTCACCCGCTGTCCTGAAGATACTGTTGTCTGTTCTCACTAGCCTCTTCTGAGATCACTTTTCTACAAATAGGTACAACTTCCCTTGCTTAATGACCTCTTTTGTTTTTATATCAGGTGTGTTAGTGAATCCTCTCTAGGATGGCACATCTGCATACACTGTCCTTCTTTCCCCAAATTTAAACTAGTTCTCTTCTTGTACTTCTTTCAGCCAATTCTGAAACTCTTTTGGTAGCTTGCATACTCTGATCTACTTCCCTCAGGGTACTGACCACTGTGAAGTTTCCTTCTGGGCTGTTGTCATAGACACTTCCTTAAACACCAGCTACCTACCATGAGAGACGTAGATATTCTCTGAAAGGACAAAGCTACCCAAATTCAGAATCAATGATGAGGAAAGACAATCTCACCCAGATGTGGATTAAATATGCTCTGGCGAGCCCCTTCTCAATATTTTACCTTTATCAAAACTTGCACATCTCTGCAAACGCATTTTCCTTAGTTAATGCAATTGTATCTGAATTTATTGAGGAAAGTTCTTAATAAATTCTTTCACACTTTTTTCCCATTTAAATCTTATGGAAAATTTATATGCTATGAGTCTTCTAGTTTTAGTCCTTTATAGAAAAAAATCACATTTTAAGAATTTCAAGAATTCTTTTATTCACTCAGGTGTTTTGGCAGGAAAAATATCTTGGTTTTAAGATTATTGCTTTTGCTAAATATTTACTAAGTCTACTTAAGAGCTCTCTAAAACCTAAACATTTGACTGTTCATTCTTTACCATTCTTATCCTGAATAGTTAAGATATATCTAAAAAACTTTATTCACTCCTTTACTGTGGAAAAATATCAGTTTGAATTATTTGGAATCAGTACCCTGAAACAATTTCAGTATTATGGCTCTTTATAGAATAATTTTAAATAAATATAAAACAAGATGAAGATTATTATTATTATTTTTCTGATTTTTTTTATTAAATACCTTTTTTGGTGTGATATTGTTACAACCTGAAGGATCAGTTGTTCACTGGACTATAAATTCCTTTTTCTTATCTAAAACTTCCCATTGTATTTATTCTCTACAACAACATTCAGCCTCTGGATTTATCTATTAAAATTGACAGCTTGATTCCATGCACATGGTGTCTTTGACAATGTAGTCAACTGCAAAAGAACATTCAATTCCAAAAAAGTCCAGGATACTCTGAAAAACAGCCTCTCAAATTTATTCTGTATTTTATTTTCTACATATTCATTAGGACAGATGACATTTTAACAAAACTCCAGCTAGGGATTATAAGTGATTTTAATTAATACAAACTGAAAATTAAACATGGCATTCAAGTTAATTTTTTTAGTAAAAAAATAAAGCATACTATAGAGCAATAAAGTGTTATTGAAAATTTGTCTTTTATGTCATTTAATCTAAGCAAAGCTTAACTCTTCAGTTCAGAATTTTAAAAAGTACTGAACACTGTTGGCGTGCTTAGTAGAAAATTACTAATTTCATGGGAAATTATAACACATGTAGGTAATACTCTCTAATATAATTATAATTATGTTTTCTGCTTCATGGAAAAATTTAATCGCTACAGATATAAAAAACAGACGATTTCCTTAGAAGATATGATGAGGCCATGTAGGTATCACAGTAATAAATGTATTTATCTCTATGTAAGTCATTGAAGGTCAGAAATTTCAATGCTTTCAGTGCTGTGATCAAAGAATCATTTATTTAATATATAAATGTAATGAGAAGATATTATAAGATTAAATAGCTACTAAATATAATGTTACAATTTTTATTTTGTTAATTTCTTTCTTTTTCTCCTTATTGTAGTTAGGTAGAAATCTAGGCTCTCCTAGTCATTAAAAATTATACATTTGGTAGGGAGAGAGGGGAGAGAAGTGAGAGAAGTGTTCTTCTTTTAATTTTAACATTCAGTTATTAACAGAGCAAATCAAATGATTATTAAAGTATGTTTGCCACAAAATTCTCATTGTGTGAAATTGGTTTCAACTTTTATGGGATAATTTAATAACAGTAACATGCATATAGTATTTTAGGTAATATAATCCTGATTTCCATTTTTTGTATTTCGCAGTTTATTAAAATAGTGAATAATACTTTTGAAAGTGTTATGGTAACCCCCACTGTTAATGGGTAAAATGGAAAGCTGAAAGACTTTGAAGGCAAGAAAATGTGTTCTGACTAATCTGGGGGCCTTAGATATCTTCACTCAATGATTTTTATTTAATAATTGTTTCTGGACAAGAGTGCTGCTATTACATTTTGTTGCGGATAATTAAAATAATTGAACAGACCATTAAGTAATTTCAACAACATTTTGCATTATTAAAGTTAATCGATTATAATTTAATGGAAAATAAACAACAAAAATGAAATATAAATGATGGCACGATTTCTAATTTATAGACTGTGTCTAAGTTATGTAAATCCTTGCATAGCTAATCAAGCAGACAAACCAGTATTAGTAATTGTTTGCAGGCAAAAGAATTTATGAATAAATAAAATCATTTTTTCAAAGACATTGATATATTTTTAATATATATCACATTTTATATATATTACGTATACTTATATTTGCAGTTATATGCTTTTTTTCTCTAAATTATTTTTTCAGTTACTTGTATTGGTGAGTCCTCCCTAGCCTTGATTTGCAAGCAGGATGAATTTCTTATCCTAAACTTGGCAATTTTATTATTTTCCTTTTTTTTTAAATTGTGTACCATTGGTTTATAATATTATATAGGTTTCAGGTGTACAAACTTCTGTATCAATATCTATATGTATTACAATTTGCTTGTCACCAAAATTGTAGTTTCTGGTAATTTGTTGTCAATTTTTTAAATAATAAGTGTAGTTACTTACACATTTTTAAGGAAGTTTAAATAGCAGACTTTCAGAAGAAATTATAGAGGCAAGTTTCATAATCTTTAATAGTAAATGGATTTTTAGACATGATACCAAACACATGAACAACAAAGGAAAAAAATAGGAAAATTGTATGTTTAAACACCAAAAATTATTGTAAATCAAACAAAATTATCAAGACAACGGAAAGAAAACCTACAGAGTGGGATAAAATGTTGCAAATCATATATGTGATAAAGGCTTAATATCCAGAATATGCTAATAACCCCTAACCCTAAACAACCAAAAATGAATAATCCATTATTTTAATGGAAAAATAATTGAATGTACATTTCTTTAGAAAAATATATACAAATAACTAATAAGTGCATGCATCATATGTGCTTAGCATCACTGATAACTAGGAAAATTAAAACCACAATAGTGAGATACTACTTCACATTCCTTATGATGATTGTAATAAAAAGTAGAAAAAAAAAGTAAATACTTAAATGGAAAAAGCAAGTATTGTAAATAATGTGGGAACATAGACCCTCTCATTCATAATTAATTGAAATATAAAATTGTGCAGTCTCTGGGGAAAATATTTTGTTGGTTCCTTATAAAGTTAAAAAGAATCACCATATTATCATTCATTCTATTCAGAAGAAATTCAAAATTTTAATGAAAGAAAAAGAAGTAAAATAGAAACTCGAACATAGTTTGTACTCTAATATTTATTGTAGTGTTATTCACAATTACCAAATGTGAAATGAATGAAAATGCAGATCAACTGATGAATGAATAAAAAGAAAGTTTGTTAGTTATAAACAATGGAATAATATTCTGTCAAAAGGGAATTTATTTCTTGTACTTCCTACAATCTGTATAATACTTGAAAAATATGCTGAGTCAATTTATCTATATACTAAGAGAAAAAATCTATATGATTACCTTATATGAAAAATTTAGAATAGTTACATCTATAGATACTGATTATTAATTTAAAAGTGCCATTGATGATGGTGACATGGAAATGAGGAATTACTGCATAATGACAATAGAATTTCATTTTGGGTAGTAGTAAAGTTTTAAATAGCAGTAATGGTTGTGCCATATTGTGAAGTGATTCATTTCACTGGTTTACATGTTAAAATAACAATTTGTTTTTGCTGTTTACTATGATAAAAATGTTTAAAGCTATTTAGATAAATAACATAAGAAACAAATCACACTAACTCATTTCCTGAAAAGCTCTGCAACAAGGAAGGAAATTGTTAACAGAAAAAAAAAAAAAAAAGTGATCCCATAGACTTAGTGGCAAAAATCAAGTGGTTTAGTGTCGAATTAACCATAGTCAAAAAGCTCATTTCATTGTGTAAGTATTTCAAAGGTAATTCCTGCTCAAATATGTGCTTACAGTTCCCTTTGGATAATCATTTGTTCTTAATTATCTGACGTATACCTCTGTATTCCCAAATGTTGTTTGGTAAGCTGCAACTTAATAAGTTTGGAAAAATAGTAAAACTACTAAGACATTACTAAAAGAGAAGCAATATGTTCTTTAGAACACACCAGTTTCTAAAATTCTAATGCGATTAACTGATCCATTATAAACTTCCAGAGTTTGGTGCTAGGGAACACTATATTGTCCTGATAGTAATATATTTATTTTGCTTCATGCTCATGCTGAAGCAATAAATGTTTGTTGAAAGTAGTGATTTAAAGATAAAGTAACACCCCTAAAAGGAAAAATTCTTGTTTCTCAAAGAACACGTCATAGAACTATGTAAATGTTTTGTCATGAATGTACAAAGTGTTTTAATCCTTTCATAATTTAAACGTTTCATGAATAGAAAGTCAAGAGATGATTAAAAAAGAATTTCAGTTTAATATGGAAAGTTTTGTACGGTGTGCAATTAACAATAAAGTTCTAGATAATTATTTGTTGAAACTACACTTTAATAGCCGAACGAAAAAACTGTATACCATCTATTCCATCTCAAATTGATGGATTGCCTTAAGTATATGAATTCATGTCAAGAATGATTAGTAGAATTATTGTTAAGATTTAAAAAGACACCGTAAAAAATGATGTTCAGTAATATTTAATAGAAAAATATTGGCACTTTCCGTATTCTATAATGTTGATGATTACTCCCTAAATAAACAAATAAATAGGTGGAGAGATGGATAGATAGTAGATGATGGATATATAGATGGATAAATGAAGAATAAGATAGATTATAGATAGATGGATGATGGATAAATAGATATAAATATGTATAGATAGAAATATCTTTATCGCATCTTCTTTGGTGGCAAAGTAGCTCTCAGGTGAAGTGGTTAATCTTAAGAATAAAACACCCTGGTTGCTAAGCAATACATGAAGATCAGCTGCTCAGAAAGGTCACCTAAAACTGCAGTTTGTGGTCACTATTTATTGAAGGTATACACTCACATTTAAGTAAGAGAGAAGTTGAGTTAGACCATGAAGTTCACATTAGACTGTTTAATCCTATACTGTCTAACTTAGCCTGACTGATAGAAATAAGAAATTTTTTTCTACTTGCTTTTTTTTCAATTATTCATGTATTTATGAAATTATAACTAAAATATTTATTTGTATTGCTGATTATTAGACTTTTAAGTTTCATATAATTTCCAAATAAGTGATTTTTGGAAATGAAAGTAGATATTAATGATCTTTATCAAGTCTCTACATGCAATTAGTGAATAATTTCAACCAATTCCCTTATACATTGGGTCACATTTACATGCTTTTATCCAATACAGGTAAATATTGAAGATATTCTCTCATATGTATTGATACATAAGACTTGGATGTACTTTCTCTCATATTATCTTATGGACATTGCTGCCCTGACAAAAAATAATACAGTTAACTGGCATAATTTTCTGGTTCTAGGAGTATATCGTTTCTCATTTTGAGGCCCCAAACTCTTCCAAAATTTAATCTTATTTTTTTAGATCCTTAATTTATTGCTAATTTCCACATGCATGTGCAAGTACATATATTTCATGTATGTGTTTAAGTTTTTATATTTTATAAACAATCTTAAAGACTTTAAGAAAAATGCAAAAAATATTATCATGTGTCAAAACAAAAGTTGTTCCTTGAATGTTGGCTTTAATTTAATGTCTTTTTTTATAAATTTATTGAGAAAATGAGAAAATAGCTTTGAATATCTCTGGATAACTATATAAGAGATAGGAGAGGAGAGAGAGAGAGAGGAGAGAGAGAGAGAGAGAGAGAGAGAGAGAGAGAGAGAGAGAGAGAGAGAGAGAAAGAGAGAGAGAGAGATGGGTTAAGGTGCTAAAAATGTACAAATTTCCAAATATAAAATAAAGAAGCCTTCTGGATGTCATGTATAACTTGGTGACTCTAACAAACAATACTGGATTGTATATTTGAATGTTGCTTAGACAGTAAATCTTAAAACTTCATAAACACAAGAAAAAATTCTCTGTAATAGGTGTGGGGATGTTTGTTAACTAGACTTTCAGTAATGATCATTTCAATATTGAATCATTATGTTGTGCACCTGAAACTATATCATGGTGTATGTCAATTGAACTTCTACTTAAAAACAGGAAGCATGAATTGGTAACACTAAGGATGAGAGAGAGAGAAGAAAAATCATTCAAGGACTGCTGGAAATGATTTGTCATTGAAAAATTCAGTCATTTAATATTACATCTGTGAACTACATAGAAATTGCTAAATCATTAAGAATCTACAAAATATTTTGAAGGGCAAATGATTTGTTTTTGTATACACTTGATTACCAGAAAAAATAAAATAGAAAATTATGGTGAATTGAATTCTGTAAAGGAATCTAGAGAATTCAAATGGTTAATCGTCAATATTTTAGAATATAGTTAAAGCTCCCTTTGCTCAAGAATTATAGCTTTTTTAAAATTGTTGGAATTTAAAAGTCTCTCTGATTGGTTTTTAAAAAAATATATACAATCACAAAAACTGATACTTTTTAATTAGTCTAATTAGTTGCTGCTAATTTTTAATTACAGAAGGTTTTCTTTGGGGAAGAGTTGAAACAGTAACAGAATAGTAGAATCTTACCTTGGAAGCGTGCATTTGATTGCTAAATTCTTGGGTTATTTAGCAGGAGGACTTGTGAATGAACCACCACACAACAAAGAAAATAAATGAAAACAAAAACAACCCTGCTTTTTAAAAAGTTTAGTCTGAATTTAGATTAAAATCAGTATCACAAGTGCTGTCATAGACTAAGCTATGAATAGCAGAATTATAGCCAAAAAACCAGAAAACTGAAAAACGTTTACCAGTTAAAATTAGACATTCAGCTTTTATTTCTCTACCCATCTCTGCACCCACCCACCAATATTGGCTCCCAGGAAGATTGCAGGATGGAATAGGTGAATAATGATTAGCTCAAAGGATACACCACTTTTTGAGTTCAAAGCTTCCACCACTGGTTGGAGTTCCTACTAATGCTTATTCCTCTAGTGTCCTCACTTGCTCTATTCCCTATGTGTACTCTTCGGATTCTCTGGAGTAAGAGTTATCTCTTCACTATCATTGCACTAATGATTTTACACCAAGTTTCAGAAAACTGATTCTAAAGCGTTTTATCCTCTCTTTCCTGGATCTTAGTAAATGTAGACCACTTCTCAGAAGGACAGACTGACACTATATGTGCTAACCAAATGATACTATGTGGTAAGGGGAAAAAAAGGAAAACCATAACTCCAGCCTAACACTTGACTGAATATTTTTGCTGTCTTTATCTTCATTTTCTCTCATGGAGTGCTGGTTTTTTTTTCTTATTTTTTTATTATATAAGGGCAGGTGGTCTTTCTGTTTCAGTTTTAAATATTGAAAGAATAAGCAAACATGTCAATCTGGTTTCATCTTTCTCTCAGGAATATTATAAATAATTAACTCAATATTAACTATTTTTCCAAATGTAGATCAGATGATTCAATGTCTCATATATGAGTGTTTTATTGGACAAGGGTGAATCAAATAAATGCATGATGCTAACTTGATAATCATTTAGTTATAGACAAAGGTAAAAAATTGAATGATAGAAAACTAAACTAAAATAATTTCAAATAATATATCTGTATGTGTGTGGATATATATAGATATAGATATAGATATAGATATAGATACACATATATGCATATAAATATATCCCAGATGTAATTCCTTGGAATAATGAAATAATAGTATAATGGTATATGGAATTTTATGGAAATTATATGGAATTTTTTAAACCTGAGTTTCATGTCTCAGTCCTTAATTTTTTAGCACTCTTGACTAAGAATATTGCCGAATAATTAGATGAGATATTAAAATGCATTAATTTGAAATCAAATTTCTGGAACTACAAAACACACAGATCTGTATGGTATAGTTATGGTGTTTTTTCTGCTTGTTTCCAGCAATGTGAGACGGGATTGACTGCTTCCACTGGCCCAATTCAGGGAATAGTAATTAAATTTTAAACGTATTTAATATGGCTAGGCAAGCACGTGTTCTTGTTCAGGTCTCAGATGAGTCTCTGACCTAATGAGTTTATGCGTAGTTTATAATGAGGACTAGACTCATGTTTTCAAACAAAAAAGTCATATTACAAGCCCTATAAAAAACGGTAAATGACTGAACTATTTTGTGTTGTTGTTAAGGATTAATAAAATGCAATGCCTGTTATACTTACTGACAACATCAGATAAAGTAAAAGGCCAGACTTACAAGGGAATTGAATGCATTTACAAAGATACTTGTAACAGAAACCTCTGATTATGCTGAAAAGCTTTGGCTTTCAAAGGACACTCAGAAAGAAGGCAAATCTGTAATTGCTTTGTAAAGTAGTTCATACTGCTGAGGCAGCATTGTGAATTCAGTATAAAACAGAACAATGCTTTATGGAATGAAACAGCACTGAATTGGTTGTTAACACAGGCTGGCCTTAGAAACACCATAACACTAAACTTCCAGCAACTGTGAGGACCATAACAAACCGCAGGGGGAATAAATTTCAAAATGTATTTATGTTCTCTTCTGTATACATATACGTGCTTTAAAATAGGAAAATATCTGTATATATATGTATAAATTGTAAATAGTATTAGTTTAATTTATCAAGTCTCATTTTTTCGATGTCAATCTAAACCATTTGGAGAGACTAATAAAATTTAGATTTCAAGTGTCCTCAAACCCAAAAATATAGATAAGCAGACTGGGGATGGAACCAAATCTCTGCATTTTAAACAGGTGTTATGTAAACCTGAGAACTCACTTTGCAAACTTTGACTAATTATTTTGATATGTGTCACAGAAAAGAAGCAAATAAAAAATATCTACAAGTTAGCTGTTTTGCCCTAAAATGCCTGGACATGAACTGGTACAGGTATTGGGGGAGAAAATGATATACTCAATGCAGAAATGGCATAAGGAGAATTAAAGTTTGTTATTTGGGTAAGAAATTTATTGCCTACATAAATCATAAAGAATATTCAGCTTTTAAAATGATGAGAGAGAGTTGAAAAGTTGATTTTCACTGACCAGTAATATAAATCACAATGAAGCAATTTGATAGAGAGAACAAGGAGAATGTTGTATTATCTTACCTTGATAATATAGCAGCTGATATATGACATTTTATTAAATAATTTTTGATGAGTTTTAGCTTATTTAATTTCTGAAAAATTATAAAATTTAACTAAGAGAAGCATAGCAATTCTCCCCTAATTTTGAACATTTGTATATTTATATATTTAAAAATTTTATTCCTTGACCATTTCCCCAATGTCTATTTTGAATTATTGAGATGAAATCATAAAGCATATATTTCCTCCTATGCTAGATAAAGAAATAAAATAATTATGTTTTATATCCTAAGTTCTCATCCAAATCATATCTGAGCTGAAAATAATAATGCTACTAACAATTTGTAAGGTGGGTTGAATACTTACTGTACTACATGAATCAACTTAGTTCATCTTAAGACAGTCTTTAAAAATAAGTACATTCATTATAAAGAAAATGCCAATGAAGAAGCTCAGTTAGATGGGGGTAAACAATATCCCCAAGTCACAGGGGCTGCAATTTTGTAAGAAGAGCAATACATTGGAGGTTAACATGAGATAAGGAGACTTGATCTATCCTATAATAATTTGATTCAATGGACAAATTCAGGGCATAGAATTTCACGGTGGATGTTTTGATGAGAATGGGCTACAGGTGATAGAAAAATTAATAAGATGTTATCTGTTATTTTAATGAATTTGCTGTCTAGTATGAGAGAAATATAAATAATTATGAATTCTAGATAAACATACAGTTACTGTAATGAGTAGGCTCTGTAACGGTAACATTTTATGCTGCTTTTGCAGGGACAGATCACTTACGATGTATTACTGACAGCTGATTTTTTTTATGTAATAATAGGAAAATGGTAGAAATGCTTTGGACTGAGGGAATAGAAATGCTTTGGACTGAGGGAATAAAAAAGGTATCCTTTCTATAAGGTTGATCTATTTTTCTAGGAAATTGAAAGTTAGGAAATTAAAATATAAAGAAATTGATTTACCAAGGGTCCCCATCAAATAAGTGATAGCACACAGGATTGAGCCTAAGGCAGTGTGATTTCTGTTCTCAGGCTCTTAACCACAGTACAATTATTCCCACCTGAAAACTTGGTTGACACATCTGGGGAGCAGCAGAAGAGTATAATTAGATTGCAGTGATTTTGAAGGACATAATGTGAAATGAGGCTGAAGAGTGAGATTAGGAACAGACTGTGGATGGCCTAGCATGTCTTACTGAAGAGTTTAGAACTCACTCTATAAGCAATACTCAGTGACTGTTAAATATAAGGAGAGGAAGTGTAATGATGATTAGATCAGATGTTTTAGAAAGACGGAGTTCTATACTGGAGAGGCAGTATGGGAGCCAGTGGGCGACATATTTTCAAGAGGCTGAAAGGGTTTGTGGAAGTAATTTAAAAAAGGTTACATGTCAGTTGAAAGAATTTAATCAAGAGAGTAGAGCTAGAGTTCCAGAAGCAATAACGAGTGATATTATAAAGACATTAACAGAATTTGAAAATTTATTTTATGTATAGAAAACACCAAGTACCTGATTACATCACCCAAAGTTTATATGAACTTTCTACATGGAAGATCTTCTAAGCATCTGAAAAACAGCCAATTTATCTTCGTAAAGAGGATTTCTAAGAAGAATGAACTATTATTATCCATTATACAGGTGAAGAAACAGGACAAAGAACAGCTATCATATTTGGCCATGTATAATATGCTTTTTTTGCCCAAATTAGGGAAAAATTAAGGCAGTACATTATACATATATAGCACTAATTCTGTATCTATATAAAAGTTTTTGATTCTTTTATTTGCGCTCATGAGTTAAAAGCTCAACACTAGAAATCAATAACGCTATACATATACAAAATAATAACCTGGACAATAATCAGTTCAGTTGAATTTATGAACTTACAATTAAAGTAATTTTGATTAGTGGTTCAGTGAAATGACATGAAGAGCAACATAACATTGTCCACAGAAATATGTGACTGACTTGATAAGATATACAATGTGCTTTTACTATCATACGATGAACAGCATGGCATTTTTTTTTTTTTTTGGCACTTTAGGTGGGCACTAGCAATATAGCTGATATTATTACAAAGATACAGACCCCACAAGCTGACAGTGATTAAATATGCTAAAGAACTGGTGGCAGAGCTGCTGAGAGACACCTTGGACCTCCTCACACAGAGTGTCCTAAAATTGTGGAGGTAACAGGAAGAAAAGCTTCTTGCACCTAGTATCTGTTCTTGTGTTTTGCAATTTTTGTTGCATACATTTTTTGTACAATGACATTAATAAACTCTAATATTCCTTTATAAATAATAAAACAAGCAGATAAACATCAAGGAATTAAAAAATTAAAATGGAAGATTTTTTTCCTGAAAGTTCGGGTCAACTACATGGGTGTACATTACACATGGAGGTGCTTTATAAATGGCAAAATACAGTAAATACTTTGCCCTACATCCACCAACTACTAAGAGCAGAGCAAGATTTGAACCCAATGAGTATCTTTCATTTGTAGAGTTTATTAAAAGGATTGATTAGAAATATTACAATGAAGCAAACTGATAGTTACAAAGCAGAACAAATACATGTTGTCATGCCTTGGAGAACACAGTTCAAAGTGAAATACTCTTCAACCTAATTATGAAAGGCACATGGCCTGGGGAAACTAGCCAGTGATCCAAAGAGATCTTCACTAGTTAGCTTGAATATGACTTTGTAATTTTAAGCCTCAATCTTTGGGGCACAGAAACTTGATATTATCTCCCCGAAGTAATCAGTTTTAAGGATTATTGTTTATAATAATTAAACTTGCAAGAATTGTCTTGATGTCAATTATTTTTCCTGTAAGTAGAAATAAATGATTAAAATAATATGAGCTTCACCATCATTCTCTTCCTCTCATCAAGCTTCACAGGAAGTCAAATTAAAATTGAAATTTTTCTTAGTGAGCATGGAGATGGCACACATTGATTTAGTTACATGACACATCAGAAATATCAGGCTTTAGTAGCTTAAAATGTCACTCTCCATAATTAAGATTTGCCTAGTAGGAAGATAAGTTAGCTGAATGAATCCTGACATATTCTTTCATACTGGAATCTCTGGGTGAGTGGTGTCAATATGTGTGTACATGATGCTTCTATTCTTTATTTGCTAAGCAGCATCATTCATGCTGACTCATATGTACATATAGTTGTATAATTACATAATTAAACATTCTGTAAGGACATTTACTACATCTATGTACTGTACTACTTTAATATCAGTCAGTCACAATACAAATTGGTCTCCACCCATCTCTATTTTTCCATAATATGGTCGCATATAGTGTAAAGGCAAGTTCTCAATCTTATTATTCCATTTCCAAAAGCTTGCTAGATGAAGACACCCTTTTCTCCTCAAGTTGCCACTTCGGATTAGGTCTATTTCAGAGATGTTGATCCTTAATTATCCAGGAGTTTTCACTTGGAGGAGTCAAGCAAGAATTTTGGAATTGAAAATGAAGTCCAAGCACAACGACAAAATAAAATACAATTCAACAAAATTATAATAATGGCTGTCACATCTTCCACATAAAATTCAATTCCCATATAACCTTTTAATATTTATAATACTTTTATGTGATAATAACAGATAAAGAGGCAGGGCTATTTATTTATTTATTTTTACATTCTATGAAACTGACATCACTAATGCTTATTTTATTGAACTGCAATTGAAACCCAAGTCTTTCACTTCCAAAGTGTGCAAGCCTCACAATACAGCAGGCACGGGGACATGACATCTTCAATGTTTACTTAAGTCACCATGAGGCCTGATTAATTTTTCTTTCACAATATCAGTGACATGAGTGAATATGAATAACTGGTCTCTTCACTTTTTCTAAAATTTACACAACTGTGTATTTACCCTAGTTTATGAATCAGAAAAACACTGAACAGACAAAAAACGGTGAACATTTTCATCCTTAAAATAAATCTGCATTATCTCAGTCATGGATCAACTATTTCTCTCCTGTCCTGAAATGTTTTCATTTTGTTGTTTTCAGAACTTGAAAGAAAAACAAACAATAACAACAACCTTCCCAAGCAACTTTTGCTTTATTTCAAGGAGAGTGAAAGCCATTTGTTAATGCATTTTGTCTTCACAGAGAGAGAGAGAGAGAGAGTCAAAGGTGGTGCCACCACAGTCGTTTTCATGAGGACAATGTTCCAATGAGAGAATACAATGCCTCAGACTCAAGGGACTCATGTGTAATCTCCATTATAACATAAAACTTTGTTAGGTGTTAGGCAAAACCCAGGGCTAGCTAATTCCCTCCAACATATAATGCATCCTAATTTCAATGGTTTACTTAGCGACTACTTTATTATGGCAAGTGTATTATATGCTTCATAATGGAAATCAATTACCCAATTATGTGTGGTCTAAGATTAAACTCATCATTTCATTATACACATGGGTAGGCAGATTATTTAGGCTATTAGAAGGAAAGATGGAGCCCAGGCAAAATAATCACAAATAAATGTTTCTCTTTCAACAAATGTCAGTTTAGTAATTTTGCATCATCATCCTGCTTCACTCCCAGTTATGAATCATAATTTAGCTAATGTTGAGAAAGAATAAACAGCTAACACTTGTGTTTTATAAAAGTGCACACATTCAGTGCCAGACTTCTTGAATCAGAACCTTACTAACAAGATGAAAAACAGTTTAAATTGCTGTTAAATTTTGGAATGATATGATTTATAGTAAACACTTTCATAAAAATTAGTATAATTTTATTTTATATTCTCTAATCCATTATTTATATAAGTGACAATTTTGATTCACCCTAAATATTTAGTCTCGGTAATATCAGGTGAGTTGGTCATTCTTTAGATTTAATTCTTGTTACACTATTCAATATGTGATTATATCAGACTAGCTATTCAGATGAGGTGGAAAAATGGTAACTCAATTTAAATGCTTACTAGAAAATTTATATTCTGAGTTGTGCATGTCAGTGAAAGGTTTGAGAAACACTTGCTTTCAAAAAAGCATTTACTATTATCTTGTTAATAGGCCCTTTGCTTTAAATCTACATGGAATGCAAATAACTGATAATTCTGCACTCATTAAGGAAATCTCCAGTGACTTACTTCAGTTAAATGTTCCAACAGGCATGTTTAGCACTTCTTCTGGGATTGGTAAAGTTCCAAAAGTCTGTAAATTAAAGTTCTGCAGAGTGCTATCAAATATGCGTAATGAAACCCTAGATGTAAATTAGGAAGATTTATATGGCTGCATTCTGCTTACGTTATTCAATAGCAATGCTTCACAGGTTTTTATGAAGCAAATAAAGTGTTCTTATTCTTGAATTCCATTTTAAATGGTCACTACGGATTCATTTTTACATTACTTGGTTCACCCATTATAGAATGAATTGTCGTTGAAAATCTATAATTCATCTTAAAGTTTTATCACACAGCACAGTCAAATTACATGCTACTCCATGCATACCACTGCAAAGAAGTGGTCAAAAGATACATGAAAGCTCAAGCAAATGCAGAGATATATGCACACTATTATACTAATGGCCTTTCAAAACATTTTTCAGGAATTATGATGTGGCACTCCAACTATGTCCTTGTCTAGTGTTTAAATTTAGAGATGCTGGTCTGTTCTTTTTAACTCTGATATTTGAAGAATTTTATTATAAGTTTGATGAAAAATGTTAAGACTTATTAAGAATAATATATGAACTTTACATAGGGGCACTTCACCATCACAAAAAACCTTTTGATGCAGTAAGGCAGGTATCCTACCTATAGAAATGTGAGCATGGCTTCACGAGGACATAATTGTTTTAGAGATAGCTGTTAAGCAACAAAATAGTATCTAAGATGTTCTATGACATGCTGAAGTTAAATGAAAAATATTTGAAAAAAACAGGGATAGCAGGAGAATTTGGCATCACCTTTAAAGAAGTTATTCTAAAAATTTGTACTAAGAAGTATAGGGGTAGGCTGCCTAGCAGAATTAAAAACAAAGGTTAAACATCTTCAAAGTGTGTAATGAGTTTAGGATATATGCATATTATATTGTTTATGCTTGCATGTATCAGGAAATAAATGCCATATTCAAATTAAGAAAATTAATCATTTTCTAACCAAAAATTAGATTCTACTGGTTCTACTTAGAAATTCGCTTTCTCCTAGTATCTGTTTATCTCCTACTTGTTTTAGGACATGGACAACATGCCAGAATTTCCTTTTTGAGTATTTTAGCAAAAAGAGAAGTTTAACCACATTAAATATATCTAAAAACTCATTAATATCAAAGTATTCACATATTTTATGTGAACTCTGCTTTAAATGTCAACATAAATGCTTTCATTCAGATCTTTGTTCTTATCATACCAAGTAGTATCCCCTTGATTCATTTCAAATATTTGACTTATTTGTTTTTATTCTGAAGGAAAGTTTTCATCACTGTGGCAAAAATGACTGGGAAAGTTTAACCAAAATATATTTGCAAACCCCTCTTTAATTCACTATGTTCAAATGCAGTTTCTCAATAAGATCATTTTTCTTGAGCATTTAGTGTTTATAACTTTATTTTCATTAAAAAAATAAGTGCTTTTATTTGAAATTTTGCACATTGAGGTTTAAGCTAAGAGTTGCATGATTAATTAAATAGGAACAATATAATTTAGGCTATTTGTTGTGTACCTTCCAGTTAGGACAGATTATTTCAATGCTTACAGTTTGAGATCCTCCAGACCAAGGGTCATTAGACTTTGCATCATTATATCTACAGTTATCTGTTCTGCATTTGGACTCACACAGTGTAAATATTATGAAGATCTTTGCTAGAATAACCAGATAAGAAACTCACTCATTTTCTTAGACTTTTTCTAAATTTTGAGGAGTGACTAAAATTATTGTACATGTTTGAGACAGAAAGAGGGAAAGATTTATGAGATACATACATACAGACACAAGGGGCAGGGGACAAGTGAAGAAAAAGCTAAATCATTTTTGATGGTTCATTTTGTTTCAGCATGATTGATCCAATATACCTAAATATTGGGTCAAATAGTATTCTGTATATTTCCATGTGAGTTTTTTGTTTGGTTTGTTTGTTTTCTGTTTTTAACATTTAAATCAGTTGACTGCAATAAAGCAGATAGCCTCCATAATGTGAGATAGCCTCACCTAACCTGTTGAAGGTCTTAAGTCTACAAAGACTGAACTCTCTTGAATAAGAAGTAGTTCTAGAAAAATTTTGTATTTGAATTGCAACTCATCTCTGGATCTCCACATATTTTGTTGGTTCTGTTTTCTGAAGAATTAACTAATATTTTTTTCTGTTGTATGAACACCTGAAGTCATGACTGTTTCTGATCTTCTCGTTGACTTGATGATACTAAATCTCCTTTTGTTTACAGAAATTTGACTGAATTTTTTTACTTATTTACAACTAAAAGAATCCCGATACAGTTCATAAACTTTGAAAGAAGCACAATGGAAAGAAAAGGAGAAGTTCCTTAACTGATAAATGATAACAGATATCTGTAAAATGTCAAAGTAAAACAATTTCATTGGTAAAATGAAAACAATTTTCAATCATTTTCAGATGCAAAATAAAATAGAATATGTGCTACAGTGTTTTGTAAACTGCAGAATGTCATAAAATACAAAACTTCATGAAAACTTGTAATTTTAATTTTTACCAAATATTATTTCAAAAGTTTTAATTTAAGCTTTTTTTCTAATTTCTATAGTTTAAATAGAAAATTGTTAAGAGCTTTCATAAGACATCTCTAAGGCAAATTTAATGGAGAGTTGGATAAGACTTAAAAGTCCTTATGCTATATGATTAAGTTTATTAAATAGATTTCCATGAATGGTGAGAAAGTTAAGTCAAGCATGCTTTAAGCTTTAGTTTTAAGCTTTAGTTTTGTAGGCAAAGATATTTTTATAATTTTATTTTTTTCTAAGATAGTCTCCAGCATAAAACATCTTACTGCAAATAGATAAAGCTTCTATAGATGTATGAAGCATGTCGATGTGCTTCATGATACCTCTTTTCTGAAAGACTTCCGATTTAAAATATTTACTTAAGTATGTTAAACTCAATATGTTCCAAATGTATATGACCGGGGTAATTTTATTCACATGATAAATTATGTCATCTTCATGAATTATGTTATAAAAAACGCAGTGGAATCTAAACCCTACTACTAAGTCTATGGTCATACTTGACACTTTTGAATTTAGTGGCAAATCTGAATCACACAATTTTGCACTATTATGTATTTCTATAGCATTCTATAGATTAGATTCTATATTTATACTATAAATATCAATCTTAGAATTTCTGTGTGAGTGTGAATATATAAGTAAGATAAAGATCTAAGCCTTCCTTTTAGGAAAACAAAAACATGACTGAGACTTGTCAGGAGGGTTCAGATTTCTGGGGGACAAATTTAAGCCTAATTAGTAAATCCAGAGCTTATAAAAACAGAAAATTTAGTAGTAGATATCACCATTTCCCAGTATATTTAAAACTGTGAATAAAATTATAGGAGATTCTAGTAGAAAAAACAAGTTTATATTGCTCATGGAAAGTTCTTAGAAAATTATTGCCATTTATTTGTATAATCAATATTATTTTCAAATTTTAAGTAATATTAAATATCATAGACTAATATATTTTTTCAGTATGGATTTAATAAGATATTTTTCGTGTGTTTGTGTGTATGCACATTTGAATGGGATTTACATAACTTATTGAATTATGCTTATAGGCTTCCTATTTCTTCTTTAAAGTCTCTCTTTTGATAATGGTAGCTTTCTAATTAAGTTAACATTGTGTCTGTGTCAGTCACATAGCTTCAATAACATTATTCACACTATGTAGACAGGATCATAAATATAAAAACAAACGAGGCAAATTTCCAAACAATCTAAATATTAAGGTCAAGAGACAACCATCTCCACATTCGTATTATTTAAATGTCAATGCCTCCTCTCAATTATCATTCTCTAGAGGTCAGGTGACACATGATTACCAAAAGAAATATTACTGCTGACAAATTCTAGATCTTGTGGCATAACATTCTTCAACACACATATAGAGCTGATACTTTAATGTGTAAAAAACTCATATACTGCTAATACGGAAAAGTTTTTTTTTTTTTTAATTTGTTTCTTAAGATAGCTATGGAATTAATCATAGTCACCATTCTCAGAAGTACTGAGTGAAAGGAGAGTGGAGAAAAATTCTAAGTAAAATACATGAAATGTCAATTATTAATAAATTATTCACTTTTGTGAATGATGTCATCTAGTCTTTCATATATATTGGACAATATCTTGCAGTTGACATTATTCACTTGCTGAGTACTGTGGAAAGTATTTTTTAATTATAATAAATTTCTTAAGAAAAGTAATATTTTTAAAAAAAATTGAAAATGACTATAAGCAATATATTTTTGAGAAGCAAATGAGATTCAAAATATGTAGGCACATTTTGAGTGAAGTTCACATGTAATTATACAGATGTATTATTTGTATGCTGTGTTTAGGATTAGTAAGTTCATAGAGCAAAAAACATTAATTATAGTTGCCTTATACATTAAATGTATGCTATGTTTGTATGTATGTTTTAAGTGAATGCTAATTTTGCTAGCACTTAAATATGAAAGTATTGATATTTTGGTTGAGTCTTTATCTGCCTCTTACACTATGTGTAACCTCACATAAAATTATTAAACTCTCTAACCCTTGACTAACTGATATGTAAAAACGAAGTTCAAAACCTAACCAAAATGTTGGTGGAGTAATTCGAAGTTCATGTAATCTAAAATACTGACTAACACATATTAGATTACTTCAGATATACAGTTAGCAAGAACTTAAAAAAAAATTAATATTGAGACACCTATTCATCTAGATAGTTTTGGCAGTTAATTGCTAAGTATTTTTCAAAAGGCATAGTGAAAGTAGAAATAGGCTTTTTTTCTGGAAATAAATACTGGTTCTAATGCTGATTTGTAAGGTGGATACCTATCACTGCTATGGATTTGCTGTATCATTTGTTCTGTTCCCTCTGCTATAATCCAAACTGAAATTTTTGATGTTTTGGGCTGATGTATCAAGAATATTTTTGCCTCAATTCTTGGGACTTTCCTTTCCTTTCCTTTTTATTTAGACCGAGTAAAGAAATAATTCCGTAAAATGTCAGAAAATAATTATTTTTTCTAACTTTATGCATCCTGTGTCCTTTGTAACTACTCTACTCCTAAAAGCCTCCATAGGTAATATGCAACTATGACCCAAAGAAGCTTTCCTTGCATTACAAAATATGGATGTGTGAGGGTAACTGGGGAGGGTACAAATGTTATTCATGGTCTGTGGGCATTTGTTTGTCAGTCAATGGCTTAGACTGACTGTTCTTCCCAATGTCTATATGATGTACTTCTATACACTTCCTTTAAGTCTTTGCTCAAATTCTACATTTTTTCAATTTTAACCAGACTGTTACTTTCACAATTGCAAAGATTCTATCTCTCACCAACACACATTCATTCCCTTCATTAATTATGTTTTCTTTCAATCAGCTGTTTGCCTTTTTATTTGCAGGGGTGGGGTGGGGTGGGGTTATTTTTACAAAATGTTCGTAGCACATTTAATAAACATGTTCATAGATTGCCATTGGAATGAAAAATTGGTACAGTATTTTTAACAATAACTAATACGTCTTAGTGAATGTTACGTTTTTATGTCCTTCAACTCAGAAATTTCACTACTGGTAACAGATCAAAATAAATCTAGATTCCTGAAAAAAAATACAATTACATACATTTGCACAACAATACATAGTATGTGTAGGTATGCACATTTAAATATTTATTTCCTAAAGAAAAACTATTAATATAATGAGGCATACACAAAAATATAAGAAAAAAACACTTAAATATTTAAATTGTTGTTATAAATGCACACAAAATTAATTCAAATTTCATCATGTTTTATGAAAGAAGTATGCTCAAGTATCTATTTTAAAATATCTACAAAGTCTGAGGTATAGAATAATAGTACTAAAACTAGAAATAGATAAAGTAGAATGGAGGTATTCAGACCAAAAACAAATTCAGGTATCATTGAGAAACACTTTAATTTAAAACAAAGATTAAATACAAATAAGTAAAACTATCGTAATGATGATCATCTATGTCAATTTAATATGTAACTATATTAGTAAATTTACCTACATAAATTACATGTAAATGTTATGTAAAAATTATAATTATGTGCTTGAATTTATAAATAAGAAAATTATATAACATAGTACTGATACTTGTGAAAATAGCATAAAGGTCTTAAGGAAATAAGACAAAAATGCATATTAAGAATATGAATTGTCATTATTTCAAAATTTTTATTTAGCTATCCTAAATTTTAGAATTTATACATAAATATCTTGTGTAAAAAATTTATCATATCTTGATAACACAAAGATGATTTAATATTAGACTTAATTATATTAAAATAATAAAATGTTATTTATAGATATTAAAAATTAATGTCAGTAGTTAATTCTAGAAATAGTTAAAATTCATATTCAAGTAACATTTCTATGATAACAATGTTAAATAAGCACTCAGAGATAAGGGTGAAAGAGTTATAATACACATAATATAACTAAACTAAGACATTACTATTAAAATAATAGTTTTTTTTATTTTTTGATCTAACATAAAACAGAAATCTTAGACATTTTTGCCATTTCAATGAAAAATATAATTCTTAATAAATGATAATTGGTATATCATTCCAAACTTAGGAAACCAAATGGAATTTTAGAAGACAAAAAATGGCATACAAGTATCAACATAATAAGTATTATAAATAGAGAACATAGCAATTTTTGATTTTATGAAATAATAAGGTACTGTGCTCACCAGGGAACAAGTTGAGTGTGATTAGAGAGAATGAGAGGAGAGGAAGATGAGATATTGGTCATAGGCTTGTGCAGAAGACAATGCATTTCAGAACTTTATAAATGTAATAACATACTATTTTTAGTGTGATGGGATACCAATAAAGCATTTTGAAAAGAGGTGTGATATATTTATGGCTGATTTTTATTTGATTCATTTTTATTGAGGACCAAATGGCTTACAACTCAATATATATAACTAAAGTGAGTAATTATATACATTTTGACATATACATGATATCATACAACCATCACCATAATTAAAAAAGAGAAATACACAACACCTACAAAATTTCCTCTGCTATTTTGTTTTGCTTTGCTACTCATACACATGACATCCTCATACCACCACACTTAAGGGAACACTGGTATACTTTATGTAATAATAAAAAATATTTCAATTATTTTATGCAAATAGAATCATGAAATAAATACATATTTAATGCAACCTCTGTCAAATCATTATGACATTCTTCAATGAAATAGAACAAAAATAGGTATTTCTTTAGAGCTTTGAAAGATGCTGAATAGCCAAAATAGTTTTGAGAAAAAAAGAACAAAAAAAGGAGAGATTATGTTCCATGATTTTATACTATACTGTATATCTGTGAAGCAAAGTAAACAGTGCATAAAAGGCAAATGAAATGAACTGAAAGGGAGAACATATTTTCAAATCATGTTAGGTATGGGTTAATATCTGAACTATATAAAGAACTAAGAAAAAATTTCTCAACAACAAAAACAACCCAATTAAAAATGGGCAGAGGTGAAAAAGGGGTGGGGGGTGGGCAGAAGATTTTAGTCAATACTTCTCCAAAAAAGAGTAACAAGCTAGTGAAAATTTCCTCATTTCTTGTTATTAAGGAAATTCAAATTAAAACAACAAAGATATCACCTCACACCCTAGAAAATAGATACAGTCAAAAAGACAAAAAAATAGCAAGAGTTGGTGAGGAGACAGGAAAAAGACTATACAGTTTTGATGTGAATGTAAATCTGTACAACCATTTTGGAAAGTAGTATGGAGATTCCTCAAGATGTTAAAAATAGAAATTCCATATAATCAGTTTGTCTCAGTTGGGTATTGACTCAAATAGTATACAACTCTAAGTCAAAGATACACATGTATCCTTATGTTCATGGAAGTATTAGTCACTATTTCTTGGAAATAATTATGTTGGATAAAAAGAATGTGATACATATATACTATAGAATACTACTCAGTTATAAAAAGAAAAAGATGACTTTTTTTCCCCCTTTGCTACAACATGGCTGAACCTACATGGTATTATGCTAAAGGAAATAAATCAGATGAAGAATGACAAATGCCATTTTATTTCATGTATTAAGGATAAAAAAAGAAATGAATAAAAAAAATAAAACAACTTGCTCTTACATTGTTGGTACAAAATAGTTGTTATGAGAAAGGAAGGGAGTTTGCCAAATACGTTAAAATGGTTAAATGTAAGATGGAAGCGAGACTTTTACTGGTAAATATTTTTTATCTTTATTTTACTCAAAATAATTGCTTCAAGAATTTTTTCACGTTGTTAGTAGATTCACAACCATTAAATTTTGTATGCTTTTTGATGAATTAACCCAACTGATATTATGAAAATAATCTTTTTATCTCTAGTAACATGTTTTCTATGATAGTCTACTTATTACTATAAATATTCCAGTTTTATTTTAATTAATGTTAACTTTGTATATTTTTAATTCCTTTGCTTTTAGCAAGTTTGTATCGTATTTATGGTAATGTTCTCAAGACAGCATATGTATGAATCTTGCATTTTTATCTAACCTAGAAATGCTTACTTTTAACTGCTATTTTTATAATACTTATATTTAAGTGATTATTGATATGTTTGAATTTATATCTACTATGGTAGTGTTTTTAAAAACAGTTAATTATTTTTCTAATGTCATAATTTTAAACTCTAGTATTTATGTTAAAATTTTTTAGTAATTACAATTCAATGAATTCTGAAAATGTATATAGATACATAGCCTCCACTCCAGTCAAGATAAACAGCATTTCCACATTGTCCGAAGGTTCTTTAAACCAATTTTAATTAATTATCTTGCCCCTATTTCTTGGCAACTGTATTCTTTCTGTTTTATACATTTTCTTTGACTATAAATACTATGAATAAATTCAAATAGTATATAGTTCTTTGTGTTTGCCACTTTTAGCATAATATCTTTGAGATTCTTGCTGTATGATTAAGATTTTGTTTTTATTGTACTTAGTAGTATTCTACTACAGTCATAAAACTATTAATTCATGTACAGATTTTGGATATTGGAATCGCTGATTGGGAATACAATTCCAATAAATAAACAAATAAATAAATGAATAAATAAATAAATAAAACTTCTGTAGACCTTTATGTACAGGTCTTGTGATGAATATATGTCTTCATTTCTTCTGGATAGAATGTTCTCACCTCCCTTAGGAATGATATGATACAATATAACAAAACTTTTCCAAAGTGATTGCACCATTTTTCATTCCCACTGGCAATACACAAGATTTCTATTTGTTTCAATCTCCACTGACATTTGAAATTGTCAGTATCTTCTTTTTATTTTTTTAATCACACTAGTAGAAATTTCACAGTATCGATTCTGGCTAATACCTGAGATTTCCTAATAATAAATGATGCTGAGCATCATTGCATATGCTTAGTTCCATCAACTTGTCTCCTTAATGAAGTACAGTTAAAATGTTCAAGTTTTGTGGATTTTAGTTATTGAGTTTGTTCTGTTCTTAATACATTTTAAGAATTATATAATCTAGATACATATTTTTCACATATATATATTTCAGTTTTTTTTCCAGTATAATGCTTGTCTAAGTTTCTTTATTGACTGTTTTATAACAATTGTAGATTTCCATTAAAAAGGAAGGATGATAGAGAGAATCCATGCACCCCAATCCAGTTTTCCTTATTAGTAGCATTAAATTTCAGTATACAACATATGTACAATTAATGAACTAACACTGATACATCATTAGTGAACTGTTTATATTTTTATTTAGATTTCCTCTTTCGCTAATGTCTTTTTTTCTGCTTTATGATTCCATGCAAGATACCATGAGATATAGAGTTCTCACATTTCCTTAGTTTTCTCTTGATAGTGATTGTTACTGATATTCTCCTTATTTTAGTGCCCTTATCAGTGTTGAAAAGTATTGGTTAGATGTCTCTCAGTTGGTAAATGCTGCAGGCGTTTTTCTTGAATAGATCGACTTCATAGGTTTTGAGGAAGAAAACCAGGAGAAGTGAATTCCTATTCTCAGATTGCCTACTATTATCATGACTATTATCACTGCTGATAGTAACTTTCATCATCTGAAGGAGGATAGAGTTTTTGTGTTCCTTACCATAATGTTGTTCTTTTGTTCCTCATTTTCCAATGATGTATTTTGAAGGCAAGTTAATTTACACTCCTCACTTAAGAAACAGAATGGCTGCCTCTGAAGCTGCGCAGCACACACCCCACTCGGTTTGAGTCCTGGGTCCAGGGGGAAATAAAACGTGTGAACAAATAAATAAAAAAATAAAATAAAATGATTCTTCCTCCTCTCTCTTTCTTCCTGCCTGCTTCCTTGCCTTCATTCATGCATGCATCTTTCGTTAAAATAAAACCAAAAAGAAGTAGAATGAAGAATTAAGTTTTACCTCCCTAAGGATGTAACATCTACATAATTCATTTGGAATTCATCAGTGGAACGTCATCTAGTCTCATTCGTTTATCCAATAATTTATAATAATATCAACACATGAACACTTATTTTATTATGTGTTATAATAAAATAATATTATCCAATTTATTACAACACTTAAATTGCTCTGCCTTTCTACCTTGGAAACTCTTTCATTTGACTTCTGTGATTCTTTGGTAAATCGCATCACAATTTTAAGTTTTTCTTACTAGTTGATACTACTAGATGCTTCAGACTTATTTTGTACTTTTTTTTTTATTCTTTTATAGGATGGAAGCATCTAGGAATACAGGTACGTTTTCAGGCAAGACTCAGAAAGAAGAAAGAGGAGGAAGAAGCATTGATTTATTGATTTATTGATGTATTTAGTTGTGCATGTACGTTGTTCCCTGACCCAACTTGGTGAACCCAGATCCTTAGCATTTTACGTGGTCTATACTGGAACCACGGACGTAACTTCTGAACCACCAGACCCATCTTGCATATTTTCTGACTAAGTCCAAGACTGATCAATTTCTCCAAGTAGCTATGATTACTTTTATTGGAAAATGGTATTAAAATCAACAGCTCTTCACTAGGTGTGCTTATTGTGACTAGGGAGTCATTGCTTCTAAGTCCTTTCAGGAGACAAAGTTGTGTATTTAGTATTTTATACATATATGCATATATGCATATATTCTATATATGTAATATATTTGATAATTTCTTAAAATAGTTTTAAATGATAACTTTTGGGGAGTACATTTTTCTCTTTTTCCTTTATAAAAAAAGGAAAGCGGCAGCCAGGAATGAAGGGGGAGTAGGCAGGTAGTTAGGAAGAAAGAAGAGGAAGAAGTATTTCATTTATTTTATTTAGTTGTTCATCTTAGTTGTTCTTCCTGGACCCAGGTCTTGAACTGGGAACTTTGGAATTTATGTGAACTCCGTCTCAGTGAACTAACCAATTAGGTCAGTAGGGCACGTCAGGTATATAATTTTCTAAGCAGAAAATTAGGAATTGGTAGAACACATTTGCAGTTTAAAATATTTGCTATTTGTTTTTTCCTTATAAAGATATAATATTTAATTTTTAAAATTCATATGTGTTCTGTGCTGCACTTATGGTTCACCTCTGAGGTTGGATCTTAAGAATTAATTTTTTTATTTTTAGCAAATAACCATTCATTGACTAAAATTGTTCTATAATTGATTTTATAACTAATCTGCACAAAATATACTGAAAATACCTTGAAATTGTACTGAATTACATTTAGTTTCAACTCAACATTGATAACTGAAGATCGAATTACTGTTGAGTGTTCCCTTTCTCATTTACCAAATAAGAAGTCTTTTTCATAATTTCTTTTATATTTGGGATATACAACATTTTAGAAAATTACATACATTATATTGAAAAATTTAAATAGATTCTATATATTTTCCCTGTATTATACAGATGTGATAATCATATGAAAGCCAGCAGGAACCTAAGGGTTATACTTAGAGAAATTTAGGTTAATTTGAATCCTTTGGACCTAGAATTGAACTTCCTCTTAGTAGTGTTTTAAATAATATTTATTGAACAAATAAATGGTCACTTGCTTGGGTGCAAACAGCACCACGCACATCCAACAAGTGGCTTCCAGCTGTGAGCTTTTGTCTCTAGAGCCTTGTCATGTCATCATTTTGAGTAATGACAGCACATAAAAATATGTTCACATTTCTTGCACTGAGTTTCAGGAGTTATGCTTTCTGGTAAGATTTTGCTCATGGCCCTTGGAAAAGAGTTCACACTGATTAAGTATCCTACTCAGACTTATGTCTGACAAACAAAACAAAACCAGCTCTGTGCTCTAGGCAAGAAGGGCAATTTTAAGGAACATCAACAGCCTTGGGGTGACCAAGAAAAATATTGCCTTGAATCTATTGCTTGGACACCTCACTTCATGAGCCCTATTTGCTACAGATCCAATTTACCATCTTGAAAGCCTATGCCAAAATTGTTTTCTCCCTATTACAGTATTTCACACCTTCATATGCAGTGACATAAATAGACCACATTTGCTATTGAAAAGTCTAGATATTTTCACAATTCCTTAAGCAGGAATCTTGTCAACATTCGTTTTCTCACTTACCTCATGAAACAGATAGCTGGAGCCAACATAAATCCCTAGAGCATTGGATGTTTTTGCAATTGTGTTTGGATTGTCAAGCATATTACATAAAAATCAGTACCTTAAATAGATTAGATTTTGTTTTTGAGAGCTATTTTTTCAGCAGTTCAAGACATCCAAATATAACTCTTCTCAATCAATAATGAGCTAGTATCAGTAAAACAAATGATTTTTATTTGATATTTTAAGTTTTTAAGAAGCCATAAACAAATTATGATTTAATGATGATCTGATTTTAGTGGTATCAGAATAGCTACCACTTGATAAACTGCCTTCTATTTCATAGGAAAATAATAGAAAACTGATTGTGTAAATTACACAATTGTTCAGCTCTCCTGATATATATACATATATATATATATATATATTTGTGTTGCAGCAAGTTGGAGTTCAAGAATAATAGTATTTATTGTTCATAAATTTCAGGAGCATTGGAAACATATGAGTAAACCTATTTTTGAATTATATCTTTCATTTGGATTATGAGGCACATTCTTTTATGGTTAATTTTCCATTAGAATTAGGGCAAAGCCTATAGAATATGAAGGACACAAAGTCTAGCACATGTTACATTTCAAACTCATTTTCTAGTACTGTCTACTTTAACCACTTTTTGTTCACATTTCTTGTATATAATGTGATCAGAGATTGTGTATTTTGTTATCATAGCCTGACATGTCTTCCTCTGAAATAGCTGCATACAAATGTTAGTAGTAACAAATATCAATTCAAGTGGAACTCAAATACTATTCTACTATGAGACATTCTCTGCCAACCCTGTATAAGCAGCATTGTTTATAGTGACTTTTTCCATCCTCTTGCTTAATTTTTATCTCATAAAACTATTACAGTCAGAGATTTATAGTTTGCAATTATTTTTAGTTAAATGATTGTTTCTCTCTGCAGATTGTATAATTTATGAAATCAAGAAGATTGTATTTTTTATTAACTATTATGTGTAGTTCATCAAACACTGATAATTCCAGGGGCAAAATATCACCTTAATCTATGAGAATTATGCCTGGTAGAGTACATCATACATTTCTAAATGGGACCACAGAAACTATAAGGTATAGTTATATCCATCATTTTAAACTTCTAACTTTGGAAAATGTCATGAGCTGAGTTAAACTACTCTCATGTTGTTGCCCTTAGCCTCTGCTTTGGCCATGCTCTCTGTGGGTGAAGATTTAAGTAAACCTTGCTCCTCATGCAAATGTACACATACCCTAGCGAGAAGCTCACAAATTTACCAGCAAATGCACCCTGATGTGACTTATCCAACAGCCCTATGCTGCATAATCTTTGTCTCCCAACGCATTCTCCTAATGGGTTCCTTAGATCAGACTATCATGGGGGCTTACCAAAACCCCACTTTTTGGTTTAAATTGACCATTATGGGCTCGGTCTTAGAATCTCAAAGCATTCAGCCAAAGGACCCTGATAAAGCCATCCACAGCAAGTCCTACTCCTCTCTCTCTGTGTTCGTTTTGACCTTTCTGTTCGGTCCCTCAAAGTATGCCAGGTACTTCCTCCAGAACTGGTGAGAAAGAAACTTCTTTTGAAATTTCTGTTTCACTAACGGTCTGTTAAGGAAACACAGCTCATCATCCAGCTGCCTATGCTCCACTTAACAAGTGTTTATTTGACAGATTCATAACAGGTAATCTGTTAGGCAGTAATGGATTGCCAATATACATTTTTTTCCTTGTATGGTTTCCTGGATAGCCTCTAAAATTGGGCTTGAAAGTTAGTTGCAAGTTTGTGCTCAGCTTTCTTAATGTGCCGTCCATCAGGTATTAAACCAAGTGGAGGAATGACGATATAGAGTCCTCTATATCAACTTTAATTTTCAAGTCTCATTCCGCCCTATATGTGATAACTGGGTCATTTTACTAGACAAAGTGTTATAGTGTATCAGTTGCAGTGAATATTTCTTAATTGTTGGCACCAATTATGATTAATATGAAAAGGAGTCTTTATTATCACAAATTCACATCAGCTCTTTTATTTTATGAATTCTGAGATTCTCCTTTATTTTGTTCTATCAATTCTAGACAAATTGCGAATTCAGCAGTTTATTTTTTTCCCTCATTTTGCCCATAATAAATATGCATGTGTGCTCTGTGTAAACCAGCATAGTTTACTTGTTTAAATAGCCACCTAAGCAACACGTTTATGTGAGAGAGTAGCAACCTCTCACATGAGGGTGTATAGTCTATTTCAGAGAAGAAATGGGGAAGAGGGAGAGAGGTCAGAGTACATTTCCTGTTTTTGCTCTTTTCTCAAACTCCTACAGCTTAAAATATTTAAAAAATCAAGATAGATACTTAAAGCAGTATACCCTAACCCCATTAAGGAGCTCACATATACTGCTGATGAGCAGACAGAATTACAAAACTACTTTGGAAAACTGGGACTCTCAAAAATATTAACATATACATCTTCCATAGGATCCAGTCATTTTTATTCTAAATACTTGCCTAATGACATTAAATAAATTTCACTCAAAGAATGTAAATAGATGTTAATATTAACTTTATCTACACTACCATAAAACTGACAATACAATTTTCCATCAATAGGTGAATGAATAAGCAAAATGTATGTCTATATAATACAAAATTTTTCATTAATGGAAAGAAATTAATTGCTAACACTTTCGAGAATATGGATAGACCCTAAAGATGTTATCTTAAATCAAGCTACCAGCAACAAATTCTGTATGTTTGAATGTATGCACAAGTCTAGAAACTTCAAAAATATTTATAATGACCTGTAGCAGATCGGTGGTATAACTGAGGGCAGGAGTAGAAGGAATAATGAATCGAAAAGGGGCACAAAGAGACATTTGAATTGATGGAAATGTGTGTCTTGATTATATTAGTAGTTTAGTGACTATATACTTCTGTCAAAGCTCATGGAATTATATGCTTAAATTGATTTGATAAGTTTTATCTCAATGTATATAAAAAAGGAAAACAACTAAACACACAGACACAATGAAAGTATAATAGTAAGACATATTATTATTGTGTAAGCAGTAAACATAAGAAAGCTTGTATAGCTATATAATTAATAATTAGAATTAACCATTCAGTTTACAATAGTAAAGTAGGCTATTACATAACAATAATAGTATGAATTCATCATGGAGACATAGCGTATAGACATTCATATACTTACAAAAAGAACATGAAAATATTTGCTTTAAAGGTAGAAATAAAAATAATCTATAGAAGAGGTAGACAAAATGCTTTAAAATACAGATGTTAGTATTATTAATCAACTTGACTTAATTGAAATTTGAAAAATACTACATATTCTTTATAAGTGCATCAATGCAGAATAATGTTTAGGTTAAAAAGTTGAAATTTCAAATATTAGTATATTGCAGAGTATATTAATTTAGAAAAGTCCTCAAAGTTCAGGAAAATACACATTTATATAACTCCAAGGCACAGAAACCTGAAAGATAAATTAGAAACTATGTTTAAATGACAATAAAATACACATATCTGACAAAAAAAATCTAACCATCTAAATGTCTAAGCCTAGATTTTTCCTTTCTGGCAAATCCTATTAAATAGAAGAGAACCTATACTAATTGTGTATAAAATCATACAATAGAGAAAGATAAACATCATATTTATAATCTTAGTCATAAGATTAGTGGTATTTTGGGTAACAGAATGCAAGTAATGTAATAAAATGCTGACATTTTCACTGAAGCGAATTCATTGCTGTAGAATGAAATGCAACACAAGATACAATAGTAATGGATCCCAGTCGGAGTCTAATAGAGTAATGGAGAAATGAGCCAAAAATTAAACCTGAACTCAAAGCATCAAATAGAAGCACACTATGTATAGAGGTAGATGAAAACTTGATGGTCTAAGAAATTGGTAATAGACAATACTCTTTTTCTCTTCTGGTATAATGTAGGAAAAGGACTCATTTAAAGGGAAAACTGGTACTTAAAACTTATTACTTTTTGTTTCTGATAAAATTGTGTACATTTCTCTACTTAGTAGCATATTAATTGAAAATTTGTGAAGAAAATATTCATATATTTGATTATAAGTTAATTTAATAAAAATTTATTGAGTACCTGCTTTGTTTTAGGCAGGTGTTTTTTGTTTATTTGTTTTTATGATACTAGATATACAAAGTAAAAAAAAAACAAACAGACAAATCAATGCAGCCAGCAGCTTCCATTTCAGTTAGAAGGAACAGTTCTAATTAAATGCAGTATTGAATGGGGGAGTCAAAGAAAGAATTTTTAATATAATTTCAGTCTGAACCACAGTAATTGAACACTCTACTTTCTTGCTCAAATTGTTGATGCATTATTTTCTTATTTTAATAATATTAATTGTTTTAATATGAACGCAAATTTCTGCTTGGTAATTTGAACAATATGATAGGTCTGATAATCTTTAAGTACATCCTAAATAATGTTGTACAAAGATAACCATAATTTTTTGCAAAACCTAGACTCATAATAGCAAACACATTCCCTGTATTCTTTTTATATAAACTGGTTCACTAGAGGCATTATACTCTTTTAAAATGCTATATGTGTATACTGATTCTGACCACACTTTTCTGTTAACATTATAGAATTTATATGTGTGTTTGTATATATATATATATATATATATATATATATATATATATACATTCATTTAGAATCCAAATATTTGAAGCACATGTATTTGATGCTAGATTATTTTCTGGTTATGAGTGAGATTGACCTCATAAATTTATCTGTAGGACACACCAAGTTGTGCCTCACTATGGTGAGAGTAATGTAACATTTTTCTCAGTTCTTTTTATTATTAACTGAATAAAAAATTTGTAGGAATTGGGAAATGTAGTAAGATAACTAGAAAAATTTTGATGAGAAAATTGCAATTAATGAACAAGGTTATTTCAAGAAGGTAATGATTCCAAGTTGAAGGCTAACGGTAAATAATCTTAGACTGTCATACAATTCTTTCCCCTTTTTCATGCATTCCAGATTTCATTTCTCAAAGGACTGAAAATTTCAAAGTTCAATGGGGTGTTTCTGTATTATAGATAGGTAACCACATCCCTATACACGATAGTCCTTTTCAAAGTTCTACATAATTTCCTGAATTCTATATAATTTGCAAAACCCTAGGCAAACATTCTGTTAGAACACTTTATTAATGATTCCATTATTCAAATAATAATATATGAAGGAGATTTGTAAGAATTAGACTTAATTCTAGCAAAATTGAATGCATGAAATCCTAAGAAAACTTATTGGTGCTAAAGATAGTTAATAACAGATTCCAGTCATAAAAATGCATATATCAAGAAAAATTATGTTGTTAACAATAATGATAAAACTTTTAATATCAAATGGAATATTTTTTAACAAACTCTTAAGTCCCATTATTACTTTTTTTTTAGTATGTGTAACAATATGGTTGTTCTTCAACAGATTAGCCTACCACTGTCACATATAATATTCTATTGATATTTCCACAGGCTGTCTGGCCATGAATAAAAACATCATATAAATGTTGGCAAGAAATGTTGTGTAAACAATAAAACATTTGGAATATTTTCAGGAAGTTCCATTGACTCTCTCTCAATAGGATTCCCATGTACCATCAACCTGGTAACTGCCATAGTCTACAAATCCTTTATTGGAGAGATTGCAAATACTGATTTCCTGGTATACAGAGTAAAAGCATTTACATTCACTTTGTGTTTTAAAAGAGATTACATTTTGGAGAATGTTTGCTCTAAATAGAACTTTTTTTTTTTTTTTTTTTTAATGGATAGCTTCCTGCTGCTGTACTCCGTTCCTCAGCCAACATTAACCTTTAAAGAAAAGTCTCACATTTCCAAGGTCACTCATCTGAATGAAGAAAGTTGGCTCTCAGGCTTACTGGACAGAGGTTCTTTATATTCATATTGATGTCTTTATTGTTCTACATACGCATAATGAGAAGATGGTGTTTAATTCTTTGGTGTGTATCAAGGAAACTTGATTTCCATTTCGGCTTTCATTAGTGTTACTCAAACATGCCTTTGCATTCTATGTACTTTTACAAACTTCTTCAGATGTCATACAGTCTGACACATGCATACTATATATTTGTTTATTTGAATTACATTATATAAACTGCAGTGTACTGTAATATAAATTCGACATCCATATTACTATAGCATGATCACCATCAAAAGTCTATTTTGCATCCTCCACCATATAACTGATACCCTTTACCTGTTTCATGCACTCTTTTAACCTCCGTTGTCTCTGGTAGCAGCCAATCTGTTCTCTATCTCAAAGGTTTTGTTATTGCTGTTCTTATCATTGTTTTGCTTTGTATGTTCGCTTTGTTTATATTCCACATATGAATGAAATCATATATTTGTCTACCTTTAATTTATTTCACTTATCATAATACCCTCTGGGTCCATTCATGTTATCACAAACAGCAAGACGTTCTCCTTTAATACCTGAGTAGTGTTCCATTATCTTTTTTTGTATACCGCATATTCTTTATCTGTTGGCTGCATTATCCATTTATTGATTTGTGGGCACTTAGGCTTTCAAATCTTGGCTGTTGTAAATAACACCGCAATCAACTTTGAGGTGCATATATCTTTTCATATTAGTGTTTTCATAGTCCTCAGCTAAGTACACAGGAGTAGAATAGCTATAGCAGGAGCTCTTCTAAAATTTTGAGAAATCTCCATATGATTTTCTATATTGACTGCACAAATTTACATTCCCAGCAAAAGGTCATGAAGTTTCCATTCTTTCCACATCTTTTCCAAAACTTGTTTCTTGTCTTTTGGTTGCTAGCGATTCTAGACAGTATTTCATTGCAGTTTGGATACACATTTCCCTTATAATAAATGATGATGAACATCTTCTAATGTCTTAGCAGTCTGTAGGTCTTCTTTGGAAAAAAATGTCTATTCAGCTATTCTGCCCATTTTTAATGGAACTATTTGGAATTGTTTTGATTTTTCTTGTTTTGAGTTGTGTAAATTCTTTATATATGAATATGTGTATATAGATTTATATGTGAATATTAAGCCATTTCATTATTTGAAAATACTTTCTCAATTTAGCAGGTTGCATTTTAATTTTGATGGTTTCATTAGCTCTGCAGGAGCTTTTTAGATTAGGGGAACCACTGTTTCAGAGGCTAAGGTGTAGGCCATGTAAAGCCTAAGGGCATAAATATGAAACTAGGGTGCTGGAGAAAACTAAGAAGAAAATAATTTCCAGTTTCACATTGTTCCATCTGATTATCTCTCCAAATCATCAAAACATTGTTAAGACAAATGTCAAACATCACCACCGATGTTGCCTTCTGTTCATGTTATATTTTCAGGTCTTAAATTTAAAACTGTAATCCATTTTGAACTTTCATTGATGGTTTATGATAGTGATCTAAATTCTTTCTTTTATAGATGACTGACCAATTTTCCCAGCAACATTATTGAAGAGATTTATTTTTCTCTATGGTATATTCTTAGCTCTTTTTGCCATAAGTTGTCCATATGTGTGGGTTTATATCTGTACTCTTGATTCTGCTCTGTTGATTCATGTTTGTTTTTATTCCAATACTATATTGAAGTAGGGGAATGTGATATTTTTATTTTTGTTCCTTTTTCTTGTTTATTTTAGTTATTTAGGGTCTTCTGTATTATATTTCTGTGAATGATTTTATTGTGATTTAAATAGGGATGTGTTCAATCTGTACATATCTATAGGTAAAATGGTTTTGTTATCAATGTTAAATCATCCAATTCATGGGCATAGGATATTTTTTCATGTTTTGTGTCTTTTTCAGTTTCTAAAAGAATATCTAATGTTTTCTAACATATGTCTTTCACCTCTTTGGTTAAAATTATTCCTCAGTATACAATTATTTTTGATGCACCCAGAATAAAATTTTCTTGATATCTTTTCTAGTTTGTTATTTATTGAAATGCAACAGATTTTTATATTGAATTTTAGCCTGAAAATATATTGTGTTTATCATTTCTAATTGTTTTAGTAGAGTCATTAGTGTTTTCTATATTTAAAATTATGTCATCTGTAAACAATAATAGTTTCATTTCTTTTTTTAAAGAAAGGTGCAGGCAGGAATGAAGGTAAGTAGACAGGCAGGCAGGAAGAGAAAGAAGAAAGCATCCTTATTTTGTTTATTTAGTTGTTCACACTGATTGCTTCCCTCTGGGTCCTTGCTCTTTGGAGACAATTGACCTAATTGCTGCTCCACCAGGTTGTGCCTATTTCTTAATTTTTGACATGGACAACTTCATTTATTTTTCTTGCCTAACTGCTCTATCCAGAATTATCAAGACTACATTGAATAATAAGAGTGAGAGTGAACATTCTTGATTTTTTTTTCTGATCTAATAGGAAAAGCTTTTAAATTTACTCTAAGCAATGTAACTTCAAAGCAGTGGGTATATACCATTAGAAAAAAATTGACACACTATTGGCTACCATGCATGGTTTATAGTCTAAAATATTTATGATTTTATTAACTCATTTAATTATTACACATTGGAATTATAAATTAAGAAAAACAAAGAGATACTTAATATGTATTTGAGAATTCAAATTGTATATTCGTTGTTGTATTATGATTGCTGGAAAATGAAATAAAATAACAGATTTTAATAGAGTATGTATATATTGATGTTTTCTTGAAGTAAATAATTTAAATTTAATTTTTTAAAGCACTATTACGTTTGGTCACAGTTTAAGGTTAGATCAGATTATTTATTCATTCTGAGAAGTAATTTTTATCTTTGAGAATCCCACAAAAGACTACCGGAACATATCAAATAGTTCTGCTGGAAAAATGACCGCTAACATAAGGAGTATTTTCAGCTGAAAGATGTCGCTAATTTGAATTTTTTAAAAAAAACCTGCCTTGCAGTTTCATTTTGGAAAGTTGTTTCTTCATGCTAGTCTTGATTTAATTAGACACTTATGAACATGCTATTTTGCAGTTGGTAGATATTCTCCAAATCTCATTTTACTTGGTGCTATCACTGAGCATAATGATAGAATTGTTAACAAATGGAAATACCAGTGATGATAATAATTAAAATTGTAGATAATTTAAGTTTGATGTTATTTATTTGTATATTTTCCATGTGATTAATATGCTAAAGTATAACCAAAAGGATGAAAAACAGTGTCAAAGTTTATAAAATCAGCTAAATTAAAAGCTAACCACTAAACAGTTAAAATGTTAAAATGGTGCACTTTGCAAAATTAAGTTTCATATTTTTTATTTTAATTAAATATTGCATGTTTCAGTATATAATTTCTTATAGCCATTAAATACAAAAAATATTTTTGTGTCAAACACTTAGAAAAAATATGACAGTGTAAGAGGTTCAATGATAAAAGAGATAAGTAGGGATACTGAGTTTCTCTATAAATTTTACTTTTTAACAGACTTCAATCAAGGTGTCTTGTGTTTTGCATACAAAATGGACGCTAAAATTAGATTCTTTTTCCATCATATCATTGTCATTTCAGAGCATAAAAATGAAGAATCAGCATCAGCATTAATTCAGCAAAATGTTTTCTTCAGATCAAAAGTCATAAATTATTGCAAACAACATGATTTAATTCAGGACAATAATAATTTTGAAAGCTCAGTTAGTGTTAGAGTTATGTTAGAATTTATTTTTAACAGTCATGATGTAAGTGATCTGAGAAACAATTGTGAAATTATAGTCTGCATAATAGACAATTTTGAGGCAGCTATTTTTTGTTTCCATGTGCTTTTGAGACTGTGAAAATAAATTTAACTTCCAACCATTTTCATATGTTTTGTTTTGCTGACTAGGAATACCAAATGTTCATTGTGATAGTGATACACTCAAGAGCAAACATAATCCAGGAATTTATAGAAGTAAAGATTGATGGCATAATAAAATATTCCTTATTTTCAGAGTTTAATTGCTATTAGAATGTAATTTCTGGATATTTTATTATCTGGTCAATTCTTTAGCACTGATTTTGTTTTTTGATAGATAGCTGGACTATTTACTAGAGTTATTCTCTGAAACACATAGGTTATGTGTTTTTTAAAAAGAAAAGCTCTTAATTTTGATTTTGTCAAAGAAGAGTGCAATTAAATTGCATTTTCCCTAAGCAAAGTGAACAGATAAGCTAGCAAAAATATATTATCAAAATCAAATGATTTAGTAAGAAAAATAAAGTATGCTATAGATGTCGAGACATGTTTGACATTTCAACGTTTAATAATTTATAAATTAAGGCAACAGCATAGACAACATAAACAAAATATTTAAACAAATGAATTGATTTTAAAATTACACAGGAGCAATGATTTTTAAACATTTAAGCCTATGATCATTTCATATTTAAATTATATAATTTTAATATTCTTAAGTTGAATGTATACAAGCAAACCCCCCCCAAAAAATAAAGATGCTGATTTGCTATGATATAAAACTTAAACCTGCATAAGGCAATACTCCTTTAACAAAATTAGTTTAAAGAATTATACATATATTTATTGAATTTACACAGCTGAAAAGCTGTATGACTTTTTCCATAAAGCTAATCTTTATGTGTTATTGGAGTTACAATTCAGACATAGAGTATTTCACATCTATTCTAAGTCATAGAATGACACAAAGAATATTTAAACAAATTACAAAACATAATTTAATATATCCTTCATCATGAGTGAAAGTATTCCCAGAAATATAGAAGTCTGAAATTTTTTCAGACACATGATGACGTCAATTTTCATTTCTCTGAAAGAGAATGTGACTGGATATTTCTAAAAGCATTTCAAAACATTATAATAAAAGGACTTTTGAAGATTGTTAATAGAAATTCTTCTGTAAAGATTAATTATTGAGCATACATGTCCATTTTTAAGTCTATAATTAAATATTGCCAATTATTTATTTAAGTTATGAATAATACATTTAGAAAGAATAACATTCTGGTACTGTCACTAAAATATTTTTCTTTGAGAGCCCCACTAGTCCCTAAAAAGGAAAATGTAGTATAAATGAACTGCATGTAAATATTTACACGTAAAAACATCATTATTTTTAAAAATCTAGTTATATTTCCATTTTGTAAAATATGGTTCTTATATGGTGAAGTTTAGTTGTGCCTATTTTTTGACTTAAAACAAGGATAAGGCTAGTATAAGGATTATTGTAGAAATATTTCGTAGCGATATATTTTCTTTTATCATATTAATCTTATGAGGGCTAAGTAAATGCGTAATTAAAAAAACTATCAATAGTCCAAAGTAATTGCAGCATTTCTAATGGTGGTTGAAAATATATACTATTTTAAAATTGCATTTGCTCCATATTTGTGTTTCAATTTTATAATCAATATCTGTTTATTGCTTATTGAAATTTTAAGCATTTGCATCTGCATATGTTTGTATGATGTGTGTGTATGTTTGTGTGTGTGAGTATGTTTGTGTTTGTGTGAGAGAGAGATTCAATTATGTTCCTTATTGACTTTCCCCAATAACTATCATTATTGAATAAATGGAATAAGTATTTTGACCATGTCAGTGTTTAATGTTTAAAAAGTCTATGTAATATGAATTTGTTTATCATAAAATGTTATTGAGATATTTATTCCAAATAATTTTGTTGCCAAATTGCCAAATACTTTGCATAATGCTTTGCTTTGATGGGCATTATAAATTTTATGAAATCTAATTTACATTTTTCTTTTTCTATGTCTGAATGATATCTTTTCTCCAATGTAGCTCTTCTTATGTGATAGTCACAAGTATCTGGAATTTTGGTCTAAAAAACTTTATTTTTGGCTATTTTTAGGAATATAATCAATTTACCACTAATTTATGTAAATATATTAATACCGGTTAAGGTAATGTCTTATTTCTTTTATATGGATATTTGTTTTTTATAGTTTCATTTGTTAGAAAGACTTTGATCCTTTTGGGATTTATTTGGTAACTTGTTCAAAACTCAATTGTTCATATATATGTTTATCTCTATCTGAACTTTGAGTTTGCTCCATTGATCTTATTTTCTTATGTGGTTGCACACATTCATCTCCTTAGGATTCCTTAGATTTGCCAGGCCATTCTCTTAAACCTCATCTTTGATCAGGATTCAGCTTACTCTGTGAGGAATATCTGATTCATGTAGCCCACAACTATTCCATGGAAAACAAACAAGAAAAATTGATGGAACAAGTCTAGAAATAAAGATCATTTGCTATATATTAACTAATTATTGAAGTAAAATACACATGCAATAATCTGTATATATTCAAAGTATACAATTTACTAGTTCTGACAGATGAAAATACTTGGGACTAATGTGCCATCTAGATAGAGAGCATACCCAATAAAGTCAAAAATTTTTTCTTGTCCCTGATTCCCATCTTTTGACACATCTCATATGGAAGTAACATCTGATTTGCTTTCTTTCACCTAATAATAGTTTTTATTTTCCAGTATTTTTCTTTAAATGGATTCTTACAGTATCCACTTTCTTTTGGTGAGCTTAATTTTTTCCAATTTTTTAATAGTAACATTTACATTGTTTTGTTCATAATGCTGCAGAAATTTTAGAATATTGAAATTGCATCTCAGTCTGTATTTCATACCACATCCACTGCCAGAGTTCCAGTGTCTTTTATCACCACCTTTTCCTTTTTTTCCTTCCCGTTTCCTCATAAAGATGTCCTGTGTCCTGTTGATTTTGTTGGGATTTGTACGTTCATTTGTTTAGTTTCATTATATTCCAAATATGAGTGAAATCATCTTGTATTTTTATTTATCATTCATTTTGCTTAACATGATCCCCTCCAGTTCCATCCATGCTGTTGCAAAGGGTGAGCCTAGTTTTTATTCTCAGTGCAGTTTTATCAGTTCATTCATGTTGTATCAATAAATGATTTATTTGTAAGTCAGATTAGTAGTTTACTGTATAGATAAGTGACAATTTATTTATTGATTTACACATTGATAAATGTTTGAAATATTTTTCCAGTTTTTTATCACAAACAGAAGAGCTATTTAAAATTTGTATACAAAGTTACAAGGATGTACACTCAATTTCTCTTGAGAAAATAAAAGTGGAACCACTAGGTGATATTTAAGAGTACTTTTTCTCTTAAGTGTTTTATGAATTCACTGTGTTTTAGAAAATTTTTTTCTGAATTTTGATAAAAGTAAATATTTCACTTTTTATATATGGGACCTACTCTTAATGTTGTGACTAGGAAATCTTTGCCCAACGCTTTGTCACAAAGAACTTTCCCTATGTCTTCTTCAAGTAATCTTGTACTTCTAGGATTTATATTTTGGTCTGTAGTCTATTTTGAATCAATTTTTATAAATGGTGCAAGGTATAGCCTATCTACATATGCAGATTGTTCTAACAATTTTTAGTCAAGTTATGCTTTTTCCACTCAATTGTTTTGACAAATTTATTAAAAATTGAGTTGCATATATGTGCATGAATACTTATGGGCTCTTTATTTCTCAAGTTGTCTATTTTTTTGCTATTACTATCGTCTCTTAAACTGTGCCTTTATATTTATTTTAAATCTAGGTATTTAGATGAAAAATGCCTGGATCATCAGTTATTTTCTCTCAAGTAATGAGTCATTCCTGATTTTTTAAAAAATATATCTCATGCTATATAACAAAATAAATGTCAATGTCCAGAATTATACCAAAAAAATACCTTAAAAAATAGGACATACACTAAAAAATAGAATGTGACAGAGAATTCTAGAAAAAATACTTTTCTAAGGACATGTCATTGGAACATCAAATTAGGGCCTTGAGAGAAGATCATATCACTTTCGCTCATTCCCAAGGAGGTAGCAAATAATGATTTTCTGACCCATGCTTTATCTTTGAAATAAACTAGATACCCATGAAATTTTAATATATAGCAAATTTCCCAAGAACACGTGATATAAATATTGCTCATTGTCTTGCTTTTTTTTTTCAATTATAGTCAAAGTTTTTAACTCTTACTTAATATTAATAGACACACAGAAGACTTAAAAGATATAATCGTCTAAATTGATATAATTCTTGCAGCAACTGTAAAATACAAATAATTTTCATGATCACACTGGAAAATTACCAAAATATACTATACATGCGCTTTAAAACATCAAAAAGAATATTAAACAATGTGAGTCAAAACAGAACTGAAAGGACAAATTGAACAAACTCACTATTACTACTGGGAACTTCTTTAACTTTCAGTAATTGAGAGATGAAGCATCTAGAAAATCACTGAGCATTTATTTGACCTGAACGACACACCAAAGCAACTTGATTTAATTGATGTACAATAATTCATCAGAAAAGTAGTAAACATATGCTTCTCAAGCTTACATAGTTTATTCAATAAAGTAAAACACTTTGGGGTCATAGAACTCAACTGAACAAATTTTAAAAAATTGATATCATGCACCATATATTCTCATATCACAATGGATAATATCAATAAGCTTCAATATTAAAAAAAATTAAATCATTAATGTCCACTAATCCTAAAAATAGAAAGCAAAAGTCTTAGCTTAAAAAGTTAATTTGACCAAAAACACAAGGAAAATTTGATATCCCTGATCTATCTCTTCCAGAGAATGTAATCTACTGATCAATATCTCTCACAATTTGATAAGCCAAAATCTGAAAAATTAAAAGCACGTTGATTGCAAGAGCATGAAAAATTATGCCTAACCAAAAGACTATTTCAGATACGTAGGACTGTTTATTTTAGGAATAAATATATTATATAAATATAAATATGTTATATCTGTTTTGTTTGCATCAGATACATATAATAACTTTAGGACAGTGCTGAGAGTTAAACTGGAAATTAATGTTAAGTGGCTCAGAGTACTTGAAGAGAGGTAGCTTATTTATACTCTAATAGTGTGGACAGAGAGCTTATGAAGAGTCATTTAAGTGGAAACTTTCATAATAAAAATATGCTAGAAATTTTAGTTATGCTGATGGTTTCATGGGAGACTTAGATATCTCAAAACTCATCAAATTTTAAAAGTGTGCATTTTAAAAGTGTCATTTATTGTGTGTCAATTATACCTTAACAATTTTAAGGGTGATCCAGATTGCTTTCTAGGAATATTCCAAGATAGTTCTGTCTCAAAAAGGTAAGCTGGATATTTTCACATAGTACAGTCTTGGGAATGGTCAGGAAGCATCTTTCTAGATTTACAGAGAGCAGAGTGGTCTCTGGAACTGTGGGCCCCTAGGCTGTTAGAGAACCTCCATCTGACAGCATTTGTAAATTCATTCTCTCTCTCTCTCTCTCTCTCTCTCTCTCCCCTTGCCCCACTTCCTCTTGCAGCCACCACATACACAAACATACATAAATGTACACATACACACAGAACACAGAAAAACTACATCACTGATATTTAATAGAGAAGATTTCATAATTAATGGCAAATAAATGAGATGATTTCAGATAAAGTGCCAGTAGGGGCAAATAGGGTTATAAAAGTAAAGAATTGATCAAGAATGACTTACTGGAAAGAGGCAAGGGAAGATCTAAAGCCTCCCTGAAAATGAAAATTGTACTTGAACTCATACATGAATTATTCTACAAAGTCCAATATAATCAGTTCCAAGGGCATTAATGCTACACAGATGAAGCAGCATATGCCAAGAGCTAAGCTAATAATCAGGTTGGAACATTTGAGAAACATGAAGTAAGATGATGCAACTGGAGTGTAGTAAGGGACCCAGTGATGGAAAATGAGCTTCCAGATACAAGCAATGACAAGATTATGTAGGACGGTAACCATGCTCTTAGATTCTCTAGGAATTTGGAAAGCATTCTAAAATATGGATAAATATGTAAGATATTAAACAGAGGAATGACTTTGTTTCTAAAAACTTCCCCTCCCCACCCTTGGACATCAGCTGATAAGTCCAGGTTCTACTCATTATGTTATCATCCTGAGATGATTTTCTACAGCAGGATGATTAAATCAAGTGTTTTTTTAAAAAGTACTGTCTTAGTGTTGAACATGAGAATTTTCCCATTGCTAAAGAAGATACTGCTACTTAGAAAAGTATGTTATATCCTTCTGGAAAGAATCGCTCAAGGGCTGTACTATGTTAATTTATATAGATTTTGAAGGAGTATTAAGAAACAAATTTAAAGGTCAACTAGTCTTAACTGAATACCTCTTCTAGAATTTGGGCATCTTCATTTTTTATTGCTAGATATTTTCTTTTCTCATCTCTATTTCTGCTAAAGTTCTATATTCAAAATTGAACTGATACTTGCACTTCTATATCTATTTACATATATGAAACACTTGACTTCTGTCTCATATTGTATTCATTCATTATATATCACTTTGATCATTTAAAGATAAGGAAAATAAACTCTTGGTCCAATAGAGACCAGTGGAGTCATAGCCAATGGATCATACTCACGGAATTAATATAAGTAAAACAGTATAGATCCAAGCCTTCTGTTTGAATAATATCATATGCTGAGAGACAAAGGACTATCTATAGAAACCAGTGCTAAATAATATTTGAGAGTGGGAATTTTGATCATTTTTATTTTGCCAATTTTAATGAATGGTATATTATAAGATTATTGCTTATAATTAGTTACATGATTAGAACAATTTATAGTTGATAAAGAGATCATGGCAGGCATTCCATATATTCATCAAGGTTTCATCCGTATGATAACCCAAGCAATAGGTTATATGCTTTAACATTTTAATTTGATCCTAACCAATAATATTCCATTGATGTATATACTTATAGAAGTAGCAAAAATATTACACAATTGTTATCATAATGCATCAACAGCAAGTAAATGCATTACAGCACTAAAATGGCAAACTATTTTATCTATCAAAAGAAATCATGGTTCAAAAGCTATGAACAAAAAGGAAAACTACAAAATGAGATTAAAAAGACTAATTAAAAGATTAAAAGATAATGTGAAAATCATGCTATGTTTCCTTTTTTTAAATCAAATAACCAGAATAGATTCAGTCTAAGTCAAGATGGCAACACTTCAAAGGCTTTTCATAAGTGATGTCAAGTAATTTCAATTGAATTGAAGCCGCCAGGTTCAAGAGAGAGATTGAAGGTATCAGGACCCTAAGGACACTGGAAACTTCACTAGTTTCAAATTAATTTAATGTCTATTAACATCAAATACTGGGGAAAGCAGGTTAGTGATAGAATTAGAGGAAAACTTTGGGTCTACTATTCTTGGATTTGCTTTTGAGTTACTAGTTGTCATCGAAAAACTGCTCTTATACACTGCTTAAATATATTTTCTAATTCCAGAAATCCAGAGTCTATTTTTCTTATAAATTAAATTCTAGAATTACAGGTTGTCTAGTCATCTGGCATCAGTTAACTTGCTTGACTTTCTACAAATCGAAGCAACAGTACAGAAGGCAAAACTTCTATATCATTATGCTGTTCCAAAATTCAAGCTAATTTGTGATATAATATGTCAAAGATTCCTGTAGCATTACTATTAGAATTACTCTTTTTACAATAATTTGTTTTTATGAAATAAAAAGAAGTGTAGACTACTTCTTCACTCCTCAATCTAGATATTAGAATGAAAATTATTTCAGATTCATTCTTTTAGGTGAAAATTTTGGTGTAAGAATATACATTCCATATGGAAGTAGCCAATGTTAAATTAACAATATACTCAACTAGGAAAACTCTTTAAAAATGGAAGAAAGAAGACCTGTTTTACGTGGGACTTTGAAAAACTTGCTTTTCCCTTTCCCTTTCCTATATCATACCCTTATTGAGAACGGCATTCTAGGGACATATTTTAACAGATATTTGGAAACTTTTCCCTAGAAGGACTATTGCATATTTCATAAAATTTAGTAATTAAAAATTTAGTAATTTAGTAATTAAAAAAATGTAACAGCAACCGTGGTAGTATGATCTAAACTTTTAAAAGCTCTTATTTTTATACTGGTCTGTAGTCAGGATTCTTCAGAGAAATAGATTCAATGAGATATACATGCACAAAATACGCACACACATATTACATGTGTATATATAGCACTTATGTTACTTTATTATGTGTAATTATATATATATATCATATATAATTAATGTATATTATATATACATATGTATATGCATGAAAGAGAGAGAGAGAGAGAGATTTACATTAAGAAGTTGATTCACACAATTGTGGAAGGTATCAAGTCCAAAATCTAAAGGATGGCCTAACAGTTTAAACATATAGGGAACAGTTAATGGTACATCTTGAGTAGTCAGAAAATCTTTGGTCAGAATTTCCTTCTCCTTGGGTGAGATTAATATTTTATTTAAATGACTTAGCTGATTGATTTCTGTCTATATTCTAGATTTTGATTTGCTTGACTAAAATTTTACTGATCCAAAAGTTGATCTCATCCAAAAATTTTTTTCACAGAAACATCCAAATATATTTAGTCAGATGTATAAATATCATGGCTAAGTAGGTTGGCATATAAAATTTTCTATCACAAGTTTGTTACTTCTCAGTTTAGCAGATGTATACATTACCTTAAACCATAGTTAACCACCAAGTTAAGTCAAAATCAAGTTTATGCTTCATTCTAACATATACATATCCTGTGAACTGTAAAAATATAGTTCTTTTTCCCCAGAAGAGGATACCAAGTTTGATTCATTGTCATTCTTCTTGATGTCCTGTAATAACTTAAATTCTATGAAATAAAGATAGTAATACTTAAAATATATGAAGTTAATAGATACTCTTTCATCTGGTTATATATAAATATAAACATGAAATAAACATGGTCTATATAAAGATACATATTCATAATAGAATATGGATAAATTCATAACTATTACAGTCTTTGTACCTATAACTTATTAAATGGTTATAGCTGTACTTATAATTACCTTATTCCACTATCAATTCTTTGTTCTCTTTTCCTTCATCTAGTACCTCAGATAGTAATGGTTCTTTATGAAGATCTACATTCCCGGAGAATGTGGGTCAAATTAAATTGTTATAGTTTTCTATTGAATTTACTCATTGGGCAATGTAATGCTAAGAGACACCCTAAAGGATTTCCTGTATCCCAAACACTCTTCCTTATCTCTATTATGTAGTAGCAATCCAGCTGTCTTTGGGGAAACAGGACAAATTACTCCAATCTATCGCATAAATCCTTCTTTTTTTTTTTTTTTTTGATTCAGAGACTTGAGCAACCCAAAGTGGATAAGTGAAAGTCTTAAGTTCTAATTTAGTAGCATCATTTTTATACTGCCTGATAGAAATAATAGAAATATACTTTGCTTTGGAACTAAGATCTCTAATCCAGCAGAGCATAAGATCACGAGAAGCAACAGTTTTACTAGTCAAAAACTAAGAGTGGGAGCAATTGGTGCCACTCTCATTTCCTCTCCTTGATCCTATCTCTTGAACTTCTGAATTCTTGCTACACAGATTTAGAGTATCTACAGCCTCCTAGAGGACATTGCCCCACCACTGAAAGATATTGCTACCTACTTGGTGCTATAAATAAGCTTACATTTTTCCACCATTCTAGTAAGTCCTAGTAAGATTAGTGAATTCTATGAGTTTGGGTCTAGTGTGGCACTTTATTTTAAAGTTAATTCCTTAATCAGAAGGAATGTTCAATGTTTTGTTGAAATACCATGATGATGGATAAGGCATCCAATATCTCAATAGAGTTTTCAAGTGGGAGGGAAAATACATATCCAAAGGAAGTATCTATTTCCATAAGAACGAAATATTGCCCCTTTCATTATGAAAGTGGTTAATTCACTCAACCTGACTGTTGGGAGCTGGCTGATAACTCTTGTTAATGGAACAAATTCTGGGACTCAATGCTGGTCTCTGCTGCCTGCAACTTGTACTCAGCAGTGTGTTTTAGCCAGATTGATCTTGGTGAATAGAAGTACCATGATCCTGAGACCATATATAACTCCCATCCCTTACAATTTAGCCACTTCACGAGTTCACTGAACAATGGTAATTGTGACTAGAAAAGAGAATAGTATACAACAAATCATTCCCAAACTTGTCAGCTTGATTGTAATAATTTTCCTCATTGGAGTTGCGTTTTAATGAGCATTCACCTGGGACACAAAATTTTCCATTATTTTCTTATTCAAAGAGCTCTATTAATATTCCTCTTCCCCAGACTCCCTAGTTACCAATTTTCCAAATGTGTTCTTCCAAATTCCTAACTATACAGTCGCACCATTAGTCATATTCCACAAATGATTGGATAATTGCACATCTGTCCATTTGTACTTTCATGTAAAATCAGCAACCAGGTATGAACCACAAAGTTCTTCCCACTGAGATAATTGTCCTTCAACTGCACTTTAGAAATATTCCAGAAAGTGGCTGTAATGCTGCAACTTTTCATTGTGCATTGGTAGCTATATTTTACATAGAACTCTCTAAAACAAGCCTGAGTTTTCCACTCTTCTTCATCAACTGATTGTAGGCAGCTCCCAATGAAATTACAGTTACAGACTAGCAGATAAATAGTAATGCAGCAAAAGTGGGGGCAATAGGTAATTGAGTCATTTCTTCATGTAAATTACTTGTGCCTTTAGGGCATACTTGAGTGCTTGAGGCTGACCTACATACCACTTATTTTTGATCATGGACTGCTACTGGATATGGCCAACTTAATGGATTAATGTGTCAGCTCCTGTTAGTTCAGTTTGAATAGTAACTTGAAGATACGCTTAAGGTTTCAGTTTTTAATACAATATGGCCCAATAATGGCCAAGAGTCATTTCTCGAAAGGAGAGTACTTATCTACAGATGATAACAGTGCTTCGTTTCAAAATCCTAAAGGCTTATGCTATGATTTTCTCAAAGGGGCCTGACAAAGACTCCTGACAACTTTTCTATCTGTCATTGATGTTTCATGCACCATTGGATCTGTGGATCTTACGGCCCCGGTGTCATGCATCTTGCACAATAGCTTGGTCCTCATACAGGGCCTTATCTTTATTATTACCCCTCTCAAAACTGACATCTTTTCAGATTACTCAATAAGCAATCTAGAATATCACACACAAATGAAGAATAGGTTTAACCCAAAAGCAGAAAAAAGGCTCATTAGTGTATCATTTTTATTTGTAGTAGAAGCCAGATACCACAACTTATCTTTCACCTTAGAAGGTATATTTTAACATATACCACTCCATTGGGTCCCTCAAATTTAACTAAAGTAGATTTACTGCTGTTGTTATATGATTTCCATTTTTCTGACATGCAAATCTTTTAAATAGCCAAGAAACACTGTCAGTCACCAAAGAAAGTAGAAATCAAAGAACGGTTTCCCTAGAGCACCCAAAAAGTAGTCTGCCTTAATGACAGCTTGCTTTTGGTCTAGATTTTGTTGTTATGACATACGGAATGGTGAAAAAATACATTTTATTGATGGAAGGCACTCATTTGTGATAATTTGTTACAGCTGCCACAGGAAACTAAGACAGGGTATATACAATTACCTAGATTACAGCCATGTGGTTCTTTTCCATAGGAACCCTTTCTGCTGAAATCTAAAGTGTAAGTGTGGTGAGACTCAATTAAAAGTGGCCATGGGGGTGTGGGGGAGACCCACAAAGAAATGATAGGTAGGATTTAGGAGAATGGGTTGACAAGCTCTTCAAATATTTTTAAGGAAAGTCCCTTCCCATGCAGAAAATCCTGTGAAATAACTTTGCTTTTAATCAATGTCAGTCTAATAATCTTTCATTATTATTAATTGTGAGAATGACCCAGTAGCATCTACCCTTAACTGAAACTCTTTTATCTGCTCAACAATGTTACAGACATTTCACATTTATTTATCATTTGGTTTACGCCTCACAAGTGCGCTATGGGATGACTCTCCTTACTCTCCTTAAAGATGAAGCAGTTGAAAAGATCTCATCGCAAAACTAGAAAAGCAGTAGCATCAGAATCCAGAGCGCCTGTGTAATTTAAGCTTCTCCAATACACTGCCTGCATAGGCCTCTGTATCCAGGAGAAAAGAAAGGGGAGGGGGTGAGGGGAGGACATTACCCTTATATTCTATGATCTAAACAGGCCAGCAGAAAAGTAGGGACAGACACACACATGCAAGCACACACACAGCACAAAGGATCACACTCAGATACACACCTTTATAAAACGGACGCAAGATGCGCACACCACTCAAGCCGGGCAGAGCTTACACAATGGGCAGCATCAGGGCAACGCTACACAGGAAGGAGCCTGGCTAAGCAAAGAAAGCCAAGACAGCGCTGAGAGTATTTGAGGTGAATGTGCTGAGATCCGAAGAACAGAAGGGTTGAAGCAGTATCGTGGGTACATACGGCATTTTTAATGGGAACCACAGGAAGTAAGGAGCAGTTCACATTTAGGAGACCTGACGGTGACAGATCAGTAGGGGGCACTGTTACCATATGATTGATCAAACTGCAACCAGGTAACTTTTAAATGGTCTGTTAAAGTTACAAAATCATATATACCCATTTTGACAAAATCAAAAATTTAAGAAAAGACATACAAGTAAATAAGGAAATGAAAGGGAAGGGGAGGCTCCTTATTTTTTTTATTGGCACAGAGGCAAGATATTGTGAAGACAACAGGGAAAAGATAGTCGTGGGAATGGATTGATGTCTCCATGACCCAAGAAATACCACACATTTCTGTCAATTTATAGGAACTGGAGGAGGAAAGGAAGGATTCTACTCTACAACTGTCAAAAGAAGCAAATGTCTGCAGGCCTCCTGATTTCACTACTACTAGCCTCCAGAACAAGGAGACAATATATTTTAGTTGTCTTAAACTACCTACATTTTAGGACTTAGTTATGCAGCCTTAGGAAACTAATGAAATGCCATAATTCATCAAAGAAGGATCAAGTTTTATTTAAAATTTTATATCTTTGTAAACCTTACAGCTAAAGAGATTAGTGATTGCTTTATTGAAAATCCCTGTGTTCCCACCAAACTTTTTGATGAGAATGTAAATCCTGAATCAGTCAACATCTTAAGGCATAGTTAGAGACTGCCGATCCTCCATCCTTCCATCCTCCTGTCCTGTGGAAACCAGTCCAGATAATGATAATACCACTAAACCTGGTAAAGACTAGCTCTCAATGGACAATTTATTGTAGGCGACCATAGGTAATAATTTAAGTAAATATTTTGCCACTGCCTGCCATGTTTTCTCCTTTTGTATTAATTAGCTCCATACTAATTTATCTATGCCACGCGACTAATTTTAGATTATTTTGCAATCACCTTTGTAACCATTACTATATTTTTTGCAATTGCTTAGTTTCAGACATTAAGTACTTGCTAATTTATGTAGATAGACCATATCAAATAGTTCTTAGATTCTCTCAAAGGAAGTTTATATACTGCATAGTTAGGGAGTCTGATGTTCTACAAATGGTAGGAAAGACAGCTGAAAAGACAGAATAATATAGTTGCTAAACATGGATAATGGAGCAGGTTTAGTTAAAATAAAATCTTCCCTTTACCATTTGTTAACCCTATTGCTTTGACTTTAGGAAATCTACTGTGCTTCAGTCCCGTTTATAAAATGAGAATAGTAATAATTCCTATCTTGAAGTTATGAGGATTAAATGTGTAACTATTCAAAGGATATCTGAAACCATCATTTATTAAGTACTTGATAAATATTTGCCAAAAAAGGATTAAATAAGCAAATACTAAAGAACCAGGCACTGTAATGTCTGCCAGATTTCTTCCAGATAAAACTAAACCTCTTCAGCCATGCTATCAAAATAAATACATGCATTTCAATCATTTCTGGTATTCTGCTTTCAGTCTCAAGTGTGTGTGCCTTCTATCTATGTAGAATCTTGACTTCAAAAAAGTTTGAGACAAATGATTTTTACATTTACATCTTTAAGGATATTGATACTGTTGAGTCAATTCCTTTATGCAGGTACTCAGTCTCAACAACGACTTCCTAGGGAGGCATTGTTGTCTTTGGATATCCATAAAAGCATGTGATGTGCTTTTATTTGGAAATTGTAAGAGAAATCCCAGAACTGAAAGATGCTAAATACACTGTAGAAGAATTTCTCAAGTATATTAATAATAAAAATATCACAAGATCAGAATTTAGAATAATATTTGCTTTTAATCTGAGTAATATATATGAATAGTATTACTTCAGGCTATTCAGTCTGGAGGGCAGTGGAAGATGCAATAAAGTATAAATAATTTTGCAGTGATATGAACATATAGTCTCATCGTCTCTTAAATGATGCTTAATGTCATCCAGTTTTTACTAGAATAGGATTTTAATGTTGGGCATAATTTTTGTGTGCATGTATGAAGTAAATGGAAGTAAATTTGAGCATAACATCTGACAGTTTGAACCTTCATATATTTGAAAATTTAAATATACATTTAAAATAAGCACTAATGTTAGCTTATATTGTCTTATGCTATACTATAGAATTTTCAACTGCCTTTGATTAGAGATATGTACCTGATTAAAACAATTAGAGTGTCTGGAGTGATTATCAATGTCAGGAATAATTTATTATTCAGACAGATCCTTAGGGTGACTAGTAGGAGCATAGATAATTGTTATGGAATAAATACTGATTTTTAGCTTTATCTTATCACTGAAAATTCATCCAGAAAATGTGTCAAAAATATTCATTCACATATTTAGTTTAGTGTTAATATGGCTCCTTATTCCTTTTGGTTCCAGGTAGCTGAAAAAGGGTCTGTGTTCTTTTACCTGAAGCCATGGGACCAAATGCACATGCAGTGTGTCTCAGGCCCACTCTGTGACTCAGGTGACTTAAGCACAAGTTAAAAAAGTGAAGGAAGTGGGATTGAGACCCAGAGGTGGGGCTGTCTAATTGTTTCTACAAAAATGTATCTCTAAGAAACTCTTAGGAAGTACTTCATAATCATTCACAAATACTTCTTAGTTGAAATTATGAATATGCATTTTGAATGCAGTTTACTTATAGCTTTTCCCATTTTTATATTTATTTTTAATAGTTTTTCTCTTGTTTAATACATATATATATAATTTCAGATTGATTCACATGTCAATCAATGTGTATAATCACACGGCACCTACAGCTAGCATTCTAGTGCTGCTCACCATTATCGTTTTATATCCTTTTATCCAGATACCCTCTCCCAAATGTTCTCCCCACTCTGGTAACCACAGTCTTGATTTTAATATAAGAGAATGGTGTTGGGTTTTGTTAGCTCATTCGTTTTTTGGTATTTCACATATGAGTGAAGCAATTCAGTATTTTTTCTTAATGACTTATTTTGCTTAGCATAATAAATTCAAGTTCATTCCAAGTGGTTGCAAAGACAGGATTTTAATAGCCAAGTCATATTACATTGAGTATATATACCACATCTCCTTTATTCAGTAATCTGTTGATGGGCATGGTGCTGATCCATAACTTGGTGGTTGTGAATTGTACAACTGTTTTAAGATAGAGGTGCATTTATTGCTTTTGCTTAATATTTCTAGAAGGAAGAGAATTAAAGAAAGCAGTCCCGTTAGTAATCACATCAAATAGGATAAAATATACGGGAATGTAAACTTAACAAAGGAAGTGAACCACATGTACATTTAAAATGATAAGACTGTTAAATGAAATAGAAGATACAAAGAAATAGAAATATATTCCGTGTTAATGCATTGAAAGGATTAATATATTTTAAATGACCATGTTACCCAAAAAAATACATGGATTCAATGAAATTTCTGTCAAAATTCCAATGACATTTTATAAGGAAATAGAACACTAAAATTTTTATGGAACACAAAATATTCTGAATAAATATAGCTCTACTTAGACAAAAAGAGAAAAAAAAATGGAGGAATTACATACCCCATCTTCAAATAATACTACAGAGAGATTGTATTGTAATCAAAACAGTATGGTATAGAAATAAAAAGAAACAAAAAACACAATAAGATTGAGAGCCCAGAAATAAAATTACATATATATGGAGAGTTAATTTTCAGCAGAAGAGTCAAGATTATACAAGCTGAAAGGAATGTCCCTTCAATAAATGGTTTTAGGAAAGCTGGACAACTACATTCCTAATTTTGGAACTACATCATTATATACAACATACCAAAATATATTCAAAATGGATTAGCGGCTTGGCTATAATACCTGAAATCCTAAAAAAAAATAGACTAAAGCAAGGTCTTTGTGGATGGAACACCTAAGGAATGGAAAACAAAAGGCAAACAAACAAATGGAACTAAAAATCTGTACAGTGTAAGAAACCAATTTAAAAAATAAATAGACAATTTCTTGATTGAGAGAAGACATTTACACAGTGTATGTCTGAGAAGGGCTTAATCTCCAAATTGTATGAGCTCAAACATCACAGCAAGAGCGAAAATCAAATAGCCAAATTAACAAATGAGCAAATCTGAATAGATAATATTCCCAAAGATAACATACTGATAGCCAATCATTACATGACATAAAAAGTTCTCAGCATCACTAATCATCACAATCCATGATCAAGGGGAAAATTAAATGAACAACTAAATAATAAAATACTTCTTGCTTCTCTCTTCCTTCCTACCTCTGCTTCCTGCCTGCCGTTATTTCCCTAAAAAACAAAACAAAACAAAAACAACAACAAATTAGCAATAGCACAATGAAAGTTCAACTCACAAATATGAGAATGGTCAAGTCAAAAACTGGAAAAAGCAAATATCAGCAATGGTGCAGAGAAAAAGGAATTATCATATACTGTTGATGGAAATGTTTTTGGGAAAACTGGAGCACTACATGCTGAAAATGGAAAAAAAAAAAATATGTATGTACATATGTATTTTGGACCTGTATAAATAAGTTGAAGTGGACTTGTTAATAAATTATCAGATTCAGAGATGTAAAAATATTGTTTCTTATTGATGTTTGTAAATTTAAAAATACAATGTCTAAAATTCTATGTTGTCTCATTTTAGAAATAATTAAATCATATTTGTTTTTTACTATTACTTGGTACCTGACCATTTTTATCAATATTGATATAGTAAAACTTTTTTTCCTCAAAATATCATTTTTTGTGTGTACATTGCTGTTGTCAGTGCAGATGTTACATTTATATTATGTCTGGGAGTTATATTTGATACTGTTCAATTAGAAAATAATTCAACTGATCAAAATCATAGCTGCTACTAATAACTGATAGAAATTTTGAAATATTTTTTACATTTTAAAATTTTTATTGAGAAAAGTGACATCATAGCACCAGTGTTTAAGGTTTGCATCATCATAAATCAGTATCTGTATATAATTCATTGAGTTTACCACCAACAATCCAGTTCTATTTTTCACCATACAATTTACTCTTTTTATCACATTTGTCCACCTCCCTCCTCCTTCCCTGGTAGTAACTTCTAGCAATTCTAGAGATTAAAAAATCTACTTTTGTTTGATTTGATTTATTTGATTTCTTCACATACCACATATAAAGTGAATCATAAGATGTTTGCCTGTCTCCTCTGACTTAACTCACTAAACATAATTCCCTCTAGGTCCACCCATGTTGCTGCAAATGGCAGATTTTCATCTTTTTAAATAGCTGAGTACTATTTCATTATGTATATATGCCACATTTTCTTAAGACACTCATCTTTCGATGGACACTTAGGTTGTTTCAGCTCTTGACTATTGAAAATAATGCTGTAATGAATGGGGTGGGGGGGTGCATCTGTTTCTGGGATTTAGTGTTTTCATATTTTTTAGGTAGTTATCCAGAAGCTGGATAATGAGATCATATGAAATTTTCATTCACAGTTTTTTTAAAGGAATCTCTATACTGTCATCCATAATGGTTGTACCAATTTACCCTCCCACAATAATTGTATAATGGAAGAGCTTCTGTGCATCCTTGACAACACATGTTTTTTTCCAGTCTTTTGTATTTTAACCCTTCTAACAAGTGTGAGGTGATAATTTGTTTTGATTGTGTTTTCCTAATAACAAGATATGTCTAACATCCTTCATTTTGCCTGTTGGCCACCTGTATATCTTTGGAGAAATGTCTTCTGCCCCTTTTTTAATTAGATTGTTTGATTTTCTGTTAAGGTTTATGAGTTTGGTGTTAACACCCTTAATTAGATTGTTTGATTTTCTGTTGTGCTTTATGAATTTGGGTCAATACCCAAAATATAATGCACGTCAAATGTATTATATGCAAATATATTCACCCATTCAATAGGATGTCCTTTTGTTCTGAAGATAGTTTCTTTTTTCTGTTGTTCAGAAGATTTTCTTGTTTTAAGTTCTATTTGTTTATTTTGGCTTTTATTTCTCCTACACAATGTAATCAGTTACCCAAAGATGCATAAGGACAATGCTAAGTTTATTGACTAAATTTTCTTCTATGTATTTTATCATTTCTGGTCTTGCATATGTGTCTTCAACCCGTTTTGGACTGATGTTTTTCTGTGGTGTTACACAGTGTTCTAGTTTCATTTTTTGCATAGGCTATCTAGTTATTCCAACACTATTTGCTGAGAAGGCTGTGTTTGCCCTGTTTTATGCTCTTGGCTCCTTTGTCATTTAATTCTGAACTCTTCATTGTTTAATTAATTTGTTTGTTTTTATTCTGGTAGCATAGTTTGAAGTGAGGGGAGTATCAAACCTTCTTTTTTTCTCTCTTTCTTAGAATTGTTTTTACTATTCATGATCTTTTGTGGCTCCAAATAAATTTCATGATTTTTTTTCTTTTTCTGTGAAAAATGTCTTTGGGGTTTTAATGGGGGTTGAGTTAAATATGTACATCACTTGAGATTAAATGACCACTTTACCAATATTGATTATCTGAATCTATAATTGTGGAATTTATTTTGATTTCCCTGTGTCTTCTGTTTATTTTAATAATGTCTTTTAATTGATTTTAGATATGTAGGTTACTCTTCCAAAGGTGGGTATTTTAAAATAATACTGATATTTAAAAAACATTTTAATTTTAGTCTCTAATTTAGATTAAAATTATTCCCTTTTGTTGATAATTTTCCCTTTCCTCATAAGTTGAGGAAGATAAATACTAATTGATTCATTTTTAAGTTTTAAATTAAAAAATATACAATTAAATATTCTACTCTATAACTTTGTAATACAGTAGGGTATATAATATCCCTAATCTAATTTAGTATAGGGAAATTCACATGATTTATCCTTGAAAAATTACTTTAGAGATAAATATATTACTGAGTGACACATTGAATTATATATTCAGTTTAATCAACTACTTCCACCTTTGATCATACACTTGTTAGCTTTTCTTCTTTCTCTTCCTTCTCCTTGTTCTATTGTAGTTATAATGAATTATTTGCTGTGTTCAAATACATAAAAATCTATCTCCACATAGCACATTCATGCTTATTGTTTACTTTTCTAAGTCTGAGCAAGTCCTTTCTTTGATATTAGTATTGCTCACCTTCAGTTTCATTTTTAAATTTGTAGTTATATTATCAGCTACTCTGATTTTTCCTCATAATATTATATATATAAAATAACAGACTCGCGTCACTCATTCATTATCATTTTTAAAAACTTTACTTTGCTTGTTTATTAACAGTCTTATTCTCTCACTCTTTTCACAACTCAGAATATAGATGCATGGGAGAAATACATGATAATTTGCTATTTATTTCTAAATTCATGTCTTCTGATACTTCAACATTTAAATTATCTCTGTTGGAATTTTGACACATTTTCGTGTTTACATTTTTGTTCTTAAAGCTAGCAAGGAGTTTACCTTCGTGAAAAATTGATAAAGAACTGATTTTTATTTAGTTAATAATAATGTATATGACAACCTACTCTTCTTATTGAGAAAGAGAAAAAGAGCAATACCTAACTTCTAGCAGTTGCCAGCAACAGCTAGGTACTAGGTGTCTACTATTATCCACAGTATGAACACAAGGACTGTGGGTAATGGTTTTATTATGGAGCAACCATATAACTCACTAGGGCTTATAAAATTTTAAAAACAACTTTTTAATTTTATGACATTGTTAACATTGAATTGCTTGCTAATACAGGCACGCCTCAGAGCTATTCGGGGTTGAATTCTAGACCACTATAATGAAATAATCATCACAACAAAACTGGGCACAAGATTTTTTTTTTTCTCAGTTCATATAACTATCAAATATTATATTGTAGTTTATTCAACGTGAAATAGCATTATATCTTACATATATATGTATTCTAGTCAAATTTAAATTTGACACAGAGACATGAAGTGAGCACATACCTTTTAAAAGATGGTGCCAATAGTCTTATTTAGTGGGAGGTTGCAATAAATCTTCTGTTTATAGAAACAATATCTGCAAAGCACTATGTAGCAAAAATCTATGTATCTTCTTCAGGAGTTAAACTCATTAATTTGATTTATTAGTGGATTTGTAGATGTCTCATTATACTTAACACTTGAAGACAAGTATAAAAACTCAAGATAAAAACCATTCTCTTTCACCACCACTTTTTAAATTTTGAACTAAGTTATTTATAGGATGTACTACATATACCAAATAAAACTAAATTATATTTAGAAACTGAATTTCATCCAGGCATATATTAAAGTGAAGTATTACTCTGTACTTAAAACATTGTTTTTCTCTATATAAATTTTCAACTAAAATATATTTTCTTTAAATGAACATCTGTCAATGTATATACAGGACAGTAGTGAAGTGATAGTACTTACAAAGAGTTGAACAACCCCTTTGGTAAGAACATGGGCTATAAGATTCTTGATAGAACACATTAAAACTCTTATTTATAAACAATGGAACATTCTCATATGGATAGAGACAAGAGTATACTCCAAAGAGTTGAAGAGTCAATTTTTAAAAATGGTGAAGTGGATAAGTTGACCTTTAAACACTGAAATAAAAAATTAAGTTGCAAAGACTTACAGCATGAAACTACATAAATAAAAATAAGCTATAAAAATACTTAGACAAAAGTGTACTTAAGTAATGTGCTTTTTAATAGCTTTTACATAGTAACTTAAAACAGCATTCAGTGTAGAAAATTTAATATCATTGAAATGTAATATTTTATCTTAAACACCAGAGGGATCCTCACATAGATAAATTGTATTTCATCCTAATGAAGGTTAAGTTTAATATTACTTCATAATAAAATTTCACAGCACTATTGATAAAAGAATTTGGTGACCTTTGTTGGGGAAAACAAAAATAATCTAGCTGCTCTTTCACATGCTATTAAAGTAACTTTAACTAACCTTATAGAAAGCTGTTAAATATTTCTGTAATAAGACATTCTAAGATTTCCAAACACCAATTCAGAAAGATATCAAAAAAATAAGTCATTATTCTCAAAGGAGTTTGTTATTTAAGTTAATAACTATAATTTATAATTTATTATAATTATCACCTATAATTTAATGCAACATGTCCATCAAAATTATGTTTTATTATTATATAATGAAATTATCATCATATTATATAATGAAATTAGATTAAAAATACCTGTTAAATATTTTAATATAGTTCTAATATTTTAAAAATAAACATCACATAGTTATTTGATGTATCAAGCTTACAGTAGTCAGAAAATGCATTTATCCATATTAAAAAAGCATTTACTCAGTTTTGAGCATTAAATAATACAGATTTCTTTCAATAATCTGAAACAGAACCAAGTATTTTCAGTCTATTGTATGTGAAGTCCTATAGCAATAATAACAAACTGATGAACTGGTAACATGTTTACTTTTATGTCAAGTCAAAATGTATTTATAAAAGATTGAAACATAAAAAATTAAAGAAAATTGTTTCATATTTCTTTTGTTAAATTTCAACACCATGTTGGATTTCTGGTCAATCCTTATCATGTTTCCAAATTACTTAGTTTCTGTAATTGTAAGTCTCTTGCTAATATTCATTTATTAAATTTAACTGGATTATAAAATCTTTGAAGATAGTGATAATTTGTGTCAGTGTTTTCTTTGAATCCATTCCATCTAGTACCAGGGTAGAGACCACATTGATTCTATCACTGAATTCTTTAAAGTTAAAAGATCATATTGGCTTATATTTTTTTATCTAGAATGAACAATCCAAATTCAATTTATAAATTTTCTGTTTCTATTCCTTAATTGTATATATTACCATGATTCTTCATAATTTAATTGACAGTGATCTTCATTAGTTTTCAAATAAATTTCTAATTCATAAAGCTATGAAAAGCCCATTCAAGATTTATTCCTTGCCTCCACTGCCAATGTAAGAGCTCACATTTTCTTTTTTGTTGTTGTTATTTTGTGTTTTTCTTTTCTTCTCGATTTTCCCCTCTCCCTCCCCATCATCTCTTTTTACTCCAACCACACTGTAAGGTATATTCTTACTAAATTAGAGTGTACTGTATAACATTTATGTCTTCATGTATTGTTTATTTTTCATCACATATGTTTTAACTCATAAACATGCCTCAAATCCCAGCTTAATCTTAATCTTCAGAAACCTCATTTGGCTCTCATATCTTTTTTCTATTCAGAGAACTTTCTAAGCATTACAAACATTTTAGTTCACTTGTCTGTCTTCTACACTTGATTGGAAACTCCTTGAATGTTTTCATTACCAATTCTTATGTACCAGTCTATCACTAGCAACCACTACAGCGCTTCAGTTTTCTATTCAATGATAGCTTTTTAATAAATGAAGAAATTAATAAGTTGACTGACCCATATGAATCCAGGGCTGCTTATCTTGTAATTCACAGATCAGGTAAACTTACACAAGTTAGGCAGGATGAAATAATGTCTGCTCACAGATGACTTGGTAGTCTATATATAAAATCCTTAAAAACTAACAATAATAAAATCCTAGAACTAGTACCCAAACAGAGAAAATTTATAGGATACAATTTTTTAATGTGCAAAAGTCAATTTCTTTATACTGGCAGTGAGTGATTTGAATTTTAAGCTTAAACAAAATATCACTTATATTAGCATTAAAAACAATTGAAACAATTACATATAAACCTAAGAAAATATACATATGACTTTTGAAGAACTATTAAAAAACTTATGAATCTATTTATATATAAGGAAAAAGCATTCAACGTTCATAGAAAGATTTAATATTGTTAAAATGTTAGTTTTTCACAGTGTGATTTATAGTCAATGCAATTCCAAGCAAAATCCCAACGAATTATTTTGTGATTATCTTCAGACTAATTTTAACATTTATATAGAAATGAAAAATGTACAGTAGTCAATAAAAAAATTAAATTAAATTAAAAATAAATATTCTACTTTGAGAAAGTGTTGGCAGAATGAAATGGCAAGTCAAAGATGAGAAAATACTTACAAAACACACATATGGTAAAGGTTTTATATCAGAAATCCACCATGGAATATTAAGCAAATTACATAATCAAAAGGTGCATAAAAGATCTTCAGATACTCCAGAAAAGAAGATACATACATTGAAAAGAAGCACAATGGCGTTACATGTCCTTAGCAATTACCATTTAAAGCAACAATGTGATACTTTCAGCCTAGGAGAAAGGCTAAAACCCCAAATACTCAAAACACTAAATACTGGTGATGATGTGCAGTAACAGGGACTCTTGCATTGTTGGAGAGAACTCAAAATAATAAGTCACTTTGGAGGCAGTTTGAACTTTTTTACAAAATTAAACCTATTTTTACTATGTGATCTAGCAACTTAACAATTAGTTTTCCCAGAGGATATGAAAAGTTATATATACACAAAAAAAAACTATGCACAAATGTTTTTATCATTATATTTTAGCTATAATTGTCAAAAACTTGAAAACAACCTTGACATCTTGCAATAAGTTAGTGGAAAACAAACTGTGGTATAGACAGACAATGGGGTATTATTTAGTACTAAAAAGAATGGACTATCAAGTCATTAAAGGATATAGGAGAACCGTAAATGCATATTGCTAACTGAAAGAAGTCTGAAAAGAACGCCTACTCTGTAGTTTCACCTACATGACTTTCTGGACAAGATAAAGCTGTGGAGATAGTAAAAATAGTATTTGCCAGGGAATTTTGGGAGAGAGGGAAGAATGAATAGAATGAGAGTAAGGCAATTAGTGGGTAGAGTGAAGCTATTCTGTATTATCCTAAAATTCTTTATATGGCACTTTGTATTGGAAAAACCCACAGTGTACCACAAAAAATGTGAACTCTAATATATGCTAAAGGTTTCAGCGAATAATAATGTTGGTTCATTGGTTATAAAATACAGTACATTAATGTAAGATGCTAATAGAGCAGTTTAATAGTACAGGGGAGGGAATATTTTGGTACGCTGTACTTTCCTGCTCAATTTTTCTGTAAATGTTCAATCACTCTATAATAGTCTGAAATATGCAAAGAGGATACACAAATGAACATGATTAAAATTAAAAACTACTTAGTTTAAACTCTATATTAAAATGATTGTATAAGTAGCATAGTAGTAGCCAGATTTCTACAGAATTTTTGAAATGAGACAATAGTAATTTTTCCAGAATATTACTTGACATAAGTTAAAATGAAATACTATGTAATAATTTTCATAAGAAACATTTTGATCAGTGAATGAGATCATATTTTCACTAAAGAGCTAGTGAATCAGAATCGTTACTGCTCATAATACTCATGTATAGTTTTCATAAAATATTTTCACAGGTTCATATTCTCATTTGAAACTCAGTCAGCCATCTGAAGTCTGTTTTGTATTGAATTTATTACTGTTTTAGGTACCTGAATGATTCAACTTTCAGAAAGTGTGTAAATGCAGGTAATTGTGACAAATATGATTAGCATATGAGTTTTTTGAGTCCAGGTGAAGTGAACTTATCTTCTTACAAGACCTCCATCCTCATTAATAGAAAGTGGGTAAGTAGAGCTACAGTAACTTCATCTTTTTGGGAAAAGCAATGGATATATAAAACTGTTGCTTGAATTGCTTATTATACAAGTGAATTATAGTGCTTGCTAGATAATGTGTTATGCAATATATGCCATTTAAAATATTATCAAAATAATATTTATGTATTATATAAGTTGACATTTTAATATAAATGGCATTTTGATATGTGTAGTAAACGTTTTGTTAAGGAAAAAAATCTTAGAACATGCATATTAATAAGATATAATCCATCTATAATTGTCTGTAGGGATTCTATTGATGAAAGTCTGATGGGCTTGATGGGTGTAGCATCATAGGGTATGTTTCTCTTTTCGCCAGCAGTTTTTCTTTAACTTTGGCTTTTCCCAGTTTTATTATGATGTGACTTGGTGTAAGTCATCATGCATTTAGAAATTTTGTGTTTTTGTTAGATTCTTGGAGTTTCATGGTTACTTTTTGTGACAGATTCAGGAAGTTCTCTAATCAGTTCTTTAAATAGATTTTCTTTTTCTGAACCATCTAAAATATTATTATTCTATGTTCTTCTCTTGGTTTTATGATATTTCTTACAGGGTTTACTCATTTTTTCTCAATCTTGTTTTTCTCTTTTCTTCCATGAATCATTTTTGTGTTCTTTTGTTAATTTTTTGAGATTTGTTCTTTGTTGAAATTGAGCCTTTTATGGAGATTTGCATGTTTGTCTTCAATTCATCATCTCTGTTTTTTTTAATATCTAGCAATTTTTTTTGGCCTTACTTTATAGCCTCAATCTCTTTGGTGAGTTGCACCTTATACTCTATTTCTTTTTCAAACTCTTAGATTTGCCTTTGAGTAGTTGATTTTGTTGCCTGCAGAACGTCATATTCTTAAAAGTATGGCTGATAACTTTTTTTATCCAATAGGTAGCGCTACTCAGCATCATTATATTTCCTCTCTGGGTAACTCTTGGTATATTTCTCTCTTTGAGCCATTGATGTTTGGTTTTGCTTTTCTGCTGGGGGGTGGGATTTAGATTTTGGCATGACTAGTTTCTCTTTGATTTAACACTATGAATTTCCTTTTTCTTTTTTGTTTATTTCCTATGTGGTGGTTGCTGTCGGCTGCTGTGGATCATGTGAGCAATGGGACCTTCTATGATGCAGAGTCAGTGTCCTCAGTCTGCCTCCAGCTGCTTCTAGTGGGGGAGGAGCATCTCAATCACCAGGTATTTCCCTGGGGTAGAGGCCAGAGACATCAGTCCACTTCTTCTTGCTGGTGTTAGTTGTTTTTCACTGTCATTTGTTATGTCTTGGAATACGACAGAGACTCCTTTTAAATTTAGAAAGTATATATATATCAGTATTTAAAAATTACTTGAAAACAGTTTAAGTTCTGTATTATTACCTCTGGAAGTATTTACAATTTAAAAGACATTGAGTTTACTTACATGCTGAATGCCATAAACATGAAATCATCAAATGATTAAAAAATCATTAAGGTATCATCTTAATTATTTTTATAATTTCTTTCTAATACTGTAAGATGCAAGCAGTAAAGAATGTGAGCAGAAGCAGGCAGGGAGGAAGAGAGAGGAGAAAGAAGAATTTTATTTATTTGTGCTTAGTTGCTCATCTTAGTTGCTTTCCTCCAGCCCCCGATCTTGAACTGGGTACCTTGGAATACATGTGGACTGTGCTACTGTGCACTAAACATTAGACCAACAGGGCACACCCTATTTCTAAATTTCAAACAAACAACAAAAAAGATGCAGGAGATGTCTTTAATATCTGAAGATATAATTATCTTCAGTGTACAGTTGCCAGATTAAATGACATCAGTTAAATTTGAATGTAAGATAAAAAACTTTTCATATTTTAGTATAATTATATATATATGGAGATTTTTATACTAAAACATAATCTATTGCTGGAACAGACAAACAAGTCTGTCAGCGTCTGCCTGCTCAAACATTTCTATGTTGCTGTCTTCAGGCAGACTTTCTTCTTTTGGGGAAAACCCCAGGGTTTGCTCTTAGAGCGCTGTTAGCAATTGAATAAGCCCCATTCATATTATGGGGCAATTGTAAATGTTAATCACATCCCAAAAACACCTTCACAGCAACATTTAGATTAGTATTTCACCAAACAACTGGCACTAAAGCTTAATCAAGTGGACATGTAAAATTAATCATCATGCTAATCTAGACCCTGTTATGAATTTTTTTGATGTAATTAAGATTCCAAATCAGCTGTTCTTACGGTAGGGAGAATATTGTGGTGATTCTGACATAATTACATAAGCTCTTCTAATATGGGTTTAGTAATCAGAAAAAAAAAGAGAAGGTAAGATATGTTTAAATAATAAATAGGATTTGAGAAATTTTCCATTGTTTACTTTAAATATATATTAAAGCACATGTAAAAGCACACATGACATTTGGATGCTTAGAAGCGCAGCTGAAAGTTGACTACAGTCCTACAAGCATCCTGACCATAGTTCCTGAACCTGGGTCCATGGTTATTGTAGCCTGTGCCTTAGGGACCTGATTCAAGGTGGGGGGAAGGCCATATCAATATTATTACTAAGCTTTCAAGAAAATTCTTCCACCTAAGCCTTCAGGTGAGAATTCATCCTTACTGACGTTTCAAGACTGAATCATAAAACCCCTTCCTTGTGATAACTTGAATATAGAACCAGTGATGCCATGTTGGACTCTGTGTAACTGAAATTCAACCTAATAAAGGGGTGTTGCTTTAAGCAATGAACTCTGTGTTAATTATTTGGACAGCATAGCAAATTAATACATATTCTATGTAGTTTATGTATATAATATGTTAAATTTTTCTAAGGTCTCTGGAAATCGCATGCATGGCACATGTATGTATGTATGCATACAGAGTATTTACATAATATGTATATATACATATATGTAGTTCAAAATCTGAACACACTCATATTTTTGTTGTAACTTTGTTTAATTACTTTTCTAATATATACTGGGTATATTGACTTCTTAGCTCATGGAACTCTCTGCATTGTATAGTGTTTAGCCATGTAACATATAAATCAGCCTTTATGATTCAAATCCCAGCTTTAATGATACGTATTTTAGATAAATTAATTTTTATAGCATCAATTTTCTCTTCTGAAAGAGAATATAAGGTTTTGATGAGAATTCAGTCAAGTAAGACCTTTGAAAACACCTAGAATAATTCTTAACAAATAGTAGGGTATCTAAAATGTTAGCATGGAACAACAGCATTCTTCATAACTTTTAGAATTATCCAATACACAATTAATATACACTTTGCTGTGATAAAAAATAATAGTTAAATATAAGTATAGATAGTGAAAGCATTGTCTTCATTCTGTCCACAGACATGTCCTCTTACCTGCATAAGTAACATATTCTCTGAATTTTTAAAGCTCTAAAGTTTTCAGCTACCTTGTATTAATTCATCATATTTGATATTGTTACATATTTTCATGTATAAATATTTTATTTCAAGTGAATCAATATGTAGTTATCTTTTTAAATATATCAAACATGCCATTGATTGTTAAATCAATAGCCATTGACTGCTTAATCTATCAAATAGGCCATTAAAATTTTATTTTTAATTCCATTGATTTATCAGATTAATTCAATGAAATAGTCATTTTATAGCATAGTGATGCTTTGCTATCAATTTTAATTTCTATACAGAAGTATTGAGCAAAATTCCAAGGGAATGAACAGATAAGTCAATAACCGAACTAATAATTGATGTTTTGAAATTCCTCTAACTACAACTGATAAATTATTCATAATGCATTTATGTTTATCTCTTAGTTACTTAGCAGTGTTTATGATATATTTCTATGAAAATCAACACCTTGAGTTGTACCTATAAGGCACTGGAAAACTAGTGTTAGATGCTTATGACATATGGACTGATACATAAATTATTTCTAATTAGATAAAAGTGAAAATGGAAAAGTTTGTTTTGTTTTCTTTTAAGATTTATTTTAAGGTAATTTTAGGTTCATAGCAAAATTAAGAGGACTTCTAATAAACCCCTTACCCAGGCACTTACATAGTCCCCAAGGCCCCATTATTGACAACATCCACCAGATGAAGGTATTAGAATCTATGAGTCTGCACAAATACATCATTATCACACAGATTACCTAATTCGCACAGCATTTCATTCTTGGTGTTGTCTATTCCATGGCTTTAAAGAAATGTTTGACACGTATTCATCATAATAATTTCATGTAGTCTCATTTTCTCTGCTCTAAACATTGTCCTTAGGCTTTTCATACCTTGATTCTCAAAATCCTGGTCACCACTTTGTTCTTTCTGCTGTAATCATACTTCCCCATTTTCTAGAATGTCATATAATTGTATTATACAGTATACAGACTTTTCAAATTGTTCTCTTTCCCTTAGAAACGTATACTTAACAATCCTCTATATGTTTCCATGATTTGATAGCTCATTTTCTTTGCATTTAATAATATTATTTTGTCTGAATGTACCATGGTTTATTTTCCATTCACGTATTAAGACAAATCTTGATTGCTTCCAAGTTTTTTAAATTTTAATTAATATGCTATAAACATTCCTGTAAAGGTTTTTATGTTAATGTAAGTTTATATCGCCTTTGAACAAATATCAAGAAGTGAGATCACTTTATTTTATGGGAAATGCGTGCTTAATTTTTGTTCAATTTAATATATTTAGTTCCATAATAAATCATCAAATTGCCTTCCAAAAGTTTGCATTCCCAACAGCGATGGACGATAGTGTACTTCATGTCTTTTATCCATTTTCTACCTGTTGGATCTGTCCATTTGTGGTCGAAGGGTGCTGAAGTCTCCATCTATTATGGTGGAGTCATCTGTTGCTCTTTGCAGTTCTTAGTTTTTGTTTCACATGGTTTAATACACTGTGGTTAGATGTATGTACATTAAGGATCATTATATCTTCTGAAGAACTGACCCTTTGATCATTATGTAGTACCCTTGATTATCCCTGATAACTCTACTTGTTTTGAAATCTGCTCTTTCTGAAATTAATAAACCTAATCTTCCTATCATTTCATTAGTGCTAGTGTTGTATATTTTCTCTACCTGTCTGCATTTAATCTGTGTTATGTGTCTTTGTTTTTCAATAATTTCCATAAACACATTTAGTTGGGTACTATGTTTTATTGTTCCTGTTTTTGACTTTCATTATCTTACTGTCCTTTGTATTTTAAATTCAGGTTTTTATATTATTTTATTTTACCCTTTTGCGGCAGATTAATTATATTTCTTCATAGGGGTTTCCCTAGAGTTTTCAAAATTCGCTGCTAGCTAATCCATTTTCAAATGACACTCTACCATTTCATAGGTAGTGTGAATACTTTATAATAGCAAAATAATTCTCATTTTTATCTCACATCCCAGTCCTATTTATGTGATTCATATAATTTGCATAAGCATATATACATAAGTATAAATTTTCTAACGCATTAAAATATTATTTTGAATAAACTGCTACTGTTAGATAATTAAGAGTACATACCTATATAATTTTCTTTCTATCTATGGAATTTATTTTAATATTTCTTGTAAATAAGGTCTACTGTGAGCAAATACCTTCCATTTTTGTTTGCCTTAGAAAATATATTTCTCCTTTACTTTTGAAAGCTAATTTCTAAGGAAAAAGATTTTTTGTTACTCTTTTTTTTTTTGTCAGTACTTTAAATGTTTCAATTCTCTCTTTATCTTGCATGATTTCTGAGTAGAAGATGTATTAATCATTTTCTTTTTGAGTTGTATTGCCTTTCATTTTTCATATTTGGGAAAGATGGCTATGGAAATGTGCAGGGTCTCTGCCTCAGCAGAGTTTCTGGTTATCTTCAAACAACAGTAGTAGTATATGAAAAAAAATGTAAAAGACTGGTTGTATTCCCAATGGGAAAGTGAGAAAAGGACGTAACAGGCATTTATAGAATTTTGAAGTGGCCCAGACGTTACATGTGAGGCAGAAAACACTTTCCATTATCCTATAGGTAAGGTGTTTTTACCCAATTTAGCTTGTTTCAGGATTCTGTTAATATGGGGATGCTATATTTATCTTTATTTTTTTTGAAAATAACATACCTATGTGTAATTAGTTTTGCGTTTATTCTGCTTTGTGTTCTCTGAGATTTTGGAATGGTGGTTTGGTATTTGATATCAATTTTAGGAACTTCACAGTAATGTATTATGCACACAGGGTTTGCAACTCTACACAGCTTAAACCCGTATACTGTTATGATAAAATGTTTTTTCAAGCAGCTTTTAAACAACAAATAGCACAAAATATCATGAGGTCATAATAGCTGTAGTTTTTATAATATAGTGCAATTGCATTTATAAATATTACTCATAAATAAAAAGGAACTACTATGCTTTGGAAAGTTGTATATTAAGAGGGAACTATTTATCACGATGGCTGTGACAATTAAACCTTTGCTTTGAAATGCCTGTTAAAAGATATACATGCTCATTATGCAGCTTTTATACTTCTGGATATACACTCATTCAAAAGAACTCTAGCGTATGCCAATATGTTCACTGCAATAGAAATAATGAAATTGTTAATAGTGAAACTGCATGTTCAAGAAGTGAAGTATTATATCATAGGTAAAGATCAATAAACCAAAACATGGGTGGGTGTGCATCACCATAGATTATTCTGTTTTAAGATTAATTTGTATAATAATGCAAAAATATACTTTAATTATAATTCTTCCCATGTTATAAAATATGGAAACGTATTTTATACAAATACATAATATACACATTAGTCAAAAAATGATCTGAAAGAATATAAACCAAACTTTTGATTATAGATACCACCAAAATAGGAATGCCACCAATAAGGAATGGGGAAAGGTATATGGTAGCTGAAGAGAACTTCATCAATGTCTGAAATATTTGACAAAGAGCAAAGAGAGAAAAAGGTTTGAAAGTTTTTTTCTGTCCCTTTGTTATTTCTCCTCTTATTTTCCAGTTATACATATGTTATACTTTTTGTGTTTGCCTTATACTTCTTGGATATTCTATTCTGTTGTTCTTTTTTCTTTTTTTATCTCTTTGCTTTTCAGCGTTGGATGTTTATATTGAAATGTCTTTATATGTAGAGATTCTTTCCTCAGTTGTGTCTATTACACTTATAAGCTTATCAAAGACATTATTCATTTCTGCTACAGTGTTTTTGATCTTTAGTGTTTCTTTTTGACTTTTCCCTTAGCACACCTATCTCTCTGTATAGATTGCCCATTTGTCCTTGCATGCTTCCTGCTTATCTATCAGATAAGAGTCCTTAGCATATTAATCATTGTTGTTCTAAATTCTCAATCTGATAATTCAACATTCAGTGATGTGAGATTCTTATACCTGCTCTTTAATATGTTTTTAAACTTTTGACATGGTTTGCAATTTTGTCTTGATATTTGAAAGTGGCATACCAGGTAAAAGCTATTGTATAAAAAATAAAAGCTATGGTGTAAATACATCTTAGTATTGAAGAGTTGTGCAGAGTGGAGAAATACTCTATTATTCAACAATTAGGTCTTAATATTTTAATCGGTCTAAGTTTATGTACTGTGACCTTCACAAAATATTGTCACACTTTTCTCTCCATTCAAATAGGTAAGGGTGACTCTAATAAGCTGGAGATTAATATATCTTACCCCCAGGTCAGTAATGCTCTTATAAAACCTCTTCATATTAGGAGTTGGTCAGTCTTCCTAGTGAGGGCAGACAGTGTTAAGAACTGAGTGCCTGGTGTATTTCAAAACCATTCCTCCCCATTATCCTTGCAGGAAATGGGAGGTTTTTTTTCCTCTGGTATTTACTGTGGCAATCTGGCCTAGCTCCTAGAAATAAATCTGACAGTATTGTGGGAATCTCTCAGTGACTGGTTCTTTGTGAAGTTTTTAGTTCCTAGAATTGTTCAATTTTCTAGTCCCAGCACTGGTGCCTATGGCATTTTCTCTTTTGTAAATGGTAACTTCATATATTCACTTGTTTCTCTCTCCAGCATTGTGGGTAGAATTTTGCCTTATATAGTCTTCACTCTATAGATCCAAGAAGAATTGTTGTCTCTTCAGTATTTTACTTATTAGGATGAAGTGATAACTTCCACCTCCATACTTGTGCAATTGATAGCAGGAAGTCCCCAAATTTTGTTATTTTAAGATTTATTTCAGAATGATTAAATTTAGCTGTTGATTGTAACACAATCAGTAAATACAGTGCATAAGGCAGACAATGTTCTAAAAGACTTTCAGTTAAATATAAACAAATTCAATTGAAATCAAGTGAATGTGATTGCAAAATGTGTCTGTTAGTTGGACCAAAAAACAAAAAGAAATCATAATTTCAAATCCTTTACTAATGAGGAAATGTTCCAGTCATTGAAGATGCTATAGTCTCATGTCTAAGGAAATCACTCCTTTGGCATGTGGTTCTCCTGTCTCTGCATATTGATATTTATCACATCAAAGCAGTGAGAAAAGCTATGTGTGAAACAAATACTACTAGTGCTTTTACAGTTGAACAGTGAAAATGATATCAGAGACAAAGACACCTGTGTGATAGCCTTGCTAACAAGTGGTGCTGTGAACATTGACAGCTAAGATTTTTATGAGCAGCTTCAAAAAAAACTGATAGGAAGAAACACCATATTTTGACTTTAATACATGGGACTGGACCACAGATAACTTGACATAAAATTTAAAATATACAAAATGTTCAGGACATAGCTCCAAGAAGCAAGTTAGAATCATCCATTCCAGTTTGTTAAAATTCGTTATAACTCATTTCATTTTGTTAAAGAAATGTAAAACATGATGCAATGAAATCTTAAGAGTGGGGATGGCATGATATTTGGAAATATGCACAAACATGCCATGTGTCACTGAATGTCTTATATGAATGGTATACATTCATCTTATCTGAAAAGATGGACACTTTACACACCAAATGCCAGCCAGGACAAAAATCCATTAAAAATAGAGCTCAGACCCAAGCAAAATGCAGTCCAAACAGACACAACCACATGGTGTAGTGGTTCATTCTGGACCTGCCACTGTGCTCTGCTCAACAGAGAAGGAACCAAGCTGAGAACTGTGGAGACTTGGCTAGAATACTCACAACAGTCATCCAAAGCCACCCAGGGAAACTTCTGACAACCTGCAGCCATAAGTGAGAGATAAAGTTTAAATCACTACTCGAGTTGATAGACATGGCCTCACTGACAGAGAACGGCTCCCAGGTGCAGACTTTAAAGCTTGTCACCTAAATCTGGTGCCCCTCATCCAGAACAAAAACTGGATGAACCATGAGCCAAATTACACCGATGGTATCAGCTGCTGGTTCCTAAAACTATCTCCTGCTTCTGACATCAACACGGACTACATCTGTGAAGACTGAGCAATACTTGGGAGATACCAAGTTTAAAAGCCAACTTTCAATTTTGGTCTTCCTTCTTTTCTCCCTTCTCTCTTTGAATAAACTCTCCAACCATCGTGTTAGTGCAACTGCCACTATATGGTACCTACAAGAGTGAGGTGAGGTTCCTGTGTCCTTGTTAAGTGCCATCACAATAAAGTTGTGAGTGAATGTCAAAGGCACAGATGAATCCTAAGTAATTATTGTGTCTCCATCACAGGGCAAAGCCCTGCCATTGCTCACAACAATAGTTAACACACAATTAGAATTAGTATTCTCTGCAAATATAATCAGTCCCTGGAAAATATAAACTCAGCTTTGAGGCAACTAGAAGTATGAATAGGATTTTATTCTGATTCAAAGAAGCATTGTTTACAGATATGTATTTTAAATAGCCAACAATCAATTTAATTTTGTTTTATTTCCTTCTGAATGTTTAATTTCATACCGCCCTTCAAAAATATCCTGCAAAATAACATCAAGCAAAATATTTTGTTGAAAATCATGTTTTATTAATTTGCTTGACTGACAGTAAGAAATAGCACCAGCTAAAATATATATTCATACATTGTGGCACAGATATTTGAATCTCAACTGACTATACTATGTGTTAGATTAGGTTTCATGTGGGAAAGCTTATTTGTCAGTTGTACTTGTCATGTGGCTTTCTAGTTAGAAAAGCTGACCATGTCAAACTTTCATGTCATTCTAAAGGGCAAGTACACAGTATACAGGAAAAATAAACAAAGGGTAAATAAAAATAAAAAGAATGAAAGACAAAGAAAGCCCCAACTCAATAATAGAGAATGTGGGTTTGTACATAACTATCACACAGGCTATCTACTCTTCACTGACATTTCAAGATGGGGCCAGGTAGGGAAATCATAAAACCACAGAAATTATTTTTTTAATATGACATATTATCTTCCAGTTGCTTTTAAACTTTAGCTAAAGCTTCTCTAAAAATAACGATTTTATTCAAGTAGTAATTTTCTCATAGCATTTAAATTTTTGATCAAAGATTATTAGAGGAACAGTTATTTGAAAGTATGCTGTTCTCTAGCAATGTAAAATATGAAAGTACTAAGAACAATTTGTCCTATATAATTTCTGTATTTCAGTTTAGACGTCAGCAAATCAACTTTCATAGGGAGATTAAATACTCAGCTTGGCATTTTTAGAACTTTGTCATTAGATATGATTTTATTTTAGACACAAAATATTAGATGGGAGAAATAAGTAAGCATAGTAAATGTCCTGAGAAAGATAAGTGTTCTGGGAATAAAGTGATCACAATCTACTATAAATGTTACCAAAGCTACAAACATGAGTTTAACTATCTTCAATTTATTGCAAAACCACAGAAATATGTATATTCATTGAGACATTTAAGTTCAACCACTTCTTATTAATAAGGTATGCTCTAAATATTTAAGCACTATTATCCTTTGCTTTTTAAGTTGAAATCTAACCTCTTATGAATTGAAATGAATAATTTATAACCATATAGATTACTGGATCTTTAAAAAGTGAACAATTATGGAACTATCAAATATATCAGAATATACAATATTAGTAGCCTTCACAATATTCTCTACTCAGCAACTATTCCTTTCAGAAATGTAATCACTCTTCTGACAACTACTTCTGTAAAAGGTTTTGCTTAGTTTTGAACATTATCAGTGTACACTACTGTATTTATGGATTTTTTCTTTTAACTGAGCATTATGTTTATGAGAGCCATTTGTGTTGCTCCACATAGTTCCAATTTGTTCATATTGATATATAAATAGTCATTTTTACCAATAGCGCTGAATTTATTTCTCTATTTTGGCAATTTTAGTCATTTCTAGTTTTGAGATGATATGAAAATTGCTTCCTTAAATATTCTTGGATTTTTTTATGATGACATATTTATAGCTTTCTGCTGAGTACATATCTCATAAGTTAACTGATGGATCATAATCATATACATGCTTATCTTTGGTAGATATTGCTAAACAGTTTAATAGCTTTTGTACAATTTATATGTTCACTATTATATGAGCCCCCATCACTATATCTCTGTTAGCACTTGGTTTTGCCATTTTAATTAATAGTAGCTATTTTAATACTTTTATAATGGTATTTTGTTATAGTTTTGTGTTCCACCAATAACTAAGTATGCTGAACATATGTTTATACACTTAATTTTGGATAACAACTCCTTAAAGAGACTGTCAAATTCATTTGTCTCTTTTTTCATGTTTAATTTAGTTGGTTAACTTTTCATTATTGACTTGTACTTATTTGTATGTATTTTTATGATTCTTCTGTTGACTACTCACAATATGAATGTATTTTTCTAATTAGTGAATTTGTGCTTATTCTTTCAAAATTCTCTTTAGATGAACAGAATTTCTAAATTTCAATAAAACATCATTTATCAGTCTTTCTCTTCATGATAAATGCTGTGTCTTGTTGGAGAAACACTACCCTATTCAAATATCACTCTATGTAATGCTGGACAAAATCTATTGCTTGATTTTTCATATTTTTAAATTTATGATCCACCCAGAAATGGTTTTTGTATATGGTATGAATTAGAAGTTGTTGTTGTTTTTTTTTTTCCATGTGTGGATCTTTACTTACTGTCTACTGTCAACCCAAGTCCTCACTCATGGTGCCTGGTGTCACTATGGGCAGTTTGTCTTGTATCATTGTGGCAAAGTTTGCAGCATGTTGGGTGTGATCATTGACAGAGTTCACCACAAAGAGCCAGGCACAAGCATCTACTCACTACTGCAGCTCAAGCACCAAGTTGTTACCTGTTTATTCCAGCTTAGAGTGATGCTCAGGGCAAAGCTCAAGGCTTCCATCGCCTGGAAACTAGCAAGCCTTGGCCAGGCTTTCAAAGCTGGGTGAGGCTATGACAAGGATCTGAAAAATCACATAAGAAGTCCTTAAAAACTCAATAGCATAGAACAATTTTCTCAGCTCACTCTCATCTTACAGCAGAGACCAATTCCCAAACCACTGTCCACAGGAGCCCATGATCAGCGAGCTTCTCCAGAAGTCCTACTGCAGCCCTTCTGTTCATGTTAGTAGCTCCACCAGAATGTCAGGGATTCTGTACAGGCCTTTAATATCCACACTTGTGGTCCAGGGGTCCAGGACTCTTGTGATGTTGAGGTCTGCAGACTGTGAATTATGTTGGTTGGAACTGGCTTCTATGGGTCCCACTTGACCAGTAAGCCCTCTTACCAGTCTTTGCCTATTCTGGTTGAATCCCAACTTTTCAGGCATCATCCTTGGCAGTTCTGATATGACTGCCTCTTCTGTTTATGACCTCATTTCTCTCAGGTCAGGTAGCATGAGATGAACCCTTAATCAGCTTGTTCAGATGGAGCTGTGTGTGGGCTAAGACTTGTATGTCTTTTAAGCTCTCAAATATGTTCAGTTATTGAAGTTTAGGGCATAGTTTTAGCAATACATTTGCACTCTTGCTCACACATTTATAACAGGTGTTATATCAAATTCTCTGCCACTTAGTGAGCGACACCAGTTCCATCACCAAGATTTGACACTCATCCTTACAGGATGAAGGCAGGGCTTTTTTTGAACATACCTTATAATCTTATATCTTCTTTTATTTTATCATCTATCTTCATCATCTATCTATCTGTCTTCAATCTATCTATCATATACCTAGCTATCCATCCAAATAATGGTCCATGCTCATATGCTCTGTGATTTCTTTCTCTCATAGGACCTTGACTGATATATACAAATAAATAAGTGTTATGAGGAAGATCTAGACATATGTAGCAGATATACAGGTACTCCAAATACATTTTATATAAGTGCCCCAGATTTTAAAATATTAGTATATTGTAGAGAGAAAAAAATACATATCAGATGTAAATTCATAACAGGAAATAAACCATGTAATCTTGATTCTAAACCTAAAATAGAATACATATCTATTCAGAACAATTTAGTTCAATAAATGGGGGCATCATAGTTAAGGTTTAAGTAATCTAATATAAAAAGGTTAATCAACTATAAGATTAGAAAACTGAATAAACACTTGAGCTATGTCCAGGTCACTTAGTGCGAAGTCCATCACCTCCAATGGGCATAGCTTCCATACATCTCAAGATCTTGGGTTTGCAACATGGGGCTAGCAGGGACAACTGAGCTACACAACTCAATAAAACAAATAAACACTTCCTCCTCTCTCTTCCTTTCTGCCTGTGTATTCACCTTCATTTCTGCCTACACTTGTTCTTTAAAAAAATTAGATTATAATTTTTGGTGGACTTTGAGGGGACATGCTATTAAGGTATTAAGACATCTCTAGGTGTCAAGAAAGAAAGTCAGGATTTAAATTCTGCAATTGCTTATGCTAACAGTAATTTGACTTTTTAAATGTCTCTTGACCCTGAGGGTGTCTTTGCTTGTTTGAAGTGAAACTATAAAAGTAAATTTAATTCTCTTTAGTCACAGGTGTATAGGTTTGGACACAAACAAACACATGCACACACATGAAAAAAAAAATGGAAGAGATGTGCATTGTCATCATCATCATCTTTGAACAGTGCTATCATCTAATATAGTGGCTACATAGATTTCATTAAATCAATGATAAGAGACAGTGAAAGGAGAATACAACATTTTGAAGGCACTCTGACAGGGAGTACATAATTTGTTGATATTCCAATTTGTTTAGATTCTGCAAAGTCTGAGGGCATGGGCCAATCTTTTGGTAGGGATCTCGGAGAGAAGGCAGGATAAGGCATTAAGAAATGCTGCTATATTGCTGGAATCTACATGTATCTCAGTACAGTGATCAGAAAAGCAAGTAAAAACTTTTTATACATTTTAAAAATGATTAAGTGTGTTTTTTGTTGATATGTGGTACTCAAATTTGATTTAACCACATACATTATGACTTGTAAGTGTCCTAGAGCACATACCTTTAATAAATATATTCATTTCCTTCTGCTAACCCTATGCTTGATTAGAATATTTTGGTATTTCCATTAAGCATGTTTCTCAGAAGAAGAGGTCTGATAGACACAAAGGTAATCTGATTATTTACTTTTGAAATAAATTTATTATGTTGACATTATTGGTTACACATTGGTATGAAATCTTTTTGGGACTAGGAATAAGCCTTGCTTTTAGTCTGCTCTGTGATAATGAAGAAACATATCCTACATCATCAGGACTTCATTATGACAATGGTGAATACACCTAGGGAAAGATGACTTTAGGATTGGATTTATTTGGGTAACTATTCAGACATCTCAGGCTTCCCAATTACTTTTTCACTGAAAACATTCTCAGTATAAAGGTTGAAAGTTAAACTATATAATAACAGGTTTTTGGTCTAATTTATCATGTTTACAATCTAATTTATCATTTTTATGTACCTTAATTCACATATATTAGAAATGGCCACCCCTACAAGTTATAATGTATATAAATAAGTTTAATAAGATCATATAAATTCAGTGAGTATTATTTAATGCATTAAATATTCAAGAGATAAAATATAAAACAAAATGTAGCTCATATTTTTCAAAAAAACATATCTAACCAATATAATGAATGATTATCTTATAATGTATGATGAGTATTTTAGTCCAGAGTCCAAAAATGAAACTGTTACTTAAATGTATCATTGTTGCTGAGAATTAAAATCTCATGAATATTAAAATCACACTCCAAAAGAAAGCTTAGGGGATTATGATTATTTTCTTTCAACTATAATATTGCCATTTTTGTATTAAGAGACAATGACGTGGTAGATGAATAACTCTACTCTTGGGAATTAATGTGTTTGTTAAAAATTTTATGACATTTACCATCATTACTGTTTTTATAATATTCTATGATTTGGGTTTTTAAGATTCCCAAAGTGTATTTATTAAGGAAATTCATAACTGTAGAATCCAATAGTATAACAACATTAAACAACATGTACTTTTTTTAATTGAAAAGTACAGGATTAGGTTTTAAAAAGTAAAAGCTGGTACAAGTAACTGAAGAGAAAACAAGTAAGTTAACCAAAAGATTTCACTTTCTCCATTAAAAGCAAATGAACATGTTAGTAAACGACAATCTAAGCTACACTCTTACTCAGCTCAATCCAGCTGCATCTGTCAGACTGTTTTAAACTGCTTTCAATTAGCCGTTTTTGTGGATATCTCAGAGGTTGCAAATTAAAGAAAACATTGAATAACCATTTCTGACCTTCCAAAAGAAGAAATAGTCTAGAGAGAACTCGAAGTAGCAAAAAATAATCTCAGTAGTAAAAGAAGGCAGTGATAGGACATATAAGAGAATATTTTTTAAAAATGTGAGAATTACTAAAATCTCAGACTTGATATAAGTTTCAGATGTCATTAGATGAATTTGCCTCTAATAATTAATGTAAATTTGAAAAATCAATCTATCAACTCACCAGAAACATTTCAGCCTGTTGTGATGGTTGAAGTGAATTGATCTGATTATTCAAATTTTTCATTTATAATAGAAGTTTGAAACAGCTTAAACCTATATAATGTCATGATGCAATGTTCCTCCAATAAAATCAGTTAAAAAGAAACCAAGAAAAACAAACAAATTAAACTTTAAAACAGGTCGTATTTTCAAGAGTTTGCTCCTTTCCCTGCATGGCATATAATAAAACTACTGCTCACTCTTCTGAATTATGAAAATAAAAAAAAAATCTGTCATTTTTGAAATTTATGTTAGACATAGGATATGTCTGGTTGATTTCTTTTCCTTTTTTTAGAAGCACTTAATTTTTAGAGCAATTTTATTCAACACAATATTTATAGGAAAGTACTGAGATCTCTTCTACTTCTGCTCTCACAAATGTATAGCCTCCCCCATTATTAGTGCATCCCACTAGAGTGGTACAATTATTACAGTTGAGGAACCTACATTGACTCATAGCTATCAAACAAAGTCCCACAGTTTGCCATTTTTGGTGATGTGCAATCTATTGGTTCGGGCTAATGTTTATTGTCAAGGTATCCATCATTATAGTATCATATAGAATATTTTTCTGCCTCCACATTCCTCTGTTTTCTACCAGTTCTCTCTAATTTTTTGATAGTCAAGAGAGATATATTGAAAGCTGGTGTTAAACAAAACACAATAAACTGTGAATTATTGTCCTAAAGTTGAAGAATTATTCCAAGCCTGTTTCAACTTTTTAAAACAATTCTTTTTCTAAATATCAACATGCATCTCAAGGTAAATGTCAATGGATCCATTTTGTATAAACGATATAATGAATGATGATAAATTAAGTAGGCTAGCCTAGAAAACATACTCATCCATCTCATGTGAATGCATACATGTATACACATGTGTGCATATGTGTATAAATAGTTACACATGTGCATGTGTGTTTGTGTGTCTGCCTCTGTCTATGTGAGTATGGATTGTGGATACGTATGTATCTACACATAGCCTACATTTCCCATCATGACTTCCTCCAATATAAAATGAAGATCAAATAATTTATAAAAGTTTAACTTGTTGAACCCTGGTGCCTTAGCGGTAAAATCTGCCAGACATAGTCCACATACATGCCAAGGATCCAGACTGCGGATTGTGGGGGTGGGGTGAGATGGTGTACAGTCAAGATGAACAACTAAATAAAATAAATAAAATGTTTTTTTCCTCCTCTCTCTTCCTGCCAGCCTGCCTACTCATCTACTCACCTTCATTCCTGGCTACACCTTTCCTTAAAAAAAAAAAGCAAAGCAAAGAAAACTAAAATAAAAAATAATTACCTGAAGGTCTTGTTCTTTTGAGGTTTTAAGATCGAGAAGTCTGACATGTTTTGGTTTAGAATATTGCTCTTTGTTTATTATTCTAACTATATTACTTTTAAAAAGAACTAGTAGTGGGTGTCCTGTGAAATACAGACAGAGCTACAATTTTAGTATCCTAAAAGGAATTTAGCATTATGAGCACAAAAATTTATTTAAAAAATAATTAAATAAAACAGCATAATAAATGACTATTTAAAATGGTATAACACATTTATAGATGTTTTAGTGTATAATTCTTAGGAATGTGATAAAATATATTAATGGGTGAAAACTTTTAAGGTATCTATAATTTGTACTTAGTTTGAGTGCTCAGTAAATATCGATAGAATACAATAGTCTTTCCGAATTTTCTCAGCTTATTCAAGTACAGAATGAATGAAATAAGAAACTGACAGATGTCAGAATCTGTTTCTTATTCTTTTCTGTTTATATGATCAAATTAGGTCCAGTTTAAAGGATATTTGTCTGTTAGAGATGGCAGAGATCTCACATCTACTGCTCTGATCCCTATGTTTACTAATCTATAAAATGGGGATTAATAATTTTGGGGGACACTAATGAGAATTAAATAACTATATATCAATAACCATATAATGATATACATATATATACATACATACATACTTATGCACGCATAAATATTTAGTATTTAGAATAATGAATGCCACATATTAAGAGTTCTTCATGTTTTCTAGGATTATATTATTTTGCCATTCTCTTTCATATAATCACTCAAATTGATCTTATTTAATTTATAAGTTGAAATGAAGTATTTCAGATTATTTATTCCTAATAATAATTAGAAATATTGTTCTAAAATAAATAAACATTTTGTGAGCATTTAAAAATATATCTTTAACAGAATACAGTATTGATATGACCTTGTATATAATTAGACATAAGGATTAAACAAATGTGTTTACTGAATTTTTGTAATTGCACATTTATTGTAGAGATGATATGCTCTTATTTTTTAAAACTTAACTTTATACTCCAAGGTTAATGTATTTGTGAATTTTTCTTTTTATTTTGAAATAACTTCGAGCTTTCAAAATAATTACAAAACTGTATAAGGAACTTAACATTCTGAGTCTTTTGAGATTAGCTTCCAGAGACCCAGATATATATACTGACAATAGCATCAAGGACATATTCTCTCATATATTCATATGTTGAAATATAAATGTTTAAGTATTAACTAATAGTATATTATTTTTTCAGGGTATTATGTAGCAAAAGAGTCATTGAAGCAAAAAGAAATATAGAATAGAAAAAATAAGAAAATGAACCAAATCAAACATAGACTTCTAATCTATAGAATTAGTGGTTACCAGAGGGAATGTAAGGGAAATGAAGAAATTGGGTAAAAGGATCAATCATATGGTGAAGATTATTTGAACTGTTGGTGAACTTAATGTAATATACACAGATGCTGATTTACTATGATACACACGTTAAACTTTATGTTCTTTCAATAAAATTCAAAATATAAAACTCTCAATAATAATAATAATAATAGAATGGACATACTTTATGTAATTAGTATTCATGAGTATTCATTCAATACACTGAGTATGATTTATGAAAAATCATGGTAACTAGCAAAATGCAAAATTCCTCCCGAGGTGTTCCCAACGAATCTGGAATACATAAATGTCATGTAAGAAAAAACAATTTTCTAGTAATTTTGGAGAATTTTACTACTTCAAGTGACTGATTTTTATACAAGCAATTTTCTAAAATATGTGAAATTTAAGTCATTGAAATCGTTTTTTGTGTGATTTTTTTTACTGTGCAGAAATTGCCTTAATGCACCTTCCATTACCTATAGATGGTACATGAATCCAAATGTGTTAGATAAGTAAATGTAGTAAAGGTTGGAAATGTGTCTCCAGGGCTTCTTATCAGTATAGTCTAGTTTAGGTCAATCTGCACATAATCATCCTTTTCTTAAACTGCTATAATTTATACACTAAAATGGATCTAGTAACCTCATACTGAAAGGTTATTTTGATTTAAGCATATGAATACGTGTTTGATCAAGAGCTAAAACAAACTACATAATGACTTGATTTTATTTGGGAAATGAAAGAAAATTTTATTTTAGAAATTTTTCCAGAAGCTTTTTATGGTTTCAAAATGTTATTTACTTGTATTATAGAGCATTTTACTTTCAAATTTTAATAACTTTATTTTAATTTGCTCATAAAATGAAATAATTAGTTTAATCTCAAATCCATGTCAACTTTTCTCCTTTGTTAAAAATGATGAAACTAGCCACATGTTTCTTAATTACCAGATTATGAATACTAGGGTTTACTTTATTGCTTGTTTCCTGAAATTTGAAGATTAAAAAATGTCTTAAGGTTTAAATACCTACACTACTAGATAGATAAAGTTATATAGGAGCTTAAAAAAAAAGACAGATTATTGGAATCAAATTCGTAATATGAGTGCACCAACATAATTATGCATTTCCATATACCAAAATACAGGAATAGCATTAGACTGAGATATGAATATTACTGCTAATACTATTACTGAAAATAATTTAAGACTTTTGTATTACTTTATGTCATACATCATGAGAGTTATGTGAACATATTATTACATTTAAAATTGTAGTACTTTCCCCTGATTAGACTGCCAATTAATTACACAGATTACTTTTTCATAAAAAAATTCAATTTTTAGATTTTTCTTTGGTATTTATTGTTGTATAATTACATAAATTTTAGAAATTTAGTCGATTCCACAGATAATTGTGAAAAACAATGCTTCCATGACTATGATTTCCTTTGTAGATTTGTCAGTACTTCATTGTAGACTTGCCATAGTTCTCTAAATAACATTTATAAATCACCTGACAATTTTTGGCAAACATTGCAAAATCTTCCTCCATAGGTTTGTATCACTTTTCATTCATACTAGAAATGTATGAGATGCTGTGTGTTTTTTTTTTAAGTTGTCGGTCGATTTTATTCTATTATAGCAGTCCAACTGACTAGAGCAACAAACATCTTTTTTTTTTCCCCACAATTCTGAAGGTTAGGTAATCTAAGAACAAAGCACAAGATGGTTCTTGGTGAGAGCCCCTTCTAGTTTGCAGAAGGATGTCTTCTTACTGTGCCAATTCCTACTGCCTCCTATCCTAGGGAACAGAGAGTGAGATGAAGACAAGAGGATGTGGGGACAATTTCATAAAAATAGTAAATCCATAATGGTTCTTATCCTTATGACCTAATCTAATCATAATTATATCCCAAAATTTCACCTCCTTATACCATCTCATTAGGGATTACAGTAGCCAGCCAACATATAAACTTTGGGATAGTACAGAAGTCCAAAATGATGGTGTAACTTTAATCTGCAATGTACTTTTTATAAGACAATGAGCACCTTTCATATGTCTAAAGACCATTGACATTTCTTATGTTCCATGAAATGGCTGTTCATATAGCTAAACCAATTTTGCATTATTTTAATTTGTGTTTTTACTCTGCATGAGAAATGTTCATTTAAATATATATATATATAAACTTTTAAAATAAGTTGAAATTATTTTCCTAGTTTGTCATTTACTTGTGGTATTTTATTTTGTCATATTTTTATTATTTTAAACAATATGAATGACTACATCTTCACCACATAATAGAAAAAAGTAATGTGTACCATTTCTTCAATGGCTTTCAGCTATAACAAAAAGCTTTCAAGGTGATAGTTGAGTAATAATTATTGATTATATTTTGGAAAAGCCTCATTGCATGGTGGATTTTCTCATCAGTGTCCATGGAAATTGTTAGCAGACACTCTTTAAAAAATAGCTAGATATTAGTTTGTTCTGATGAAAATATTTGCCCAAAATTATCTTCCAAGGGATAAAATTCCCTCAGAATCATTTTTTTCTTTTTAAATGGCGCACTTGTTAATACTCTAAAAAATAAGAGACTTACTGTTAATTCATAAGCACTTCATAGTTACATAATTTCTCTCTATTATCTGGAAAGTGAATTTTTTCTAAAGAATGACAGTCATTGTGCTGTCAAGTTTTGATGATTGAATTGAGTTATGACAATTTTTCATTTAAAATTTACACAATCATTATTGAAATTTTAAAAAACCTCATTATTTGCAACTAATCACAAAATTAGACTTTTGAAATTGACATTTGAACATAAATTTGATACAAAATATGTGTAACATAAGAGATGGTGGACTTTTATTCATTGCTACACATATTAAGCAAACTTTTAAAATTTTGTTTCTATAAAAATAATGGGTGTAATATCATTATTCCTACTTACAAATGAGAAAGCTAAAGCTATTCATTAGATACACTTTTGATTTTTACATAGCTAAGTTGTAGGTACTTTGAAATTGAAACAGGGCTGTTGCCAGAGATCCTGGTCTAACTAAATTTCAGTGGTTTTTATTTTATTATGAAAGGTAAATATGAAGTATTCTGGTACAGCAGTGATTATGTCAGTCACCTCTGAAGAATGCAGGACACATACCTCTAGTCCAGGCAGGGAAAAGAGTGTGAAATACTAAAAGAAAACAATGCTTTAAAAAAATAAATGTATTTGTACATTTTATAAGAAGAAAAGTCTACTAATCTGAGAGTAATTCAAAGATACTCTCTTTTCTTACTTTCATCACAACTGACTCAGCAGATGTACTCCTGATATCATTTTGAAAAAAAAAATAATAATGTGACAGAGATAGGAAGGGTGTTAGAATCTTTCCTTGTTTTTTCTGTCAGGACATGTGGCCCAATTGCAGATAGCAAAACAAATTTGAGGGGGACTTATTGAGTTTGTTACACAACAGAAAACAAAACTAGAGAATTGATTGAAGCTTTATGACTGATTTTCCCAAATAAGTTGAATTGATTGTAATATATGTACAGGTGTATATTTGCATATACATATAGAATATTATGTGGATAAATAACTTGCTGATTTATGAATGTATATATTTACAATAAATCTAGCAAATTAGATATATAAATTTATATTAAATACATATTTATCAATAATATATAATTTATAAATCACTAGACTGTCAAACCGATTTATAAAACTATTTTTTAAGTTTAGAAGAAATACGTCAGTTTTTCAAAACAATGCTAAATTATGAAATCATTCATTTTATGGGATGCATGCAGACTTGAAAGTTATGGTGTATAGAAGCCAGCAGGGCATCAACTATGTAACTAAGAACCATTGCAGCAGAAAGTTGACAGTGAAATTCTTGCTGATTTGAAAAGCTAAAATAACTAAAGAGGATCATGGGTTTTGACCATAGTATAAGTCAAGATCTGACTTATAGGACCGTGGAGACAACTTCGATGTAAAATAAGAATGAGTTGAGTAATATTCAAACATAGGAGGACAAGAATATAAGAATAAGAATGTACCTATATTTTCTCTTTTATTATATTCTCAAAAAATAACCTAACACCTACTCACCATAGATCCCCCCTCCCATAAATGTTGAGTAAATTATTCTCCAAGACAGACATATTTTTCTCCAAGGTTATGGTGACTTAGAAGAAAGAAAACTATAGCTATGAAACCAGAGGACTCTCGATTAGTATTTACTAGTATATGCTAACTTTGTGGCAGTCAAAAATTATATACTATGCCTCAGTTTCTTCATTAAAAATATTAGTTATCTTGCATTACCCTAAGTCTTGAAAGGAAATGATAAGAAAATACATAATTTGAAAAGTACAAATTCCTGTTTGAAATACTTGGCTCACATGAAAGAAAACAAAACAAAAACTAATATTCTTACGTTTAGTTGTTAATGTCTAAACTTCTTTTGGTCTTTTAAATATCACTGATCATTGACCCCTATTTGTTATACTCTTTATTTATTAATTTATTTAATTTTTTGGGGAAAAATACATCATTAATCTGAAATAGCATTCTCTTTTACATTCAAATGATTTTAAGCTGCTAAATGTATTTTAAGTGAGATATAAGGGATTTTTTTTTTTTGAAAGGAAAGATACAGTTAAGAATGACGATAAGCAAGCAAGGTAGGAGAGAGGAGGAAGCATTTTATTTTACTTCTATCCAGTTGTATATCTTATTTATTCTTCCCAGCCCAGGATGCAAACCTGAGTCGTTGAGGGTCTGTGGCCTGCACTTTAGCCAGAGTCAGTTGACTACCAACTACTTCACCAGGACACGCCAATAAACAACTGGTGTACATGTGTTAGAATAAATATAAATTTTAAACTACTTGTTGTTACTTATATAACATTGACGAAATTACCAAATTAACGTATTGAACGATGGCATGACTTCTGAAGCTGTGGGTGACTTGTTGAGATTGGTACTGTGATATGAAAGTTTGTGTTCCTGTAAAATTCATGTTGAAGTTCAAACCACCAATGGTGATGATATCAGTAAGTGGGGCATCTCAACATCATTAGGTCATGAGCTGGAGCCCTTGTTAATAAAAGTAGTGTTCTTACAAAAGAGATATTTGTTAATGAGTTTAATGCTCTTATAAAAGAGTTCTGATATCCCCTTTTACCATGTAAGAAGACAATAGGAAATCTGCTACCTGGAAGAGGACCCATATCTGACCAAGCTGGACCTTAATCTTGAACTGCCAGTCTCTAGAACAGTGAGAATTACATTTCTGTTGTTTAGAAGCTATTCATCCTGTGGTAGTTTGGTAAAGCAGCCCAAATTGAATAAGACAACTAATAATTCCCTTTATATTAATGATAATTAACATGCAGGTGATAAATGCTTGAAATGGATCCTGGCTTTCTCTTCTTCATTATTCCTTAAAAATAATTCTAGCAAAAGTAATGAAAACTTTTAATATGTCAATTTGATTTTGTCATTTGTCTTTAGCTTGTTTGATGCATATGTTTATCTGAATATTTTAGATTTTTTTTACTTTAAATACCAAAATAAGTGAAATTTTAAGGAATTTTTAATTAAATAAACACATGTCCACTATTAATACTAAAGTTTTTCCTCTCTTAAAATTCAGCATCCATTCAGGAATTAAGGAAGGTCCTTATTTCAAAATATATTGTCTTTTGGATCTGAAACGAGTTAAAAGTAAAATATCCTAATTTTATATTATTTTAATGTTTGAAAACATGACTAAAGACTATCCTTTCCACATATTCATATTTCCAATTACCTAATGCATGATCTCTACTAAGAACAAAACACTAGATTTTTGTATAACTTACGTGATCTTTTTACGAAACTCAGTTTTCAGATTCATGATATACATATATTTTCATCTTTTAATAATTTATCATATATATAATCTTATATTCTTTTTTTGCTCATGGAATATAATTTCAATGTTCAGTTAAGCTTTTCTAACTAAACCGTAGTTATTGTTTATGTATAGTATTGCACTTTATATTTCAGTGCCAATTATTTGTAATAAAATTTATGTACTTGAACTACAAAACCAAAAATTGAGAGCACTAACAGAGTTTATTTCATAATATCTGAGTATTTAATGTATATGCCTGAATTAGTTACTCTGATGGACTCATGATACATAGAAATGATGTAGTAGCTTTTTTCTCATGTAGTGATTTTATATACTTTGGTTATGGCAATACCATTATTTCTTAAAATGATTTATTCCCTTGTTCTGACATTTTACATATTCCTTTATTCACCCTGCCTGCTTCCCAGAATTGAAAATGTTCTTTATTTTTTTAATCTTGTTTAAGTAATGTAGGTCTTTAAGGAATTGTCACTGTAGATGTTTTTGACATGTAGCTACAGACATGAGCAGAGTGTAATAAAAGGGAAATCTAGTATCAGAAAATGATAGATCAATGCAACTGATTTAACCCAAGCATCAGCACAGAATTGTAGTGGCATCAATTCAGTGTAACGACTAAAAGCCAGGAAGCCAGTGTAATAAAATTTAAACTACAAATAAATCGCCAAGACTCCAAATCCACATGCCAAGGTACAAGGCTGAAAGGAAATCAATCATAATGAAGCCCATATGAAACCGTCCAATCAAATCAAGAAGAAGCCAGTAACGGGTCAGTAAGAATATCTGTACCACCTCGGAAGCTCAATGACAAGTTGGGGATGGAATGTGATCTCCTACAGCCCTTGATGAATGAGATCTCTGCCCCATTAGGATTGCTACCCATCTAGTGGACCCATTCCCTCTCTCTGGGAATGTTTTTCCCTCTTTCTAAATAAAACTTCTTTGTTTTTTCACCCCTGTGCTTTTAACGCTCCTCCCCTTTACATGCCGTCCTGGTCATGCTCTGGAAAAATCTTCCAGAGACACAAATTCCCATGACAGTTGAGGAAGCAGGGATACACATGAATTCATTTTATATCATTTTTAGCTCAAGTAACAGAATTGTCAAATTCAAAACTACTTATTTTATTAGAAAAAATTATCTCACGTGAAAAGCCCAAAGCCAGTTCAGTACCAGGTATGACGCAAATTATTTCCTTCTTTCATAAATACACCCTTCATTCTTTTTCCAGACCTCTTCAGTTCTGTAATATCTGAGTAGCATTTCCTGCCATCCGACACACCTCACTCCAAATTATTCTATCACTATGTCTGCGAAGGATTATTTTTGGAACTTTAAAATATATACATTTCAGATGTAACCAGGTTTCTTTGGTGAAATATTCAGATATTGGCTGAAAGAGAGAAACAGCCATCTGTGGTGTTTTACATTTCTTTTTCAATGTTTTTCTTTTCTTCAATAATTAACTAATTTTAAAGGAAAGATAAAGGCAAAGACAAGCAGGCAGGAAAAGAGAGGAGGAAAAAGCATACATATTTTTTAAATTTAATTATTCATCTCATTGTTCCCCCTTCCCTGCGATGTAAATCCAGGTTCTTGGAATGTTTATAAACTGCACTCAGCGAGAGGAGGTGGAGCTAACAGTACTCCACCTCCAGTTGCAGTGTGCGCCCACTATTTCATTTTTTATAAAATTAGGATTCACTTCAATTTAGTGGTTGATAAAGTGAGTTCTTCCATTCATTAAGAAAATTTTATCTCTAACTGTAGAATTTTGTGTGTTGCTAAACATAAATGGAATGATATAATTAAACTTGGTGATAACTGTGCATAAAATTTTAGAATTATAGTCAAAGATATATTTAGTTACAGTTTTTCTAATATTTTTCTGCTACAGGTTATTGAATGAAGATTCTGTTATGTGCATGGGTTATAATTTATTTTTACTGTGATACTCAGTATTTGAGTATTTTAAGTTTTTCTCTATATTCAATTCCTAGAAAAGTGCTGCAGGTAACAGTATATATGTGTGGAGGATTCTACTCTAAAAATATATGGAAATACTATGAGTAGGTTGAAGTGTATACATTTCACACAAAAAAGTAATTGTCCCCAGTTATTTACATTATAATAAATGACATCGAATTGTCATATTTCCCCATTATTTTATGAATGAGATGTTCTATGAAGATTTGTACCTATGGCAAGTGTGAAAAGAAGTTTTAGTAAACTGTTGATATTTTTTAATTGAAAACATTTCTTAAAGTTTTTAAGTCATTTCGGTATTTTTTCTGTGAACTGTCTGCTTATATTTTGCCCATGTTTCTACTTTTCTTATCTATCCCTATGAGTGTAGTTTTTTCATTTTCAAAAATATGAATTGTTAGTCTCAATGATTTATCATACTATATGCCAAGCTAAAGGTTAAACATACATTCATACACAAATTTTATTCTTTTGAAATGATTTTTTTCAATATTAAGCATTAAATTTATTTTTATAGCTGTTAAAAATAGAAAAGTTTTCTCACCTCCTAGGTATAAAGGTGCACTCAATAATTATATTTTACTTAAGTGTAATTTATTTTGAGTTAATCCTTGAATTTAGTATTAGTTACAAATTTACTTTTTTTCCAAACATTAGCCCAAGTGATAAAATTTATTGAATAATTCATATGCTGCATATGAATTTGAAATGAAACCTTATCATATACCAAAATGTCACACATATTTGGCTTTATGTCTGGAATTCTGTTTATTTATAGTACTCCAGTGGTTTAAAAATTGAAATTTCATTCTCTTATTTATAATTCTACTCATTTTAGTTAACCCTACAGTTCTTTTTTTAAAGACATATTTTACTATTGCTGCATTTTTTTCACCAAAACTTAGACAAAACATGTCTCATTAAAAGAAAAAAAGCGTGAAAGTCTACCGGAATTATATTAAAAGACAAATTTAACTGAGAGAAAATTGACATTTTTATATTTAAAATGGCATGCATTTTCTTTTGTTTGAGTTTATTTCTGTGATCTAGAAATGTATTTTTCATTTTCCTACTTATTCTCAAACTTTATTTGTATTAGTCTTAAATATTTTTTAAAATTAGCAACCAGTGTAACATAGCAACCAAAACATGAGAGTAAGAATGCCTCCTTCAAGTCTTATTTCCACCGTATTTCAACTGTATAATGTTGGATTCAACTTTCTGTCCTACTGAGAGGATTAGCAATAAACATTTGCCCAAAGAAAGGAAGTCAGGTAGAAGTCTTCCTCACCTTCCAAACTTTCGTACTTTCTCTCTAGGATGTTCACCTCTGCACTTATTTGCCTCCAATGTCTGCAACCAGCTGTTCTGCTATTTGCAAAGATAGGCAAAAGTATATATATATATATATATATATATATATATATATATATATATATACATATATGTGTATATATACATATATATACATAAAAACACATATATAGATAGATACACACATATATATCATAGGCAAATATATATATACATATGTATATAAATAATTTTACTGAGATAACGTTTCTTTATAGCATTAATATAAATGTGGGCATTAATATAAATCAACATTTGTTTATACTACATTAAATTCACCACTGAAAATGATTTTCAATAAGGATTTATTTAGAGTGGCATTGTATCCTTAAAACTGTGATATAATGACTCAGCAATAGTAATTGAGGATATTCCAATTCAGCTTTTCTTTTAATAGATTTTATTAGACAACCACTGTAGCAACCAACATTAGTCATGATAGAGATTATTTCAATTTAATGTACTTTTTGCACACAATTTTTAAATAAACTGAGAGGTCTCTTGTATATGAGAGAGAATTTGTATGGAATTAAGTGAAAAACTGATATCCTTTATGAGAGACAATTTTCTGGAGGGGAAACATTCTGACATAAAGGTACATAAGATACATTATCAATAGATAATCTTATAATCCAAGCAAATAAAAGCCTTAATGTTAAAGTGATTATCTAATAAATAAAAAACAATGAAAATTAAATGCAATAAAACAAGTAAACTTATAGATATGAATAGAAGATTCTTCTATATTTTACATTGATTTTACATATCTGTAAAATTAATAGTAAAATTTTCATTGGCATGATTCTCATCAATAGCTTTTATTTAGTAGCATAGTACTAAAAATATAAGTAAGGTTCTTTCTACTAAGATATGCACTGTAAGTTTAACATCAAAATTATCTTGGGAACTAAAGGAAATAATCAGAAGACAGTTATGAGAATTCTCTATGTTTTTATGATAGACTTTGAAGTCTTTGCTTGATAATTCAAAATAATACATGTAAGTAATATAATTTATTATTGCTCATAAGAAGAGATTTTAACAAAATTTCCCCACTGCAAAGACAAAGATTCTACCTAACATAAAGCTCACTGTCAGTTTTATAGTTTTAATAATATAGTGATTTAAATGTGGGGTAAATATGTCTTTATCACTCATTAATTCCCTGCTTACAAAGAATGTCAGAATTTAAATATTCAAATTAAATATCTATTGCTTTATGCATTCTTTTTGGGAGATTACACATCTTCTCCACTGATGCATGAACTCCAAATATATGTGGAATTTCTTTTTTGGCAAAAGTATATCTCAGTATTACTTCAAAGTCTCTGACACATGGTGGATTATTTTAAAGATACTTTTGGATCATTCTTTTTGAATATTCTTATTTTGGAATATCTTTAAAATTATGCTATAAAGCAGAATTAATTTAAGGCCACGTTCAATTAATTAAATGAATGATTGGGATGTTGATCAAAGGCAAGATAGTTTTACAAAATTAATATTTATATTCTTGTTTACTCATTTTGGTAAAGTTATTCTAGTTCAAATCATTTGACATAAAAGCTTTATATGAATTTGTTAAGAAAGTAATTTTATTTAAGCATGTAAAATATCAAATGAAAATATTTTGATTTCTTATGAAACAAAAGTTTTGAAAAGAATCATGTTATATGTGAATGCTGTATATCTAGTTTTAATTATAGCTAATAAAAAGTAAAATAATTATTATTTATTAAGGATTATAGGTTTTTTATGGCACTGCATTATAATCTAATTTTACTCAGGGTAATAAACTTGCGTCAATTTACTTCCAATTTAGTAAGTAGAAATTTTTAAAAGGAACAACTACAAAACAGCCTTCTAGTCTCACTACTAGAAGAAGAGGATTGCAACTAGATAATTTGTTTTTTCATGGGACCAATTTCTGTCCTAGAGTAAGCTATTTTCTTAGGTCTATAGAAAATCACAATAAATGTTAGAAAAAAAGAACTTTCAATGTAACATGGATTTTGCTGAATTCAGTACCTAATCTTGGACAGATGACCTAAGTTCATAGAACTAATGTGTTTTCTTCTCACAGATTTTCTTGGTCTATAATTCACTTTTTACTTATTTGTTCCATGTCTTAGTGTCTCAATTCTTGATATGGATGTGGGCAAAGCCAAGATGAGATTTTTATCTTAAAATACAACGTAATTTGATTCTCAAGAAATAGATGAAAAGTGGACTATCAAGTTGCAAGAGTGTCAGAACCTTTTCCTCTCTCCCATTGAGATTCTTCAGCTACAGAGTCTCTCTGAAGGGAGTAAATATTCTTTAATGTTTCTTGGAAACCACAGTAACTGGTAAGTTGGCATGGAGTTCACAATTGCTGTGGGAAAAAAACAACAACAACAAAAAAAACAAGAACAAGAAACAAAAGCAAAAACAAAACATTAATTTCAAGTGAACCACAGAAATTCAGGGAAGATTGTCAACAACATAATTTAAGTTGGGAGGGTTGACCAATAGTGAACAAATTGAAAATAGGAGGTAGGAAATTTAATTTCTTAAAACTTGTTTTTCAGTATTAACAAGAAAAATTATAGCATTTGCTTTAGTTTCTTTTTTTGGGTGGTGATAGGGGTTTGGGGGAGAAAAAGTTTCAATTAACTTTATTTTATTAAATTCACAGTTGGGCAAAGTTTTAAAATTGTCCATTTTTAAATGAAACTTAGAAATCTTTGCCTAGTTCTCGGGTTTTACTTAATCACCATATCTTTATATTTTTTTCCATTTTTTCTTCTGCTCTTCCTTTTTTTCCCTAAGTCACCCTTTCTTCTGTCCTACGTGCTGCCCTTCTTTCCTTTCTACCATCCTTCTTTTTCTTAAAGAAGAGAGAAAAGCTTCCCCTTCCACCAGTGGATGAAGTTATATTTCTTGTTAATTCTAGCAAGTATTAGTTGAACTAGATCAAATTTTGTGTAAAAGTATAATAAAATGTGAACTTTTACTGAGTGTATTGAGTAAATCCATATTGCAGATATCTAATTGAATTTATTCCTCTTTAAACTTTAACTTATATAGACAAATCACATTAGAGTTTATTTTGTACCCTGATATCATATTAGAACACACAAAATTAAAAATTCTAATACCCATGCTGCATAAATCAGTGGTTTAATGAAACTACTGGCTATTGTAAAAAAAACAACAAAGCAGGATAATATAAACAATTTTTTAAAAATCCAGTAAATCTAGAAATACCCCCCACTCTTTTAGCTATTAACCTATCTGCTAATAAAGCCTCAAATTTTCAGACTTTTAAAACTGTCTTACTGTTTACATGTAAGTTTTTATAAACCATCAAGTTAATTATGGAATTATGGTATTCATTTTCAGAAAGAATTTGCACTTGACTTTGATTCTGTTTCCAAATCCTCTCCAATGCACTTATCAAGTGCAGCTAGAAAGTAGATTTGAGTCCAAAATACCCAGGTGAAAATTGAATTAGGGATTATATATTCAATTGTAGCTCACTTATGCTCAAAGGTAAGCTAACATTCTGAATTAATTTGTGCCTGAGGTTTTGGGAAAGCAAATCCTTTCTATGCAAACATCTAGCATTTTAATCCAACTAATTTACACTTTAAGCTAACCTCTTCTAATACATCAGAATTGAAGTTTATACAAAATACTTCTTAAGTCAGATAGGAAGAAAAATGTGGAGAGAGAGAGAGAGAGAGAGAGAGAGAGAGAGAGAGAGAGAGAGAGAGAGAGAGACAGACAACACTTTATGATTACTGCATACCTAAAAAAATATAGAATATAAGAAAGAAATGATTTCACATTATCAACAAGACTACGAACAGACATTTAAATAAAGTTTCAAAATAACATTTCCAAAACTACCCTCAGCCATCTCAGCAAAAACCAGCTAAAAATATGGCTAGAAAGCAGAAACGTTAAGTCAGAAGACACTAAAAAAATTTCAGATTTGCTAAACCCAAATGATGTAAAGTTCTAAATTCTAAGTGAACAGAGTTTTGAAAAAATACTTACTTGTAGCTATTTATAGGGAGGAATACAATGGAAAACACAGGTTAATATTGAAAGACTATTTTAACTTTCATTTAAATTCTCAGCTTTCTTTAATTGATAGTTTTAATTATCTTTAACTAAAAAACTAATTACACACAAATATACATACACATATACAATGCACATCAGTTAACAACATAGATGTGCTGTTAAATGATTTTGTGGTTGTGTGAATGTCATATAAGGTATATACATAGACCTAGACTGTGCAGTCTAATGAACATACAGGCTCTATGGTATAGCCCATTACTCCTGTGTCTTACATGCAGTCTATCATTGACTGAAATGGTCTGCAGTATATAACACATACACTAAAACAAGCCCTTCACAGGGAAATCACATGACTTTGTTTACAGTATCATTATTTTAATTTTTTATTCTCATTTGACAAGAAATTAGGGGTCACACTGTGTCATTTTCTCAAAAAATGAACTTATAATGCAAAAACACTCCTGCATTTCCATTAAATTACTGTGAAGTCAGTGGCCATCAGGCAATTGCCCTTAAATAAACATACATTTTCCAAACATTGATTTATTACTAAATCTCTTCTTAGATTTTATAAGCATGATTTGATCATATACATCTATTTTGTCTGAATGTGTTCCATAAAGATAATATGCCACAGGAGACTAGACATACTTGAAGAGAAAATGGCTGCCTATTTTTAAGTGTTTTTAGAAAATGAGGCAGGAAGGTAATAAGTCAGCAAATTAAATTAGCAGATACCTGAATTGGAAACTGGAAATGGGATCCAATCACCAAGTACAAAACCAGTTGAGTGCTAAAGGCTGAACTTGCTTCGAGTCACTTTATGATAGAAATTCGAGGAAGAAACAGCTCCGTCCAAATGAACTGGAAAAATTGCTGGCTGAATATACTCTTCATTTGACTTTTCCAAAACAGAAAGCAACAACATTACAGATAACAAACAGCACTTGTCTCCCTCACAGAAAGTTAAGGTTGGCTACAAGCCAAAGCCAGTCTTGCTGTGAAAATAAATTAAAGTGAAGCAAATACAGCATCACAATTTCACAAGAAGAGAGGATGGAGAAAAAAGAAGACCAAAGAGAAAGCCAGTGGAGAGTTGAAGACAATAGGATGTATAAAAAATGGATAGCATAACTGAAATTCACTCAGACCACTGGCTATGAATTAATTTTCAGGCAACTAAAAGGATATTTTATTAGAGAAATATTTAAGTAGAACAACAACAATAAAAAATAACAGGACTCACAGACAAAATATTCTTGATTCTGTTATGTTACTAAAGCTGTCTGAGTTAATCTTATTCCTCTGGGTTAGGGGTGTTCTTATTTACAAACAATAAAGAAAAAAACAAAAAGGATATTTTGGGGATGACTAGTGTTATGGATCTTTCAAACTCTAAGAACTGATGCATGATGAATGCTTGGTTCTTGACTTTTGGAATGCAGTGTTTATTTTGCTACTAATGTACTCCACCAGAATTTAAAGAGGACTATGCTTCAATTGTTTAGACATATAATTTTTAAAATAGTGTGATTTTATACACTCTATTAGTGAGCATTGAGCAAAATACAAATAGAGGAACTAGAATACATAAAAAAATTGATAAATGGATTTTTTGGAGGTTGTTAACTTGCTCTTAAATATCCTTACCACACATAGAAAATAGTGTACAGCGCTTGGTAATCCACAAATCCTCTTTCTTTAAGAACATACTGATTACTTTATTACTGATAGTGTGCCTGACATTGGTTACTAGGAATATATATATATACCACAATCAAAGAAATAAACCTATAACATATTACTATTAATTCAAACAAGAATGTATTAAGATAAACTTTGACATTCTGTCATTCACTTATCTGAGTAAGGATGTGGAAATGGCATGCTCTATACATGATTAGATGTAAAGATGTGGAAAGATATTTATTATTTATTTCTACCACCTTGCTCACCAGTCAAATGGTATGGAAATATCCATAATCCCCTATATTTTTTAACTTAAAACTTTTCAAATATTTCCCAGTATCATAACATAAAGGACGAGTTAATTTTTAATTTAAAGTTAGTTTTCTAATAATTTGCCTGTTCCCTAAACCGTTTAAGTGTAATGTCTCCATTTATCTTCCTTCTTTCTTGCACACATTTCAATATTATTTTGCTCTCAGCATACTTGAAAAGTCAGTGTTAAGTTGTCAATCTCATTGTTATCAAATCATGTGCATCATTTGACCAAGTCTGTTCTTTCTTACTGCAATGTTGTTTGGTTGTTTTAATTGGCTTCCAGGCTACCATTTTCTCAGGATTTCCTGAGAAAGTCCGTTGATCTTTATGGATTGTTCATCTTCTCCAGTCTTAGTATGAACTAAGTCTCAAAGACATCTCTTTCACATGCACCCAATCTCTTATTTCATCTAAGTTCCAGGATTTTTAACACCAGCTATTATATGACAGCAATATATATGTTTCTTTCAGGATAATATTATCCACTGAACTGCATACAGATATATCTAAGTGGTCTGTTAATATCTGATTTTTTACCTAATAGACATCTTATGCTTAATGTGCCCAAAATAAAAATTTTGACTTTCCCCTAAACTAACCCTTATCTTCCCCAGTTTAGTAAATGACAACTCTACTGTTTTTATCAGCCAAAACCCCACTTCAATCATCACTGAATTTCTACTATCTTTCCCATCCTGCGGTGATTCATTGACAAATTTTGCTCTTAATTAGAAGGATAACTCAAAATAATGGCTTTTTACCACTTTCTAGTCAAAGACAACACCATTTTTAATTTGGAAAATGACAACAATACTTACCCCAAATGCTTTCCTTGCTTCCCACTTAGTATCCTAAAATCTGTATACAGTAGCAAGAGTGAATCTTTAAAAATATTAATCAGGTCTCATCATCATATTTATGCTCTGAATATTTAAGGAACTTCCCTGGAATTTCATTTCCCTTCACTTATTTGGATATTCGTCCTACATTAATTGGACTCCTTGACTAGAATTTCTGTAATTTTTAGAGTTGAAACCAACACCAATTGAAATAAAACCAAGTTCAATTTTCTTTAGCTGGATAGAGGTGGGGAGTTGCATTTAGGTGCAAGACTGGAGCAGGGAGCTTTTGGGAGGTCACCCACGGGGAGGACAACCTAAAGATACTTAAAGTACTCAAGACACATCCTTTCACTGATACTATGGCAAATGTTCTCACACTTCTTTTTCTTTTTTGATGATGTATTATTGCATTTCCCAGTCCTCGGTTGGCATGGCTTCCAGGAAAGGTAAGATTTGAATTACATTGAGATTTTATCTGGCAGTTTAAGTCTATTAGTCAGATTAAATCTGAGACAAAATTGTGGCTAGTTCATTTAGGAAACTGAAACCAAAGTCCCAAAAGGAAAATTTTATTTTAATTCTTTAACTTTTTTCTCTAGAACTAAATAATCTGGCTTTCTGTAACATGTAGATTTTATTTTTAAAAGGGAATTGAATGTTTATTGTAACACATAAGGATGGTTATGTTGTACATTGTTTTAGAATGAGTGTAGGTACATATTTGTGTCCAAGGTTTTGTCCTAGGAGTGCAGTACTAAAAAAAGATATTAAGTTAAAATGGAAATTGTTTCATCTGTATGAATCTGGCATTTGATTACCAGATATTCTAATCAATTATATCATAACACCTATTCATCAGTCAATCATAATGCAAAATTCTTTAGAGTTATTTGATATTAGGTATTTTAATAACACAACAAATTTTACTGTAAGCACATTTAAGTACTTGAAAAATTAATAAAACACCTTAAACATGTTTCATATAAAGATGCTTTTGTCTATTTTTCTATTACCCGAAATACAAACACTGTTGTCAAAAGCAAACTCTCAATAGATTTATAGTTAAAACAGAGTTAACTGTGTAAGTAGAAACCAGCATCATGTTGTAGTATTTTATTTACATCTATTTTGATAGATTTTACATTTCAAGTTAAGATATTTTAATGTAATAATGGCATATAATCTTTATTAGTTTCTTGTCCTATTCTATACATTAACATTTTAAACTGTGCTATTAAAATATTATTGAATTTAATAAGAAAAATCTAGTATATGTTTGACTTGTTTTAAAAAACTGAGCATGCTTATGTGACTTACAATCAGGTTAAGAAACAAAGCATTATCCATAACATAAGAGAATCCTTCATAAGCTTTCTTCTAGGACATATTTACCAAAGGTAATTACAAAGCTGAATTCCAGTATCATGGGTTAGTTTTGCCTTTTTTTGAACATTACTAATGGACTCAACCATTTTGTTTAGGAATTATTTCATTCAATCTATATTTGTGGGGAGAGTCATGTTCTTTGTATTATTATTTTAATAAGAATAACATTTAACTTTTAATAGAATCCAATTTATTATTTTATTATTTTGGAAAATTATTTTTCATCATTATTAAAAAATAATTATCTGTATAATAATATCATAGATACATAATACCTGGTGCAAAAAAAACCCTGAACATAGTCCATGTATACCCCGAGGACCCAGATTAGAGACTCAGGTCTGAGGAAAAAACAAGTTCAACAACTAAATGAAATAAACATTTCTTCCTTCTCTCTTTCTGCCTAACTGCTTACACACACACACACACACACACACACACACACACACATTTTAATTTTATAAGGGCTTTATTATTTAGTCAATAATATCACCAGCACCAAATCTTTGAATGTCAAGTTCATAATAACTGATAAATGTTTTCCAAAATCGGCATGCCCTGGTTGAGCAGGGTTTGGGGCAGTTCACATATATCCCTTGGTCAGGGTTGCATCCCAGGACAGTGAGGTCAGCCAAGGTGAACTACAAAATGAAATGAATAAAAGTGCTTCTTCTTCCTTACTCTTCCTGCCTGCCTGCCTCTTCTCGCCTTCATTCCTGATTGCACCTTTTCTTAAAAAAAAAAAAAAAAAAAAAAATTCTTACAAAATTGCAATTTTTACTAGCATTCTCAAATTTTACTTCAACATTACATTCTATCATTGTATTTGAAGAAATAGATTCACTTTATGCATTTTCAAGAATCTGAGAACATGTTTCCCTATATTCAAGTCTGAATATAGTTTATTGCTTGCCATTCTTTTGGTAAAAATGTTATTCATTAAACCATCTGTTAATTTAGATCACCATCAAACTATCACATAATTCTTTTTTCTTGAAATGTTTATCATATTTGTGTGTGCTATCAATTTTTTAATTCATATTTCCCATTTTGTCATCAAGAATATTAAAGAAGATGTGAATCAGTGACAACTGATTGAAAGGTTGTTAGTAATCTCCTATATTTTGTGGACTACACTTTGGGGACTGTTGGGGTAGAGGAAGTATAAAATCAATTCTGGTATTCTGGCTCAAGAGTCTGTATTTGTGCTCACTATTGTCTCCTTAATTAGTTGAACTTAAAAATTTAACCATAGCACTATCACATCACTATTCCAATTAGGAGTTCAGTGAGTGAATAGCCATTCATCTTTGACCAAAATTTCAGCAAAATCTCCTTGACTTCAGGAACAAATTAGAAGTATTTCTGTACATGTCATTAAACTTTTCAGATGATCTACTAACAGGATTTCAACCTCAATATGTGAAGATCAGATAGAAAAAAAATATTGCCATTTTAAAATAAAACTGAATAAATATAAATACAATTAAATAATCTGGAATTACATAAATGTAAAAGTTTTCAACAGAGGTGGTTGAAAAGACTGATCTTCTTCCAGACTACCAAAAAGGAATATATCTGTACAACATTTTTCATTAATGTTAGTAGCAATATGAAACAAAAAAATATTCCTAACATGAATTTAGAAGACATGGTAACAAAACTATTGAATTTTATAAATGCAAAAGACAATTTCAATAACTGAAATAATACATTTCTTTCAATAAAGAATTTCAGTGCTATTTTGAGGATACCTTGAAAAATCCTTCCAGAGTATAGAGATCTTAAAATAATTGTCAAGAATCTTTACTCATTTCAAAGGATAGCAACACAGAGAAAATTATAGCTCCATGTGATAACAGGTTAGGAATAAAAAAACTTATTAATGGATTCTTGAAAAGACTTCCTTTTATTCATGCAAACAGTTACTAAGCATAACATAATGCCACTGGAAATAATAAAACAAAATAAATTCCACAATTGTTTTGAAAATGCATTATAATTTGATATTATAAAAGAAATCAAACTTTAAATAACATACTAAATGGATAAAGAATTAAATAAAAATAAAGAATATAATATTTATCAAATCATATATTTATATCATAGCTATAGCATAGCCAAAATCTATTTTATAAACTAAAATATTAACCTGTATAAAAGGTCTCAGAAGATATTCATGACTGATAGGTCATAAAATTAGTTATTTATTTAAATACACCACAATTTATAATACAAATACAGAAATCAGCATAATAAATACTATAGTATATGATGTATAATAATCTGAGTAGTTAAAATTTTTCAAAAAATAATTCAATGCACTAATCTTTTGAGAAAAGATGATAAAGACAAGACAAGGATAGAATGAAATTTGGAAATAATACTGTAGTCATTAATACAGATGCTATAAGAAATGACAGAATGGAGGAGAATGAAGAAAAAGTTTTCTAGAGGAAAAGTCATGGAAAGTATATTATTTTCTTCATCTTCTAATATTACTGTGTCTTTGGACCATCCAAGCTCTTATATCTACTAATCAACTGTATTGATGTTGTGCTTGAATCCAGGGCAGACAACTGGCTGAAAGATGAAGATTCACAAACTTAATAACTGAGAAACAGAGGTAGTAGAGGAGAGCCTGGTTAAATTGCGTGAAGTGAGAAGAGACAGATAAAGAATGCTAGAAATTAAGTTATTAAAAGTTGATTTGAGGAATACAAAAAAATAAGCAAGAATTATTCATGTAAATTACATGTAAAGAGAGTGAGATCTAGAAAGACATAATCTAGGATAAAATTTACAGAGGATGGGCATAGTCTTAGTCACAAAATGACAATAAGCATACTTAAAAAGAGATAAAAGTTACAGGCAGAACAGGAAACAAAGTATTTCCTAGACTGACCTGCTTGAGAACTTCACTTCTTGCTCGAGTGAAATCAGATTTTCTCTAAATTGTATTTATAGTGTACTTGTAGAAATAAGTCTTTTATCATCTCAAAGAATTGTATTTATTTTATCATAGTATAGTTTGACTGAGAAAAAAAAACACATTGCATTATAGCAAAATAAGTGACATAAGCACCATATATGTAGAGACATTCTGGCAATATTATTTAACATTCAGATGTTCAGATTGTACAGATTTGTCAATTCTTAGAACGCTATTCAAATAATCCTGATTTCTGTATGTATATTTGCACATTGTTTCCCTCAAAATTAAGGTGTGCTATAATTAATAACTGACAATTATATAGTTCTAATTTATATCTTTTACAGGCAATTCTAACATACTTTTCTAAAAAAAAATAGAAAATAGATAATATATAAACTGCTCTAGCTGAAAAGTTGACTTTCTTCCCATACAATGAGAGCAGTTTGTTTTCTTTTCCTAATGAATTTTGGAGAAATAAAATTGTACACACAAATGAAATATCCCCTTAGATACATGAGGTTTATAAATTCTGAAGAACTTGGTAACAGCAATGTACTCTTCAGTTTTCCAAGTAGTTCCTATATAATATGTGGTTCTTCATTTGGTTATTTGAATTTTGAATTACTGGCAATTTAATTATATTAAGACTCATAAATATTTATAAATATGTAAGGATGGAAACATAACATCTTGTCCAGAGATTGCTAATGGTGAGCTCATGTACCACCACTCTCTCATTCCACATCTGGAGTGAATCTCATTTATTGAGCCTGGACATGGTTTCAGTAGCATTTTCCCACAACACTGCAGGGATCAGATACATTTAAATATCTTGGCATGAGAGAAGAAATTTGTTCTTATGAAACTCATTCTCAAAATAGGATCATCTTTGTTATATTTTTAATTATAGAAATTAAGAAACTGAAGTAAGTGAAATGATTTAACCCTGGCTTAATAATAACGAAAAGATTAATTTGCGTGCTCAACCACGTGTGTTCTCAAGATAAGAACAGTAATGTTAGGTGAAATTAAGTGGTTGGTATAAGGACACTAAATTGCATTGGTTCATCTAGATATTGATTTCAAAGCAGTTTTTCCTAGAATAAGATTCTTATTGAAGACTACCTTTTAAATTTTTTATTTTAGATGCTCTCTGTGATTCTTTATTTGCTAGTGCACCATGTGTGAATCTCTGGTGATCAATTCTAAAACATAAAAAAAAAAAATACACGAAAGTCCTCTTCCTTTATTTCCTCAGATCTTCCTTCTTTCACAAACTTCCCTTACTGGACAAATTCCACCAGCATTAATGCTCCTTTAAAGGTGCAAACCATGGTCAACATATCTGACTCTCTCTATCTCTCATGCCTCAACCATCACTAAATCCTAAATGTTCTGTCTCCTGATTATCTCACACATCTATTCGTATAATTCCAAGAGTCTTCACCCTTCATATCTTTCCTCATCTGTTAAGTTTGAAACTCTTAAAATTGGTGTTTCCTTAATTTTCTTTTTATTACCACTTCTAATCCTTTCACCACTTTGCTCCCAGAGTGAAATAAAAACTTGTGTATATCACTTGCTAATTAGCCAATATTACATTTTCTCATTCCTCTTAAAGTATAAAATACAGTTGTCTTCTTTCTGTGATTTTTATTGTTAATCTCTTACTGTGACTAAATTATAAATTAAGTCATTATAGATATGCTTGTGTAGAAAAAAAAAAGCATACACATATATAAGGTTTGGGGAACTATTCTTGGTTTTAGGCATCCACTGGGGGTCCTGGGGCCATATCCTCTATGAGTAAAGGAAGAATTACAGCATTTATTAAATCTTACAAGTCCTTTTAGTAGTAGAATTAATACTCTCTTTTGACTCTTTGGTTGAGCAGTTTTTGTTTTGTTTTTAATAGACTTTAATTTTTAGAGCAGTGTTATGTTCACATAAACATTAGTGTACATTACAGAGGTTTACCATAAACATCCAACTACATTATTATATTCTACCCACTATCAACTTCCCTCACCAGAGCTGTCCATTTATTACAACTGAAAAAACTGCATTGATACACCATTATCACTCAAAGTCCAGAACAGACCATAGGGTTCCTTTTACTGCTATGCATGTTCTGGGTGTTGACACGGTTGTAATGATACACATCTACCTTTATAACATTAGAGCAGTTTAACTGTCCTGAAATCCCCGACCCTCCACCCTAACCCCTGTGAACCACTGATGTTCATACTTTCTCATTATTTTTGTCTTCTCCAGTATATCACATAGTCAGCATCATACAATATGTAACCTTTACTTAGTTTTATTCAATCATTATTTTTAAATCCTTTAATATGATTCTGTTTACCACTGTTTCTGTTCCAACAGCAAATTGTTTTGATTATGATCATTCTGTAAAAAAATTTGAGGTCAGGGAGTGTGATTCTCTCACTGTTCTTTTGTTCTCTAAGTCCAGTGATCTGGTCCTGAGAGCAGATACCTGGGGTCTTGTCTTGCATATTTTAAGTTCCGTTGTGACAAGTACCATGCCTCTCATTTACACTGATGCATCTCCAGTTACTAGCATGCTAATTATACATTAAAGTTTCAAATATATTGAATGACTAAATTGAGTGATGTCCATGTAATATCTGGGTAGGAGAAGTGTGGGCTCCTTTAAAAAAATTGGAGAATGATAAAAATTAATTCATAGATTGTGAAAACTGCATTTAAGAGCTTACATGTAGAAACAAACCTTATACATACTCAGCAATAACATATAGTACATATACAGCTGGAGATTCATAATTTTAGAATTGATTAAGCTAATATTGAAATCTATGAAAATACACATCATTGGAGCAATATCTAATATTAGATATTCATGAAAATTTATCAGTAGGTGAAGTTTTTCTTACTTGGAGAAGAACATATGGCAAGGATAACTATTTTCAGACATAAGTAGTTATTTATTTTATTGGTTTGAGAGTAATTTTTTATTCTAGTTAACTTTCTTCTAATTGACTTAGCACCCTCACAAATGAAGAAATATTTTTCTTTTTTCTTCCTTTAATTTTCTCAATACTTTGATATTTATTCTCACTTATACTTTTGGGGTACTCTATACAGATAAAAAGGTAAGAAAATCACAGTATCTTTTTATCTTAAGCAAATCTTTCTGGCCCAATTCTGGAAGACAGAAATAGAAATGAGGTTGCTGACTTTAGATTTCTGCTGGACAAACAGTATCATTTGCTCTCAATATACATGTGCCCAGAACTGAGCCAGTCAAACAGATAAAGAAAATATCAGATAAAGCTGTGCAAGTTTATATATCTTTGTGTTTTGTTTTACTTTATATTTCTCTTTACAAAAATTTTATATAAATCTCTCCTAGTGAAGCTTCTGTTTCAAAATTGATACTCAGGTGTCAATTCATAGAGTGAAGAGAGAATATGAGATAATATTCTAAGATTCGTTTTTCATGTTTTAAATAGACTTTTACATCTTATACAGGAAATCAATAGACTTCCAAGTATCAAATTAACATTGCTATTAACAGTTCTCTATATATTTGTTTGACTTGCCCTCATTTTTAGCTAAATTTTTTTCTGAATGAAGGTTTTAAAATCTATTATCTCAATAACATGAAATAAACAATGATTTGAATAATGTGGCAATAACAATCAAAGCTTATTTTTTATTTCTGCCATCCTCTTTCTCCATATTTAACCATTTGCTGTTATTTTGTAAAAGTATGCTAATTGTCATTTACAGTATTGAAATAAATAAAACTTACCATAAGATTATTTCAAATAAGAAAACAAAGATTCCAGAAATATATTTGATTTCAAGATCTTTTTAATTCTGTGTTAGCAAATGATACATGACTATGCATCACGACAAATGTGAAAATGTACTATAAAGAGAACACACTGTCAAAACTCACATGTAAGGCACACATTCAATATCTTCCTAAGGTCTCAAGCACACTGATTAATGTTCTAATGAAAATTGTATTTTCCCCACTAACTTAAGGTGTATATAAACATTTCATATAGTCACAACAAGACTACTTGAGCCTGTGATATATAATATTCCAACGGAATAAGCTAGAACTAAGACAAAGTCAAATATAAATCTTAACATCCCATTAGTTAACTGCTCATTTGGATCAGAAAAATGGCACATTATGAAAAGATTAGCAAATGTAATATCCAGAATCTATAAAATGAAAATTTGAAAGGTCTCAGAGAAAAGTCAATATTTTTTAAATTAATTTTCATAATAATTGCTGATATCCTTAAAATTTGGTGATCTTGCATCCTATATTACAGAAATCGTAATGGTTCATTCTTTTTCATGACAGTTATGAATATTCCATTCTTCCACATAATCAGACAGGAAAAGTCTTCCTTTGCTTTCTTTTTCTCTCATATCCTACTTTTAAGCAATCCACTTGTATCCTACCAGTCTCTTGTTACTCTAATGGTACCATCCTTGCTTAGCCTTTTAAAGTAGCTAGCCTGCTTTTATTCTCATCATCCTACAAAATATTTTTAATGCAGCAACCAGTGATTCTTCAGAGACATTAAGATAGAACAAGCTATTCTCAAAATCATCTAAAATCTTCCCCATTTCATTCAAAGGCAAAGCCAGGACCTTTACAATGGTCTTCAATTTTTGATCACTACTGAAAATTCAGTTTCATCTCTGACTTCATCTCTTAATAATAATTTTTCTAATCACTGATACACCCACTCATAGCTTTGAAGAGCCTCAAATAATCTAGGTATATCCCAAATACAAAATATTTCAAACGAATATCCATTCTACTTGGACTGAACTTCTTCCAAATATCCACATACATGACATCTTCTCCTTTTTGAAATCTTTGCCTAAATATCATGTTCTCAAAGAGGTCACATCTTAAATATCCTTTTTGTTACCTCTTTCCATAGCAATTACAAAATTGGTAAATATGATCAATTTAATCTGTTCCATATTTTTTCTTTTCAGTGTCACTTATGAGCTAGTTGTTTGACTGAAGTTTGTTATGCTGTGTATGTAAGCTCTGCAGGAATTTTTTTTTAGATCATTTTTGTTCAGTGGTGCATCTCAAGTCCGCAGAACAATAACTGTAATGTAGTAGGCATCTAAAGTATTTTTTAAGTGAATGAATGAAACAATGATAACCCAACATCTGTGTCTTGATTGCCTGCTAAATGAGAGATCGTGTGGGTATGTGTGTATGGTGACTTCAGAGAGCAGAGGGCAAACCAGATGGTACGGATATTTGTGAGCTAACATGAGGCATTTGCAATACATCTTACTAGATTGAGGTACTATTGGATTTTGATGGGGAAAGACTGTATTCTATAAATCAAACATGATGTTACCCTATAATGGTGTATCTCTCCCTAAAATGTTTCTATTAATAATTTGCAATATCACTATATAGCAGTTTTAATAATTTTGGTCCAAATACTGAAAATATTTAAATGTTTTACATATCTATAGTCATGCAAATTCTCCATAATTTAGATAAAGATGGAATATGAAAGAAATGAAAACTAAAAGGGTATTGAAATAAATTCTACATCTGAGACATTTGAAATATAGGAAGCAGAGAAGTGCATGAGTTTTTTGTACATGAAGGAGAGAATTGAACAGTTAGTGGTGAACCTAAAAGCAGCATATAAATATTAATTTACAAAGATGTACACCTTAAACCTATATTTTATAATGCAATGTAAAATAAAATCAAATATTAAAAATAAAAATGAAAAATATTTAGCAAAGGGAAATAACTTGATGTTTTTCCGCCCTTTGTTAATGATTTCTGATATTAAGAATAAAAAAAATATTGTGTGATTGTTATGAAATGAAACTACCCTAATTCGGTGTTATTAGAAAACAGAAACTATTACCTTTTACTCATTATCCAGAATATCTATTTTCTTAGGAATTTATGTGTGAGAATTTGCTCTCTCCATATCTGCAATGTGACTTCTTCAATCTGGTCACTGACCAATGTCAACTGATAGTCAAGGATATATGAGAAACTTGCATTAAAAATAGATGAACACGAACTGACTGGTGAAGAGTGTCTGCGATTTTAAGTATTAAATCTCATTCTGAATGACAATGAATTTAAAATAATTATGACATATGGCAGTTTTCTGGAAGGAAAAGTTCTATGACATAGTAGCATATGAACTGCTTCTTATGGTTTTGACTAGGGCTCAGTCATTCTGGATTATTGGAATTTTACTATGGATAAATTATTTTAAAAGTATATATCCAGGTTAACTTTGTAATCAGAATAGTGATATGCTTATTGAAATTAAAAAGGCAAATCAATACCAAACTACTGTCCAGTGAAGGAAGGCATGAACAGTTTTTCTGCAACTAATGAACAGGACCATTTTAATACTGAAGGAGACAATTTGATGTTAAGCTTCAAAATTGCTATTGACTCTTGGTAGGCTAGATGAATCAACATACAGGTTTATTAGGATTTCAAATTAGTTACCTTGAAGTTCTCAATTCTCACAGTCACTCTTAGAGTTTGCATTAATGAGTTTACTTGCAAAAAAATTCATATATCAGTCTTAATAATGTTCAGTTTTTTAGACAAAGAATAAATACATATAATGCATTTGAATTATATTAATTCATAATAAAGGGTGATCTGCTTTGAGGCAGGCAGGGGAGCTAGGCGAGGGAGCACATAAAAGAAATACAGTGCTTGTATATATAAGTAGTACCATCAATTTTCTAAGCTTCCTTATGTACAATTTTACATAAAACATTTTTTCTAAATAAATTTTATTGTCTAGGAAACAACCTTCTATTACACAGATTTAAAAAAATTTTGTTGCACTCAAGCTGATTATGCCTCTGACAATATAACTGTATATATGTTATAGTATGGATGCTGGATTAGAGCACAAATGCAGGAGCCAGGTGGGTTGGCTTGATGTATCCTTTTTATCTAATTTCCAGCGCATGCAAACTCTCTGTCCCTCCTTACGTTATCTATGAAATGTGGGAATTAATAGCAGACTCAAATTTCAGAATATTTCTGTGAAGATTCAATTTAAAAATGTGAGTATTACCACAACAGGAAGCAGTGGTGGGGTGGAGCATGGTGGCTGTGTCCAAGGTTGTCCCCATGACCTAGAAGAAAAGCCAATTTGAGATGATGCTGCCGTGGAGACATCTGAGGAGGCAAAATAGTCCACAAGGTGGGCATCGCTGAGCTCTGATGGGATATGTTCTCCAAAATGGCAACTTACCTGACTTGGAACTGATGGATATAGTGAAGACTATAAGCTCCTGGAAAACATGAATAAATTAAACAGCCTGCAGTATCTTGAAATGAAAGACAATGTAATCAGCATTAGTAGAAACCTGAAGGACTTAAACCAGAATTATGCTGGACTGCAACCTTATCTGAATCAAATCAATGTCATTGAGGAGCAGGTAACAGCTCTTGAGCAGGTAGTCTGTGATTAGGCTACATATTAAAAAAAAAAGTACAAGAAGCTGGAGAAGTGATGACTGTCTAATTTCTGTGAGGCAAAATCTTTTTTTTTTTACCATAGAAGAACGTTTTGTAAGATCTAAATTCTGAGGTTAATGAACTGTCAACGCACCATCAACATCCCAACACTGAAGTCAACTAGAGGCTGTGACTGTTCTGGAAGTTCTTTTGAGGCAGTGTTCCTCAGAGACACACACTTACAACTTCCTAAACTTTTCCTTAAATATCTCGTCATCATTCAGGACAAGGAATCACTCTAAGTTCAGAATAAACCTGGGCTTGACAGAAGAATCAACTGAGAGTAGTTATTTTCTCTGGTAGTGGTTGATTACTACATTTTCTTAAATGGCTGATTTTTTAGTTACTATATAAGTGGTTGTTATTTTGTTCTAGTAATGATGTTAATGCACTGTTAACAAGATTCAAAATTTAAAAGTAGGAAGCAAAAAAAAATGAGTGATTTTGACTGCACTGACACAGTCTAGGATATATAAAATGTTTCAAAATTTATAATACATGTGATATACAATATTTAACAAACATAAAATTCCTTGTGATATGTTATATATACTATCCTGTTACATAATTTATGATATATGGTACAAATTATATAAAGCATAACCATTTAACAGATATGTCATACCTGTTTAATCTGTATAAAAGCAGATTAACAATGTCACAATGGGGAGATTGGAAAACAAGGTAGAAGTGTAAGACATTTTTGGCATAATTCAATAATTAATTGGAACAATACAGAATATTTATTTGCAATAATTACTACACAATGAGTGAATTTATTTTTGTTAATTTAGCTTCAATTTAAGTGTGTGGAAGTTTGTCTTGAAAGATTTTTGATTGCAACTTCAATATTTTGTAATTGCTTATGCTTAATTAGTAACTTAAAAATACAATTGTTTAAATGAAGATAGCAAAGGAAATTTTATTAAAAGTTCCTGACATAAAAGCTTCTATCTTACATATAAGCTATTAATATTACTCTATTATTTTAGCTAGCTGTCACTCACCTTTAGTGTATTGCTTTGTGCTTTTTAAGAAAAAAAAAAAAAAAAACAACTTAGAACTCAGAAACCATGCATACATTTACTGAGGTGGGAAGGAGCTAGTTGGCCCAGTTAGTAAGGTAGGAAGGAGCAAAGTTGGCCCATTTTCCAAGGAAAAAAAATACTGATGGAGTAGCACTCCATTGATAGCTGCACAGTTATGGTGTTTTCAAAATTCATAGCCTTCTACTTCCCCTAAATTTACTATACCAGCATCCACTGATTGATTTAGCCTTTTTACTTTTTATTGTAAAATTATTCTACACATTAAAATGATTTCCTGTGTAAAGGTTCCACATTTCTTAGATATATTTCACACACCATGCCTTCCACCAAATCACCAAGTGTTCTTCCTCATTGTCCCCTGGGCTTCATCACCATTTGCCCCAGCTTGCTTCATTCCCTGTTGGTAACCTCAGTTCTTTTGCAAATGTTTCAGGGTTGGTTATGTTACATGGATTAATTTTTTTTTTTTTTTCTGTTCACATTTTACATATGAGTGAGGTCATCTGGTATGTTTCTTTCTTCTTTTGACTTGTTTCAGTTAGCATAATCCTCTCTAGTTCCATCCATGTTTATTCAAATGACAGGTTTTCATCTCCTAAGAGCTGTGTAATAATTCATTGTATATATGTATGTACCACATCTTCTTTATTCATTCATCTGATATTGGGCACTTAGGTAATTTCCAGTTCTTAAGCTATTATAAATAGGGCTGTAATAAACATGGGGATACATCTCTGTGGATGGGTGCTTTGTAACTTTTGGGTACATGCACAGAAGTGGAATAAAGAGGAATTTCCATCTTCAGTTTTTTGAGGAATTGCCAAACTGTTCTAGATAGGGATTGTACCAATTTGCACTCCCACCAATAGTGCAAAAGTGTTCCCTGTCTCCATATCCTTGCCAACATTTGTTGTTTACAGACTTTAGGGTAAAAGCTATTCTTTCAGGTGTAAAGTGATATCTCATTGCTGCTTTAATTTGCATTTCCCTAATAGCTAGCGAGTAGGAATATAATTTCATGTGTCTGTTGGCCATCTGTATTTCCTCTTCAGAAAAGTGTCTTTCCAATTCCTCCTCCAATTTTTTGATTGGATTGCCTGTTTTTCTGTTGTTGAATTTTATGAGTTCTTTGTATATTTTAGATAGTAAGTCTTTGCTGAAAACATCAACTGAAAATATCTTCTCCCAGTTAGTATTTTTCCTTTTGGTTTTGGTGATGTTTTCTTTTGTTGTGAAGAAGTTCCTTAGTTTGATGTAGTCCCTGTTTATTTCTTTTTGTTTCCCTTGTTGGTGGAGCTGAGTCCCAGTCCCCAAAGGCTTCTCTACAATTAATGTCTTGGGAAGTCTTTCCTAAATTGTCTTCTAAGAGTTTTATGGTTCCTGGTCTTATGTCCAAGTCTCTAATCCACTTGAGTTAATTATTGTGAATGATGTTAGAGAGTGGTCTAGCTTCATTCTTTTTGCATGTGACTGCCCAGTTTTCCCAACACCATTTATTGAAGAGACTTTCCTCTTTCCATCGAAAGCTTTTGACTCCTTTGTTGTATATTAACTGACTGTGTGTGAGTGGGTCAGTTTCTGGTGATTCAGTTCCATTCCACCGATCTCTGCTTCTGTTATTATTCCAGTACCATACCATTTTGATCACTATTACTTTGTAATAGAGTTCAAGGTCTGGAAGTATAATCCCTCCAGATTCGTTTCTTTTACGATCTGTTTCTTTTAAGAAGGACTTGTAGTTTTCATTGTATAGCTCTTTTATTCCTTTGTTAGGTATATGCCCAGGTATTTCATTTGTCTGATTTCTATTTTAAATGCTGTGATTTTTGTGATTTTGTTTTCTTCTAGTGGGTTGGTTACAACAGATAAAAATGCAACTGATTTTTGTGCATTGATTTTGTAGCCTGACATTTTACTCTATTCATTGATGAGTTCTAGAAATATTTTTTATAGAGGTTTTCAGATTTTCAATATGCATAATGATGTCATCTGTGAATAATGAGAGTTTTGCTTCCTCCTTTCCAATTTGAATTGCTTGTATTTCCTTTTCTTGCCTAATTGCTCTGGCTAAGACTGCCAGAACAATATTAAGTAGGTCAGAGTGAACAGCCTTGCCTTGTTCCTGACCTAAGAGGGAATGCTTTCAAATTTTTACCTTAGCTATGATGTTGGCTGTATGTTTTTCATATATGACCTTTATTATATTCAGGTATGAACCTTCTATTCCCGTTTTATGGAGGGCTTTTATCATAAATGGATGTTGAATCTTGTCAAAAGCTTTCTCTGTATCTATTGATATAATCACATGGTTTTTCTCTTTGCTCTTGTTGATATGTTCTATGACTTTAATATATTTATGTATATTGAAGCATCCTTTCATCCCTGGGATGAATTCCACTTGATCATGGTGGATGATCTTTTTGATGCATTGCTGAATTCAGTTTGCTAATATGTTCTTAAAAATTATTGCATCTGTGTTCCTTAGAGATATTGGCCTGAAATTTTCTTTCTTGATGACATCTCTGTTGGTTTTTGGTGTCAGGGTAATGTTAGCCTCATAAAAAGTACTTGGGAAAGTTCTCTGTTCTTCAATATTTTGGAAAAGCTTGAGAAGAAATAGGTGTTAATTCTTCTCTGAAGGCTTGGTAGAACTCATTGGAGAAGCCATTTGGTCCTGGGCTTTTATTTTAGGTAATGCCCTTGCTTACTTCTTCAATTTCTTTGCTTGTGATTGTTCTTTTCAGGGTTTCCAGTTCTTCCAGTTTCAGTCTTAGTAGACTATGCTTTTCTAGAAATCTGTCCTTGTCCTTAAGTTTGTCCATTTTAGTGGAGTAGAGCTGTTCATAGTAGTCCCTTATGATGTTTTGAATTTCTGCAGTATCTATTGTAATTTCTCCCTGCTCATTTATCATTCCAGTTATGAGAATTTTCTCCGTTTTTTTCTTTGTGAGTTTAGCCAATGGCTTGTCAATTTTGTTTATTTTTTCAAAGAACCAATTTTTGGTTTCATTGATTTTCTGGATTGTCTTTTTGTTTTCCATTTCACTTATATCTGCTCAAATTTTGATTATTTCTTTCTGCTGATTTTTCACTTTAATATCTCTTCCTTCATTAGTTTTTTTAAGTGTAGAGTTGTTTATTTGCAATTTTTTTTTTTCTTGAGATAGGCCAGGATAGCGATGAACTTTCCCCTTAGTACTGCTTTTGCTGCATCCCATAGGTTCTGGCAGCTTGTGTCCTCATTCTCATTTGTCTCTAAGTATTTTTTAAGTTCCTCTTTGATTTCCTTTTTTACTCAAGTTTTCTTCAGGAGCAAATTGGTGAGTTTCCAATTGGTTTGGAGTCTTCTAGCTTTCTTTTTGTGGTTGATTTTCAGTTATAGACCATTGTGGTCACAGAATAAACCTGGTATGGCTTCAATCTTTGCTAATTTGTTGAGCGATATTTTGTGTCCAGCATATGATCTATTCTTGAGAATGTTCCATGGGTGTTTGAGAACAAAGTGAAATCTGTACTTACTGGGCGAAGTGATGAGTGTATTTCTATTAGATCTATCTGTTCCAGGTGGTCATTTAACATGACTGCTTCCCTATTAAATTCTGCCTGGTTGATCTGTCCATTGCTCTAAATGGGGTGTTGAAGTCTCCCACTATTATTGTGTTGCCGTCAATGTCTCTCTTCAGGTCTCATAATACTTGCTTGATATATTTTGATGCTCCTTCATTTGGTGCATATATGTTAATAAGCATTATGTCTTCCTGTTGTATTGATCCTTTAATCATTATATATTGTCTATCGCTATCTTTTGTTATACTCTTTCAACATAAGTCTGTTTTACCTGATATGAGCATAGCTGTTTCTGCTCTTTTGTGGTTGCCATTTGACTGCAGGACTGTCTTCCAGTCATTGACTTTGAGTTTCTGTTTATCTTTTGGAGGAAGGTGCGTTTCCTGAATGCAGCAGAAGGCTGGGTTATGCTTTTTAATCTATTCAGCCACTAGGTGTCATTTGTCTGGTGAGATCAATCCATTAACATTTAGCATGATTAATGATATATAGCTACTTAGTGTCATTTAATAATTTGTCTTTTGTATGTTGCTCCAGATGATGACTTCGTTCTCTTTCTCTTTTTAAGTTAGATGGGTGCAGTTATGTTTTGATTGAATACACCTTTTGCTTTCTTCTTCACTTTCTCCCTGAGGATGTATTGTGAGGTTACCCTGAAGTTAGCTTTCACAGTTCTATGTTTAAATTTAATCAAATTGGTTTATCTAATTTTAATTGAAAGCATATTAGTCTTCCACTCATTCTAAATATCCACAGTTTCTGTTCTCTTCCTCTCCACTTCTAATATTTGCTGTCCTACTGTTTTTTCTGTGTGATTTCTTTGTGCCTTTATAGAGTATCCTTTAATATATTTTACAAAACTGGTTTTGTGCTGATGAACTCTAACTTTTGCTCATGAAAAAAAGGTTGTTTTTTTTTAATCATTCAATTCTGAATGATAATTTTGCCAGATATAGTATCCTAGGTTGAAAATCCTTATCTTTCAGTACTTTGAATATATTATGACATTTCCTTCTGGCCTGTAGTTTCATTTGAGAAGTCCACTGACATTTTTGTGATGGCTGCTCTGAATGTGACACATATTTTCTCTGGCTGCTTTTAAAAGTCTTTATCTTGTATTTTTGACATTTTGATGATGATGTGTCTAGGTTTATTTCTGTTTAGGTGTTTTTTTTATTAGGTACTCTTTGTTTCCTGGATCTTGAGGCTTGCTTCATTTTTCAATTTGGGGAAGTTTTCATTTACTATTTCTTCAAATATGGGTTCTGCCTCCTTTTATCTCTCTTCCTCTGGGATCCCTATGATGTGAATGTTGTTCCTTTTAAAGCTGTAGCAGAGGTCTCAAATGCTGTCTTTGATTCTTTAATTTTTTTTAATCTCTTTGTTGGTTTTCTAGATTGGGTTCCTCTATCCTATCTCCAGATCACTGATTTTATCAAAAGCTTCATCCATCCTATTGTCGAGTCTCTCTATTGAGTTCTTTTATTCAGCCACCGTGTCTCTTACCTGTTTGATGTCTTGATTTATTCTTCTCTTTGCTTCCTGACATTCTTGTTTACTATTTCTACCGATTTCTGGATGAGTATGCTAATCTTTGTTACCCTAAATTCCTCTCCAGGTAATTTACATATGTCAATTGTCTTCAGATTTTCTCCTCAGTTTTTGACTGTATCCGTCATTTCAGATATATTTCTGTCTTTGCTCTACTTGGCATTCTGTTTATAATTCTGAGGGTTCAGTTTCCCTGGCATTGCATAGGTTTGACTTGCTCAGAATTGGCAGTCAGGCTGCAGTTTCGCCTCTATACGCAAAGTAGCTCTAGCGGGTAGTGCTGAGGTTTGGAACCGCCTTTTTACTGTAATCCTTGGTTTGGGGTATCTGACTGGTGGAATTGCTGGTGGATAGATATGAGGTGGGCAGGATTTCTGCTCAGTGGACCCCAAGCTTTGGCGTGAAATGGTTGTGGGAGTAGTTTCAGCTTGAAATTTCTCTCACTGATTTGCAGTTATGACTATGCCCAGTGCAATTTCACCACGTGGGCTCTAGCTCAGTTTCCAGTATGCTGGCTCTCTTTTCACCCCCTCCCAAGTTGAGGCTCCACGGCTCTGCATCTCAACCCCAATGGGCCTGCCTCTCAGTGCCTCCACAGCTGGTTCTGAAATCCTAGCCTCGGTCCCATTTTGCATTCAGAGTCTCCCGAGCTCCGTCCCAAATCCAAATCTGCAGCTTAGCTGAAAACTGCACCAGGTGCCCTCACCCACTGTTAGTTTTCAGCTGTTCTGTCTCCAGCTGAAGAGCCAGTCATTTCTTGGTGTTTGTCTTGGGAAAATGAACCATATCAACTTTTATGAAGCACAGATTCATTTGGTTTTATTAAATATTCTGCTTTGCAGAAAATCAGACAGTTTTGCTCATAGCTGCAGCAACAGTAAACAGTGGTTAAACCATCAGTAGTCATTGGTGTCAAAGAATTGATTTTCACTCAGTACTTAATGGAGTTTTGCTGAATGACTAAAAATGTTTCTGAATGAAAAGGTAGTTGAAGATAACTTACGGTAGAGACTGTGTCAGAATATGATTTACTAATATGCAATTTAAAGTTATTTGCAGGAGAGTATAAATATTTGGGAAGAAAGGACCTAGGAAAAGTGAAAAAAAAAAAAAAGAAAAAGGTAGTCTTTAATTCTAATAGTACTAGATATACATAGCTTGCGTCAGACACTTTTTAATTTTTATCAGCATGCCAATGTCTATGTCAAGATAACACATTTTTAGTTTTAAACAACAATAATGCAAACCTAGTTCTCAAAACAACGTGTTGGAAGGTAGAGAAAGTCTGTTTGGAAAATGTACAGAATTTGGAGTCCCGTCGGAGAGAGCCGAAAATACAATAGATTATCTAAAACTTTTCTCAACTTTGCCAACAAGAAGCTTTAAAAGATTAATTTTAGCTGAAACGATGCTGTGTTTTTTTCATGTATTGCAGTGACGTTTTTGATTACTCTGCTTATCTGAAGAGTAAGCAAGAAAATAAAGACGGAAATGGAGTAATTGAATTAAACTTTGAGGAGATCTTCTCATGCTGAAAATTCATTTTTAGGATAAAAAAGGAGAACGTTGTCTGTGACACTGCATTTCTCTGCTGTTTTGCAGGATTTGATTCAGTATTTGAGTCATTCCAAGTCCCTCAGTGAGGAATTGACTACTTTGGGGAGACAAAAATGCCTGAAGCGTGAAATCCTTAATGGAATGTGCTCTGGAGACATTGTTATGTTTTAGAATATTTGTCTTGCTCTGTAGGATAGTGTTTTCTCCACTTTTCAGTAAGATAAAACTTCAACTCAGATAACGTAAGCCGATAATCATAAAACTGAGTTTCATTCATTAATTGACTTACTCATTTATTCACCCATGCTATATTTTACTGCATCCTCCATTGCATTATACATTAGGGATGTAAAGGATAATAATATATATTTTCTATGCTCAGAAATCTTAAAATTTACTTCATTGGGGTGTAAAAAGAATAGCTGATTAAAATATAATATGGAATATAAAATCATCTCACTTTTTAAATTAAAAAATGTTAAAAGGGAGGGCATAGATATATTCCCGTTGAAATTTTCAAGGAGAGATTTTTAGAGCTTAAATTTACTTATATATGCATGTATTATTATTTTAAGAAGAATTATATATCTGTATGTTTATATTAGGGTATCAGAGTGTTGAAGAAAAAATATGACTCATTAGGTAATAAAATATATATCTTAACTGTGTACCTTGTTAAACTATAAAAATGTTAACTTTTAATTTTAAATATTAAAATTTTGATATTTCTGTTATTAAATTAAGAATATTTATTATAAGAATAGAAATAGTACACCATATTATAAATCCCATGAAAAACCTAACTTACTTTGTATAAGGGTATACTTTTGTTTACTACCCATAAGAAATGCAAGAGTAATGGATGTCTTAAGAAATTTTATATTAACTGGTTATTGTCTTTGAATACACTTGCAATAATGTGTTCTATTATTCTGAAAATAAGAATGGTTCTTATAATTCTATATTTCTTTGCTAATTCTCACTAAGTAATAGTGATCATGTGGTCAATTATATTTGTTCTGTTGTATCAACTCCTATGTAGACAATAAAGGCTTCTAAGTCACTGCAGAGCTATGCTTTGTTTCATAGAAATTTTCCTTGGTTTTTTGAGATTATTATTTACCCAGAAATCATACTCATGATCTATGTTTCATTTCAAAAAATTTTCCTTGTTCCTGAAGATGATTCTTTACCCAGGAGTCACATTCATAGAAGAAAATCAAGAATTAACACATTCTGCCAAAAATGATCTAAGTAAATACACTTGTAGATATATCCCAAGAGGAATTCTGATTGAGATCAACTATGAACAAACAGCCATTATTATTAATCAGCCTAAGAAGAATACTGTTAGAGGAAAAGGAAATACTCTAGAGGGAGAAATAATGTGGAGAAAGATTGAATGTTACTGCAGTCACCCTAGTATCTCATGCTAAAATTATTTTTACTTCTATGTGAAAATAGATTTCAAGAAACGGCTTTGGATGACTCTGCAAGAATATCTTTTCTTTTTAGGCTATAGATTTTTGATGCTAGAAAATTAAGTATAAAACAAGAATACTGAATTAAATAAAACAAGTAAGATAGTCTTTTTGCATAGTTTTATAGCTATACACATATTTTCTCCTGGTTAAAATAATATATTCAATTATATATGATTCCCTAATGTAACAGTATTAAATAATTGATAATATTTATAGGTTATACCTATTCTGTATTCAATTATTTTCCCATATATTTCCTTTTCATCTTATTCTTTAAATAAATATCTATGACATTTGACTTCAAAACACATTCAATAAAATCTTGAGAATAAAATGGAAGTATCACCGGCCTCCAATTTCAAATAATACTGCAAATTGAAAGTAATGAAAATGGTATGGTATTGGAATATTAGCAAGCACACAGATCAATGGAACACAATTAAGAGTGCAGAAATAAATCCACGCATATATAGACATCTGTTTTACAAGAAAGAACCACATGTATGCAATGCATCAAGTAAACTATAATAAATGGTGTTGAAAACTGGACAGCCACACGCTGAAGAGGAATTCAGACCACTCTCTTAGTACCATGCATAAAAAATTAATTCAAAATGCATATAATACCTGAAAACACAAAATACAAAGAAGAAAATTTAGTTGATATAATCCTTTGCAATGGTCTTAGAGATGTCTTTGGGGACTCAAACTCCAACAGCAAAAAAACAAAAGTGAAAATGAACAAATGGGACAACATAACCTAAAAAGCATCTGCACAGAAAAGAAAACTATCATGAAAATGAAAAGGCATCCTGTTGGATTAGAGAATATATTATACATCACATGTCTGACAAGGAGTTAGTATCCAAAATATAAAAAGAAATTATAAAATTCAGTCAAAAAACACCCAATCAAACAAAAGGCAGAGGATCTGAATAGAAACTTCTCCAAAAGAGACATATAGTTGGTCTTCAGGCATATAAATATATGTTTACCACCTCTTATTATTGGAAACATTCAAATAAAAATGAGATATTAGCTCACATCTATGAGAATGACTGCTGTCCAAGAGATGTGAATCAGCTAGTGTTGGAGAAGATGTAGAGAGAAGGGAACACTAGTTCACTCTTGGTGGGAAATTGTTTGATAACTAAATATTGATGCTATGTAGTCATCTATAGAGTGGGAAGAAAGAACCAGAGCATTAGGAAGAGTGACAGGTAGAGGGAGAAAGAGAATGGAGGGAGAGAGGAAAGAGAGAGAAGAGACACCATTCTATTTTAAATTAATCTGATGCTTCACAATTCTATCCAATGACATAGCCTTAGATATTCACTTGATTTGAAAATGCATTATAATTGTTAACTTTGGTGACTGAGCTCTTAATTCTCTACAAAGGTAAATGAAAATGCAATGCTAGTGAATGAGGGTTTATGCTTAGTTCCATGAACTATATAACTAGATGAACCAGAGATGCTGAGAAGGAAACTGATTTAAAAACACAAAACAAAACAAACACAAACAAAAAAAACAAAGGTAAAAGGATATTTATTTGTCTTGTGTGAATTAGAAAATTGCTGAAAAGGAATATAGGTTTTGGAGGGAAAGAGATGAAAGGAAACTATCCTTTCAAAGGAAGGAAAAGAGTTAAGCACAAAAGATGTAGCCAAGTTGTCTTTCTAATAAAATTCATGAGACTAAGAGGGAGCACAATGATGGAACTGGAATTTCAAAGATTTGATTAATTCCTAAGCCTTACATTAGCAAATGATGAATGCCCTAAATAAGTGCCCCCATAAATATTCTTCTGGATTTTCTCACTTACTGTCCTTTATAACAGTTTTAAATGGTCTATAAGATGATTTTGCATTTACTGCGACTAATGTGCACTTTTCTTGTTCTTGCTGCAGGTGTTTTGGGTCTCATTAATGATTAATGATAAATGTGTTCTTGGATGCTAATATTCATCTTGAGGTGGTGCTATTCACAGAAACTATCTTGTTTTAAAAATACATTCAGAGAAGAAAAATCCCTTGATAGAGATTTTCTGTTAAAAAAGTGTAATAAATGGCTCTTACAGTAGACTTTCAAAATGCATTCATTTTTTTGTTGTTGTCGTTGTTTGAAGAAAGAAGCTATGGGGTCATTTAACAACCTTTAGTTGATATCGTCTCAAAAACTTTAAAGAAATATGCACCCCAAAAAGTATTTAGAAATGTATGTTTACAGTGTCAATACTGAACTTTTTGAAAATCTGGGGATCCTGTTGTCAAATTACAGAATTCCCAGAAGATAGAGAAGGATCTGTCACTTCAATTACTCTTATACACAAAGCCCATAGTTTATCAGGAGGGTTTTGACTCAGAGTTCAGGCTCTTCCTCCCATAGGGATAATTGAAACAACTGAGAGATTTAAAAACTGGCAAAATCATCACGTGGACATTAACTTTATCATTAAAGTGATAATCTCTAGTTGGCAACACAATGATCCTAATATATCAAATATTGTTTTAAAATGAGTGATAGTGCATTTCTTTTTATTTAATTCACTGAGCAAAATAAAAGCTAATTAATTAATAGTTCTTGCAGTAACTTTATAATGTTTTTGTCAAGATTTAGATTGAATTTTGTCCTAAGTTTCATGTCGTAAAGGGTAGACCATTTAGTTAGCATGCTAATAGAGACCTTATTGACCACCTGGATTCGGCAAACATACTATACCTAAGCCTGTACCTAAATCCTTGATCAAGCTTCTCTCAGGAATCTGATGACTCAGTTTTTACGCTGTTCAATCGGGTAGTAATTGCACTTCACATTACATTGATTTGCCCCTGATCATTTTTGTTTGCCCTTGATGTGAATTTCATGAGTAGAAAACAAAGCCAATTATCAAAATGAAACAGGAAATATTTTTCTTTCTTTTTCACCTTCAGCCCCTGTTAGTGAAACTGGGTCTCTAAGACTTTACATGGCCTACTCAGCCATCTTAGCCAACTGAACAACACGAGTGTAGGAAAATTTTAAGAGTTAAAACAATAAAATTAATTTGTTCATACTAACTCCTTAAGTTTATTTTCAAGATTTCTCTTTTTTTCAATTTTGGGCCAATAAAGTTTCAATGAATTTAAAAGACAGTAGATACAAATTGTCTCTTTTATATATACAAAATTATAACTTGCACATTTTGATAATAGAATATTATAACAGTTTGTGGATATTAGCTTTCATCTTTCCATCTATCTCTTTTTAAATTTTACATGCTTCTTTATAGTTTTGTTGTCCCCAGTAGTGTATGATAATTAAACAAAGGTAAAACAGAATAATGACAAAAATATATAGAGAAAAAGAAAAAATAGAAAATATTCTGAGTACAAAATATATGAAATTAATAGAAAGTATCTAAGATTATGGTTAACCAGTAAAACATTCATAAAATCATAACAAGAACTTTGTAACCTTATAAAGTTAAAGACACTGAAAATTCAAAGAAACATGGGAGTATTGATAATCATTTCATGCAATATTTCACTAATGAAAAATATACACAGATAGGAGGAACCCACTGATGACCTTTTCCAGAAATTAAAGAAGATAATACCAGATATTGAGAGTTCATAGCCATGAAAATCAAGACTAGTGACACAAATCAGAAATGTACTTAGGTAAAGAAACTTTGGTACATTTTTTGCTAGAGCACTGGTGGGTTTGATTGCCATTCCATTATCTGAGAACTTCTTGGAAATTCAAATTCTTGAATCTATCTCATGCCACCTGAATCTAATTTTGTTGACAGACTGATCAAGCTGTGTTTATAATACTGTCCCCATGAAGGTCTTATGCACTGAGAACCCCTGAGCTAAAGTGAAGAACCACATGGGAGAGAAAAATAAGGACTCGTTTTTGTGTGTGTGCATGTATGTTTGTGTGTGTGTGTGTGTGTGTGTGTGTGTGTACTACCTTGAACATAGTAATACATAGTAATATAGCAATTGGATATAGTCAAAGATAATGATATCTAGATGAACCAATCAGTATGAAATCTAAAGTCAGACTGGTTGTCAACAATTCTTTCTCTTCTCTCAGCCAGGATGGGAAGATGCTGATATGGATTCTGGCAAAATGGAGATAGACTTTATAATCTCCTCAGGACAAGAACTCTAGAATTTTGATTAAGCATAAAGGCAGTGAAATTTCATCTCCTGGATTTGACTCCTAAATTCCACTTAGCAACAGACCAGTTACTTAGTATCTCGAACTGCATTGCTGCTTTGTAAAATAGAGAAATCAAGATTTCTTATCTCATAAGTTTTTGAGAGGATTAAATATGAATACTTTTAAAATTCTTCAACTGTGTGAAAAGTAGTAATTTTTTTATAATTAAGTTTTAATTTCATGATTCTATTACTGAAATTAATAGTGTATGTATTATTAAATTCAATTACATGGATAGAATGCTTACACCGTTCTTTATACTCCCTATAAAATATCTACCTAGAAATTCAAATGAATTTCCACGAGAACCAGTAAACTTCAGCATTTTTATTTGGAACAGGTATTTCCTATGTCTGTTTCTCTGATCTTTGCTCATATTTTATCTGTGATTGGTAATCTCTTAATTTTGAAGCACAAAACTTTATCTGAGCAAGACAGATGAGTTTTGCTAGTTATCCTGAGTTTTACATGGCTTCTGATATTCTTTCCCCAGACAATTGGATGAAATCCCCTCTAAGTTTTTTTATACAGATTCTGTGCTTTAGAGGGAGCTCTTTTACACATTCCTTGAAGTGGTACTTCCCTGTCAGTCACTGCTGCCCATTGTATTTATCAGACTTGCATGTCCATCTTAGATCTATATCCCCTTAAACAGTGGCATTTTTCACTATTTCATTTGACTTGCTAAGTTTATGGTTTCAATTAAAGGATTCTGGGTCATAGTTATAGCAGTCGCTCACTGTCTTACAAAAGATCACAAATTTCATATATCCGTGGCCTTATCCACATCCCATCAATTACAGCAGTCCTAATAAATGTCTAGCAGATTTTGACATTTATGTCTTTATTGGAAATAATCTTAAGGGGCTTATCCTTATATGTGAAGCATGAAGATATTTAAAAGTTATAATCTGTGATGCTAGAAATGGGAGAGTTTGAATGCCCAAATCTCAGTGTCTTGCATGATCCCATATGCTTTCTAGATGCTTTCAAGTTACCTTCAAATAGTTGAGCTTGAATTAGGTGAATCCTGTAGTTAAGCTGTCCTGTGAACACCAATGGGAGAGGAAATTGAAGTTCTTTCAGACTGAAAGTTCAAATTTTGATGATTGCACCTTTTAGCCTCCAAACTGGCTTTTACCTTGATCTCCCTAAGCCTGTTCAGTTCATCATATTGAAAAGATTATGACATTTTCTAAATCACCTGGGGGGAGTATTCCATTTCAATTCAATGACTAACTTATTCCCTGAGTTTGTAGCACTATCCTGCTGTGTTTAGTCCTTTAATGTGGAAGTAATTCTTATGTTTATAAGTTTTTGAGGCTTTTTAAATCCCACAAGGAAACCTCATAATTTAATGTGAAATAAGCTGTAAAAAGTTGTTCACGCTACCTCAACTTTTCTAAAAAAAAAGCTTATCAAAAGTAGGGAAATGCTAGCCACAGTCACTTTACACATCAGCAAGCGACATTGCTAGGAAAAAAAAAAAGTAACTTTTGACATTGAGAAATTTCAACTGAAATGTCAAACGTGCATCTTCATTTCTTACAAATAACATTTTAATAGCTTCAAAAATAAATTTTATTATTTAAAAAGATTTTTTAAATCTTAAAAATGAGAAAAGCATGACTCTTTCTTAAATATGACCCCCATATACATATTTCCCTATCTTGTTTGGTGAATATATTCATGAGCTTAAATAAGCTCTATCGCTGAATTTAGCAATACCTATACCTGAAACATTATATCTATGCCATTCTATTTTTAAAATGAATCTTAATCTTTTATGGGTGAATCATGATCTGTCCTTATATTTTGTTAATTAATTTCTAATGTATTATATTGCTAATTACTTTTTAAATTAATTTTTTAAATTATAAATCATTTCTTTGATTATTGTCTTAGGCTAAATGCCTAGCAATGAATCTGAGTTTCAGTGATCTTAGCATTTAAATAATATTGGTGATATTCCCTCAAAAAGGTGACTTTTTTTGTACTTAACATTGACTAAAGTATGATTTATAGGTTGATATAAAAAACACATTTTGTCAAAAAATACAAGTTAAAAATGACTTTCTTCCACATTTCTTTTACCATTTCATTGGCAAAATAATTGCCATTCCTTCATTTTTTTAAATTTATTTTTGTTTGACTGTTACTTATGTTTAATGTTTTTGTATCATTCCTGAGAACATTATAAGGCAGAATTCTGCTTCTAATTTTAATAGTCAGTTTTTATATAGCTTACAGTTTTAAAAGAATGACACTAATTTAGCTTTTAGAGATGATTTATATCTGGATTAGAATTTTGTATAAAATATATAAACTATGCCTCCTCTACCTTATTCCTTGTTAATTTGTCATGAGCTAAAAAAACCCTTTAAATCTTCTCTGCTCATAGTGAAGGAAAATTGAAAGAGTTGTAAAGATAAATAGAAAAGGATAAATTTACTACTTTACTTGGCTTCTCTCTAGATGGAAGGCATGAGACCTTCTTATTATTGTTTGTTATAATGTTAGTTAGACAAAACGTTGATATTTTTACCTGTCATCTTCTTCCCAATCTTATGACACATATTGGTACAGTTTTATTTTAAATTTTATTGACAAAACATTACATTTGAATATTATATATGTTAAATGTATGCATCATTGTAAATCAACATGTGATTTTAATTTCGCCTCTAATAGTCCAAATCTGTCCTCCAGCATATAAATGCCTCTTTTTATCCAATTTTCTCAGTCCCTCTCATTTCAATAGACTTTGCAAGATAAATTAACTGGTTACCAGAAGAAGACAAATCTTTAATAAGCTGTTCTCTTAAATTATTAATATTTGGAAAACATCTGTTACTCTAAAAGCATTGAATCTTGGTTCACATATGGGAAATAGAAACTATTTTCTAAATCTCTGTACTTGATTATTCATATTTCTTAATTTCATGGGTCCATTAATATCATTTCTGATGTTATTACAGTGACTGTATAATATCAGTTTTTATTTTTTATATTTAATTTTCATTAATTATACTTTATTTACAATGCTTTACTATATTCAAGATACTACATTCACAGTCAACTTGTATGTATTTTATACAAGCCCAAAACCAGATTTCTAGTACCCTTTAACACATAAATAAAATATATTAATTCCTTCATTCATTTGTTCCCTCCTTTTCCCCAACAAGTTGGTAGCCATAGTCTTGCATACTATGAATTTTGTTAGCATTTTTCTGTTTGTACCTTTCTTTTTTTTATACTTCATGTATAAGGAAACCATTCTGTATTCTTTTTCTTTCTGACTTATTTTATTTAGCATGATTGCCTCCAGTTTATCCAGATTGTTGCAAAAGACAATATTTCGTCTTTTTAAAATAGCTTCATAGAAGTTCATTGAGTACATATGTACATGGCTTCTTTAGCCAGTCATTAGTTGAAGAGCATTTAGCCTATTTCCATGTCTTGGTTTTTGTAAATTTTGCTGTTGTGAAATTAACTTATTTTGTTTTGTGATTTGGATTTTTATATTCTCTGTATATATGCTTAGAAATGGCATTTTTGGATCAAAAGGTTGTTTGGTTTATATTTTTTAAGAATTTCCATACTGTTATCTAAAATGATATCCCCGCCAACATTGTAGGAAAGTTCTTTTTCTCCATAGTCTCTTCAAAACTTTGTTTCCAGTCTTTTTTGGTATAGGCCATTCTCAATGGTGTGAGGTGATACCCCCTTGTGTTTTATATTTTTATTTCTCTGAATATGACTGATATAGAGAATGTTCTCATGTTTCTGTAAGCCATCTGTTTGTCTTCTATAGAAAGGTGTCTGTTAAGCTTTTGTTCATTTTTGAGTGGGTTATTTGCTTTTATTTGTTTTTGATTTGAATAAGTTCTTCATATCCTTTGGAGATTAAACACTCATCTGATAAATTTTATGCAAATATCTTCTCTCCTATTCCATGAGTTGACTTTTTGTTTTAAGTTGCCGTTTCTTAAGCTGTTCAGAAACATTTTAGTTTGATGTAGTGCCAATTATTTAGTTTTACCTAGTTTCTGTTGCTCTAGGTATCACTTCCCCAAAGGCACATTTAAGGTTGATGTCATATAATATTTTTCCTACATTTTCTCTATTAACTTTATAGTATCAGGTCTTGCATCTAGACCTTTGATGCATTTGAGTTCATCTTTTGTGCATGGCACTATCTTCATTTTTTTTCAGGTGATTTTTTGATAATATTGTTTGATAACATGTCATCTGAAAATAATAGTAGCATCATTTATTCCTTTCTAATTTGGATTCATTCAATGCTATTTGTTAGCCTTCTGGATCTGATCAGGAAATCCAGAATTATGCTGAATAGTAGTGGTGAGAGTGGGCATACTTGTTTATTCCAGGTCTTAGTGGAAAGCTTTAGTTCTTTACCACTGAGTACAATGTTAACTGTAGTTTTATCATATATGACATTAATCATATTGAGGCATGTGCCTTTTATTTTCATTTTAGCAAGAGCTTTTATAGTTAATGGGTATTGCATCTTGTTGAAATATGTGTTTGTTGATATGCTCATATGATTTTTTATTTTCCCTTTGTTGCGGTAGTGTTTTACATATATTGATTTTTTTTATGTTCAATCTCATTTGTATTATATGTGTGTGTATATATGTGTGTATGTATATATAGGTGTATATATATATACATATATACCTATATATACATACGTTATTGACTTTAATTGGCTAAAATGTTATTTTGGATTTTTTAATCTACATTAGTTTTGAGCGATTTTGGAATAGGGTAATGTGACCTAATAGAAAGTATTCCTTCTTCTTCAATTTTGTGGAGAATTTATAAAGGATGGGTATTTGATTCTTTGAATGTTTTGTAGCATTTGCTATTGAAGTCATCTTCCCTTGGACTCTTTTTTTGGGGAGATGTGATTACTATTTTAATTTCTGTGCTTGTTATTGATATGCACAGGAAGGTATCTATCTATGTGCAAGAAGACAATATCTATCTTCCTAATTATCTTCCAGGTTTAGTTTTTGAAATTCATAGTATTCTAGAAATCTTTTCATTTTTTTCAAGATTGGGAACTTCTTGGCATACAGATATTCATAGGAATCACTTATCTTTTTAATAACCTTTCATTTCTGGTTCTTTTTATTAAGGTGTCTTCTTTTATTTCTTAATGCGATAGGCTAAAGCTATATAAATTTATTATTTCACAGATTGACTCTGTTTTTCTTTTGGTTGATTTTCTTCTGTTCTATATCATTCAGTTCTATTCTAATTTTCAGTATTTCCTACTGTTTACTGACTTTTGGTTTCAGTTCTTTTTCTTCTTCCATTATGGTTGTGTTAGATACTTTATTTGCAATGTCTCTTGGTTGTTTGATGCATTTATATTACTATAAACTTTTCCCTTAAAACTACTTTTGATGCATCACATGATCAGATAGCTCTTCTCTTCAATTTTGATTGTTCCTAGGTAATTTTAATTTCATCTTTAATTTCTTCATTGATTCAGGATTTATTTAGGAGCCGGTTGTTTAATCTCTGCACTTTTGTGGTTCTTCCAGTTTTGTTTTTCTAATTCATTTCTTGTGTCACGTCCTTGTCATCAGAAAAGATGCTCATAATTTGTCTTGCTATACTTACTAAGACTCGTTTTGTGTCCTAGGATATGGCCAATCCTTGGTAATGTTCCATGTGTCATTGAGAAAAAAAATAGTGAAGATCTTATTAATGTAGAAGACTCTATATATGTCTATTAGGTTCATATGATCTTTTACGTCACTTACAGACTATTTTTTGACTAGGTTTCTACCTACCTGATATGTCTATAGATATAAGTGGTATATTGAAGTCTCCTATTATTAATGTGTTACTGTAAATATATCACTTTAGTTACTTTATTATTTATTTTATATATCTAAGTGTTCTAACATTAGGTGTGTATATACTAGTGTATTTTCTACTCAATAAATTAGCCCCTTGACCGGGATGAAGTGTCCATCTTTGCCTCCCATTACCTTTTTTAGGTGGAAGCTTATCTAGTCTAATACTACTATTGCAGTTTTGGTTTCCTTTACACCAATGGATTTTATATTTTTTCCATAAGACTTCATTTTCAATCTATGTTTGTTTTTGGGTCTGTTGTGGGTTTTTTGTTTGCATAATATCAATGGATCATTTTCCTTGATCCTTTCAGTCACTCCATACTTTTGTTTGGTGAGTTTAGTCTATTTCATTTAGAGTGATTACTGATACATAGGACTTTATTGCCATGATTTAATTTTTTTTCCCCTCTAACTTTGTTGCTTCTTTTTACAATATCTCTGGTTGCTTTTTCCTTCTAATGATTTTGTGTGTTGACTGTCTCTGCTTCTTTTCCTCCAAGCTGTGCATCTCCATAAGATTAGATTATATGGATTTCTTGTGTTTTGTCTCTAACTTTGCCACTTAGAGATAGTCTTTTCCAAATTGATATTGCATTATACTTATATTCTTATCTATATTTTGTGTTTTACTTTCTCCCTTCAGTATTTGTTATTGTTCTCTCCTGATAGTTCTATCTTTGCTTTTGATACTATTTTGCTGCTTATCATTCTTAAGCTTTGGTAACTGCTTTTGTTTGCCTCTTACTTAACTCCTTTTACATTTCTTGAGAGTCAGGTTTACTGATGGAAAATCAATTAACATTTGTTTATCATTGAAGACTTTATCTTTGATATTTGTATGATAATTTTGCAGGGTACAGTATACTTGCTGGCACTTTTTTTCTTTTAGTATTTTGAGTATATTGTTTAATTCTGTTTTGACCTAGCTGATTTCTGCTGAGAAGTTTTGATGATTTCCAGATCGGTATACCATTTTAGGTTGTATTTCTTTGTTCTCTTGCTGTCTTTAGTATTTTTTCTTTATTGCTTACTACAGTTTTATTATGATGTGTCTTGGTGTACGTCTTTTTTCATATAGAAATGTGGGTGTTCTAGTGCTTTGTTGGACTTCCATGGCTAGTTTTTGTGACAGTATGGGAAATTATCTGCTATTAATTTTTAAAACCAGTATTCTATTCTAATCTCCCTCACCTCACCTTCAGGGGTAAACAATATCACTAGCTTTGTACTACTCCTGAAATCTGATATTTCTTGTCATGTTTCCTTATTTTTCTCAATCTTGCTTCTTTCTCTTCTGACATTAGGACTATCTGCATTTTTTGCTTTATTTACTGAGATTCATTTTCTGCCTTATTGAACCTATTTATAGAGTTTTTGCATATTTTCTCCAGTTAATTGACTCTTATTCAAATCTAGCAGTTCTGTTTGGACTTTCTTTACAGCCTCAATCTCTTTAATGCAATAGTCTTTATAAACTATCATTTTTTTCCTGAGATTTTTTTTTTTTACCTTTGGGCATTCATCTAGTCTACGGATTATTTAGTGTGTTTATAACTAGGCCTAATTTTTTTACTAGGTTGTCCAATCCAGTGACTTTAGATTTAGATTTAGCTCCTGGTATATTATTTATGAGCCATTTGTATTTTATTTAGTGGTGATTTAGTTTTCAGCATTTAGAATTTATATTATGACATGATATTTTAATTGTAATATATATAAATTTGCTTTACACAAATTTCATTCAGATTCCTGGCAGAAATGAATGTCTGCTGAATGTTTTGTAATTTTTGAGTATAAGACGATATCCCACTGTTTATCCTTTCACTGATTACTCAAATAATTGTACATTTTTTATATTCTAACTTCTATTCTAGATTCGTCTTTTCATATATTTTTGTCAATACTGTATGTGACAAAGTACAAGTTTGTTATCATTTCTATGTTTTTATATTATCACTATCACTTATCTGTGATATGCATTACAGTATTTTATACTATTTCAATTTAATCTCTTAACATTTCTCCAAAGATTATTCTACTATTTTTCAGGTAAACTTTATTGTTTTTATTAAATTTTCAATTTAATGCTGAATATATTACTATTAGAATAGTATATTCGGTTTTTCATTATTTTTTAATTTGGACTTCATTATTATTTCTAATTTTTTTTTGATTCTCCTTAACTAACTTTAAAAGAGTATTCACATGATAACTGACTTTCATCTATAAGTTTGACATATTTATGATAGAAGCTTTGATTCTTTCTTACTTAAATTTTTGAATTCTTATTTATTAATTATAAAACAAATACTAGTTTTGCTGATTCTTCTATTTTCTTGAACAGTGTGTACTTAAAATATATCACAGATCAATGCTGACATTAAAATTTAGATGATCACAGGATGAAAAATCACAGTCCACATTGTATTAAAAGAAAAAAAATAGTAAAATACCATTTCATATCTGCATGCATATGATGGTTTATGATTACCAACTTATAAAATATTCATGTATTTTTGCATGCTATTAAATGTATAGGTAGATTAAGATTGATGAAAAGACTGCAGATGAAACAGTTACAAACCATTATATTGTTACAAACCATAATATTGTATTAAAATGGTTTTAAGTAAGGTTGTTGAAGTATATTGTATTTTAGCTAATATTACACAGTTAATATAGATCTGAGATGGGATTGGAACCCAAGATTTTCTTATACCAAAGTTTTATCACTGTCCTAATTTTTGTTTCATTTTTTTCACTTTTCATATTTCTCTACTTAATTTTTATCTGCATAAAATGTATCATTTTAGTTTTGTACACCCAACAAAAAAAGGGAAAAATAATGTGAACCTATACCGTCTATAATACAGAGAAGTTAAAAAAATTAAATAGTTGTGCTTAAGTCATTGCTGAGCTAATACTACCAATGAGAAGTACTGAAATTGTTAGACATGAAGTGCTATGAAATTACTCACTATAAATTCATCTCACATTCTTAGTAAAAATAAAGTATTGTAGAAGACAAAGTGCATTCAAATTCCTTCATCATACTGGAGAATATAAAGCATCATTGCCTAATATAAATATAATGCAAACATATATTATTTTAAACTCTATATAAACCACAATATAAAAGGAAAAGAAGAGAAAGAAGTAGAATAATTTTAATAATTAGAATATCATATTTAGCATGCTATCATTTTAGCATCTATAAAACAATTATTGACATTTTATAATTTTACATTTTCTTAGAAATAAAATGCATTTTATAATTAGAATGGGCTTTTTTATCAACTGTTCAGTAGTTACACATGGCTAACAGATATTGTTAAATCAGAAGCTATGAAAGGTCTAAAGAAACTATCATCAAAATCTAAAGATAATTTACTAAATGAAAAAAGATATTTGAAAATCATATCCTGAAAAGAAGTTAATGTTAAAAATATATGAAGAAATCATGCAACTCATCAATAATAAAACAAAAAACCAATTAAAATTGCCATAGTTTCTGAAAATGAACAGTTTTTCAAAGAAAGCATACAGATGACTAACAGACACATGAACAGATGCTAATTGTTTCCTACTACTAGGTATGCAAACCAGTAGCAAGTAGATATCACCTCAAACTTGTGAGAATGAACATTGTAAATAAATAAGACAAGAAACAAACACTGGCATCAACATAGAACAAAAGGAACCATAGTATGCTTTTGGTTGTTATATAAATCAGTAACCTTTGGAGAAAACAGTATGGTGATTAATCAAAAAATTGAAAATAAAAATTCTGTTTGATCTAGTCCTACCACTTCTGGATAGTTATAAAAAATATAGAGATACACTAATTTGAATAAGTATATGCCTCCATGTTCACTGCAGCGTCATATATAATAGCAAGTGTTGAAAGCAACTAAGTCTGTTGGCAGATTATTGGATAAAGATGTATATACGTATGTATGTACTTTATATATGTTTATATTTATGTGCATAGTATATATGTATGCATGTATAGACATACAGTAGAATACTATTCAACTATTCAAATATGTAATCTTGCCATTTGCAATAGCATGATTGAACTTAGCATGGATTATGCTATGTGAGATAAGTCAACTGGAGAAAGATAAACACCTTATTTCCTCCCTCATGTGAAGTTAAAGAAACAAAACTGAAGCAACTAGAGTATTGGAAAAAAAAAAGAGTGTTTGCCAGTAGGGAAGTGGAATAAAAAGTGAGTAAATTGGATGAAGTTGTCAATTTTATGTGAAATACGGACGTTAGATTTTGATATTTACAAAACTGAAAAAGGTAAACTCTTGAATACATTCCACAAGGTCAACATTACCATTACACTGATTCTAAGTTCAGACAAGGGCGGTAAAAATATGTACAGACCAGTATCACTGATGAAAAAGATGCAAAAATCCTCAACAAAATTTTGGCTCACAAAATTCAATAGTTCATCAAGAAATTATAATAAAGACGTTGTGAAATATATACTCAGTGGAATTCCATGCAGCTATTTATAAAGGTGAACAATGCCTTTTACAACAACATGGATGAAACTAAAGGTGATTATATTAAGTGAAATAAGTCAGAAAGAGAAATAGAATTGCAAGATGGTTTCACTCCTATATGGAATATGAAGAAACAAAGCAAATGAACAAACTAGCCACTATGAAATTCAAAGAAAGAAAACATGTGATTAGGGGTTGGGGGTGGTGGAATAAAGAAAGGAAGTAGTTAAAAAGGTGGTCATAAAGGACCTGGAAACTCTGGTGATGTGAGGTAAAGTGCATACAGAGAGAGGCATGAATTCAAGATCCTAAAAAGCACATAGAAATACCAAATAATTAAATCATTAAAAAAATAAAATAAAACTACAAAAAGGTAGATGGGAAGAAAAAGTATTTTAGTGGTGAATAAAACAAAATTTATAAAGATGTTGACCTGTAATGCAGTGCACCTGAAATCTGTATAATACAAACCAATGCTACTTTAATTTAAAAAAAAAAAAAAGCTGTGAAGAGTCTACAATGGTGCTTTAACAAATTAACTAGCTACTTGTGTAGTGTTTTTATGTATGTATATATGTAATGGAAAATATATAAACATATGTATTTAGTTGCAAGTACAATATCCAGGATAACTGATCCACAAGGAAAAGTATAGTACAATTTTAAATTTAAATGACATATATAAGAGGTATATCTATCTACCTAGATGCACACACACACACACACACACACACACACACACTCATATATATCTCTATCATATCATATATGTGTAGTGTATTCATCATTTACATTCTATCTATAAGGAAAGAGAAGGGAAGAAATTTACATCTATACTATGGTATGATACACGAATTTTCTGCATCAGAAATTTCCACACAATTAATTATTTACAGACGTATCAATTCCCAACTGCCCACAGGTTTGTATGGATGAAGAGAAGACATAACATTCATATATAGTAGATTCGATACTCCAGAAAGTGATAATTGGTATCTACATAATGTAGTTGTCATATCTGCAAATAATCTCTGAGGAGAAAAGGGAGGTGGAAGAAGAGAGAGCATTTTCCTTTGGAATTTAACCATATGCTTTCTAGGGAGAGAAGAGGAAATTCTAAAGGTTCACTGTCACGAAATTGCAAATTACTTCAGGGATTTAAGTCTCTAAATCTCTCCAATGTGATGCTATTTATCTAACTTCAGTATATATATTTTTATCCAATCAGGTTATCAGCTCCCTTTGTTCAAAAAGCATTGGATATGCAGAAATTTAAATATATCCATGGAGAAATGTCTCCCCAAACAACTGCATGGGATACGACATATCTAAAGTTTAGTTGAAGAAAATAACATTGATTTGGAATGAAAGTTTAAATTCCATTGTTCAGATACTGATCCCTGATACGAAGGCATTAGCAGGTGTGGTCATTAGGTGATTGGATCATGAGTGGGATTAGTACTTTAAAAAAGAAATCCCAGAGTGTTCTCTCAATCTTTTTGCCAAATGAGGACATAAGAAATGTCAGCAGCCTGCAACTAGAAGAGGGCTCTCATCAGAAATTCATTTGGTGGCCTCTGTTCTAAAACTGTCACTCTCCAGAACTGTGTAATATAAATTTTTGTTATAAGTCACTGAGATATTTTATTACAGTCAAGAAGACTACAACAAATATAAAGAGTGATAGATTTCAACTATGTGGACAGAGGTTATTCCAAGTCATTGGGGTAGGAAGATGCCATAAAGAATAGTTGGAAAAGTCAATTTGGGGTATGACTTAGTGGAGTAACAGTTTGGTCCACACTTTTGCTGAGCGGAATCCACATACAACTCAGGAATATTGGCTTATGTCCCAGTACCAAGGGAAACAACCAAAGAACTGAAATGAACGACTTAAAAAAAGTTCAGTTTGGACATTGAAGTCAGGAAGACTAAGAGTTATTTGCAAACAACAATGAGAGACTTGATTCAAATGTAATATCCTAACACTGAATGTCTGGGTGTAATATGTCTAAATTTCTATTTTCATCATTTTTGAGAAGTTTTCAACCATTGTTTAATATCTCTTTTATTTTTTGCTTTCTACTCTTTTTGAATTCTTATCACATGTATTTGTGCTGTTTGATATCATTTAACCCATACATTGAGGGTTATATATTTTGTATACATATATTGTATAATATAAAATATTTATTATTTTCTACATTAAATTGGTATGCATTGTTAGTCAAGAGAAAGTAAATGAAAGTTGACGTAAAATATATATCTTATGACATTATTGTATGTAATCTATATTGCTGTGTAAAATATCAAATACTTTTTTTCATATTCTTCCTCTTGCACCTGCTTAATTTTTCAAATTAGGTCCTCATATTTTGATTGTGTGGCTATAAATTTCAGTAAAATACACTTATATCTTTAATTAGATATCCTTAATGTGCTTCTGCATAGGATACTGAATGCATGATGGAGGAAAAACCGAGGACTATCATTGGTGGAGTCACCTTCTCAAATGTTGCTGTAAATTCAATCATTAATTTATTCAAAAATGCATCTTGAATATCTGTTTTTTTTTCCTGTTCATCACGGTGATGAATTCGTTGGTAGCAAAAGAGGAATGAGAGAAAAAGGATAGTTATATGTGACTTTTACGTGTTGTTATTCAGTTTTGGTTTCAGAAAATTATAGTCTATCTTTAGAAAGCCTTCACACTATATTACTGTTACATTTTCTTCTTAATGATTCATATATTATGATTTGTAAATGATAGTACCTTAAGTTCACAAAGCATTATCTGAGTTGTTTTCTTTTTTCAAGCAACTGCTTTAAGTGTCAGCTGCTGAGCAGAAAAAGATTTCTATTGAACTTTGCTGTGTTTAATTAGGAATGATTATAGTAGATGTTTTGTATTCCTTTTTGGCCTCTGGGCATGATGAGCATGAGCTGGCATGACAGATATTGCAAAGGAATTTCATGTTGTGAGACATTTTGCAAAGCTTTGCATGGGGAATCATGTTAATAAAAGTAAAAGCTATTGAGCACGTAATTCCCCATGTACTTCTTAAAAATTAACTCCACTGGGTTAATTTTAATTTGGCAGTCTATTGGGTTGGTCACAGATTTGCTTTATAGCAGAAAATTTGGGGAAGTAATAAATAATAAGCTTCCTCAGAATAAAATAGCATAGGAAGGAATCATCAATATGTACTGCTAAATTTGAATTTTGCTTATAAACCCTAAAATGTAATTCATGGTCACATTAAGATATATAGCAAAAATCTGCACAAAATAAGATGAATATTATTAAAAATCATAATGAATTTTAACACATTGAATAAATTCTTTTGATATACATATAATTATACAAAGTAACCTTATCCTTAGTTTCTAAAGGTGACAATAGAAATTTTGGTTTTGAAGAATGCTTTTAAATCAGAAATTAATGGGAAATAAAAATAGTACAGAAATGTTAATAACTATTAAATACTTACTAAAAAATAGAATGTTTCCAAAGATGATAATGTCAAATTAAAATAATTTTATTTTCAATATATTGTAATGTAAACTAAGACAGAAACATCCATATGCTATATTAAAAGGGATAGTGTTTAATCTATGATTGTTACAATGTTAGAAATTCATGATATAATAAATAATATACTAATAAAATCAATGCATTTCCTTCAAATATGCTATAGTTATTTTTATATATATATATATATATATATAATATCCCTTAAGTAATGCTAGTAGCAATAATACTGATACTAATACATTTCATAAATATTTATTTGCCCAAATGCTGAGTCTGTTAAATTTAAATGAGAATCATCTAGGTAAATATAAAATGGTATTTGAGTGATCATTAGACATCTCAAATATCAGACTTTGCAGCCTTTGTGTGAGTGGGGCCCCATACAGGCACTTACCTGACTGTGGATATAGATTGAGAAACTGCATGGGAACCACATTAAGAAAACACAGCGCAAACACGAACAAGTGACAAATTGCCATGTGAAAAAAACCAATGCCAGTGAAACTACCCATATGAGATATGTTGAAAGAAAACTGAACAATCTTTATCATCCTTAAATTATTCACATGAGACAGAACAAAATATACATATATCCTACATAATTCTGGTATTTGTTTGTAAACTGCAGGTGGCAAAGATCTCCATTTGATCAGGATTTATGTTTAGATTTGAATCTACTTATGTTTATAAGTGGATCATGATTTTTTTTAATTTAATACAATATGATGTGCATTTGTGTGTGTATGTGTACAATTTACATATTTTTTCTATGACTATTTTATGACTTGTTCTTTAGCTTAGAGCAGATTATGATGCACTCTGTATGGGCTTCTTTATATTTTACTTTTTTGTTGCTGTCATTGAGCATCTTGTATATCTAAATCTCTATTTTCGTCAGTTTTTGGATATTTTTAGCCATTATTTCTTCAAATATCTCTTACTCCTTTCTACTCTCCTGGGATTCTTCACACAATCATGCTTGACTGTTTAATATCATTTAGCATATACCTTTAGGAATATAATTTTTTTTAATTTTTTCTTTGTGTTCTTCACATTGGATAATTTTTATTGTGTTAAATTCAACTTCAATTTTCTTTCATCTGAAACATTCATTCAGATATTAAATCTATGTTTTTTAAATTTAAGAATGTATTTTCAAAAGTCCTGGAATTTTCACTGAATTCCTCTTTCTCTCATTTCTAAATAGCATTGGCTTTCTTTTCTTTTTCTTTGATTTATTTATTTTTTTGCTTTACTTCATTGCTTATTGTTATAGTATCCACTTCAAAACTCTTGTGAAATAATTTCAGTGTGTTTCATTTCATGGTCAAACAGGATTGTTTTTCTTGTCTTTTAATACTGTATAAATCAGATAATTGGGGAATGTTTACTGAATTTTATGGGAGTTAGTTTGTGGGCAGGATCACATGGCTGCCATGTGTCTAGAAGTAGTAACCATGGGTATAAGCTGGCTGTGGGCTGAGAAAGTTACTTAAAGAATGGAGCATCCATTTATGTGTGCCCTGCCATGTGCCTCATGCCATGTGTTGGCAGGCAGTGTGGTGTACTGCATATGCCTGAGAGATGGAACTCTTCTCTTCATGGCTGTAACCATGGGTGTGGCCATGAGTTACCTACTGCCAGTCCACCTGGAGTTCTCAGCTGAAGTTCTCATGAAACCTGCTGTTGTCAAGGAGCATGGCTTAGGTTACTAAGGAAAGTCTGGCTATAAGTCTATCCCTACTATACCTAGCTGGCTTGTGAGCAGCCTTAGGTTTGGTCAGCTAATTTCCTGCTTATATATCTGCATACCTGCTTCACAATATTAAGGTATGCTGTCCCCACATCCAACCAAGGAAATATATCATGTTGTAGCACTGTGTAGGTAAACAAGTTTCTATGTGTGAAGATATTTATGAATCACAACTGGAAATCCAGGGAATGAATTTATGTGTTGGTGGTCTGCCTACTCTAATTTTAATCACCTGCGCCACTGAAACTACTGAAAACTTTATCTAGTTTTTAGCTTCTTAGCAATTAACTTTTGCTTGATTTTTTTTATGCTTTTGCTGTATGCATGTGCAAGTCAAATTGATACATTCTTTTGGGAGAAATTACAGACAGAATGGAACTAATTTCTTTCTTTTTCTCTCTCTCTCTCTCTTTTTTTTTTTTTTTTTTTTTGAGATTCCCTATTCTCCAGGTTCACAGTCCTTCAGTTTAGGTAACTTTAATAGTCTTTATTTCAAATTGTTGAGTATCTGCTGTAAGTTCTCAGTCTGTGTTTATCACTCTGCTTCCAGCCTTGTAAACTATCAAATTGCTTGAGAGGGAAAGTGGCAGTGAATTTGTGGTTCATATCAAAATATCTCCTTTTTCATGAATCCTAGCCATTAAATCTTGGCTGCTAGATATTCTCCAATGTCTCCAAACACCTCTTCTGCTTTGTTCATTGTTCAGGCTGTTAGGAAAACTTTGTTTAACCAAACTACTCTGTCTTATTGTACAATGAAAATATATCAAAGTATTTTAATGTAGCATCATTCTTTGGAATCAAGAAGTGTTAGGGCAGGCAGTTAGGTAGAAATGAGTGGGCAGGCAAGAGACTTGTGTGAGTAACTGAAAAATGGCTGTGGCCCCACCTGCACAAAGGAACTAGGTGGGCCAGAGGCAGAGAGAACCTGCAGGGGTCCAGGGATGTGAAAGTGTGAATTTTTAAGGAAAGAGAATTTTTAAAAGGTCAAGAATGTTGGGAAATATCCAGAGGGGTGCACTGAGCCAGCCTCAGTTAAGTTCCTTGGATAGAGGGTGTAAAAATCTCAACCCAGTGCATTTTCTGGCACACTTCAAGCTCCACCTCTCAGAGAGCTGAGACTACCCATTGGACCACTCCAAGAACGTATTTTCCTGCTGTCTGTCAATTCTTGTTAAACTTCTGTTGACAAGGCACTTTTTAATTCTTTCACTCACAGAGCAAGAACCAAGGTTTATTCAATTTCTGACAATGACAGAACAGCTAAGTTTTTTAAGCTCTAGTTTTAATATTGGTTCTATCAAAATTCCTTTTGTTTCCTCCTTGCAAATTGTCAATTCTTATTCTCTCCTTGGAAAGTCATCTTAAAAAGACCAAAGACAACATATCTATAGATGCTTTAATTCTATCTTCCCCAAAGATCAGTGTTCTAAAGACCAGTGTACTCTGTTTTAAGAATCACAGGAGGTGTGTTCTAGTACATTTGACACAGCATAAGGTGGATAACTCTCTACCTGTTATGCTGTTTTCTTTTGCCTCCTCCACAACTAATCTACCTGCCAAGCGCGTGGCACACTTTTGCATTTCTTTCACTTTGTGCCCAATTTTAAAAGTAAATTTCTTATAAGGGCAAATGTATGCTAGCTACAATAACAAATGGTCATGAAGTCTCAGTGACTTAAAGAAATCAAGATCTTTTATTGCCAGTGTCATAATCTACTGATGGTAGGGCCTCTTGTGGAATGTTCTCCTTTAGTGATGACTAAAGGAGTCATTCTTAACTTGGGGGCCACAATCTTCTAAAGCTGTGTAGATACAAGAAATATATATATATAAGTTCTCCAGCCCTTAGACCTAGTCCTATAGGCTACATTTGAAGTGCTTAGTAACTGTGTATGGCTAGTAATGATTACATTGGACAGTGAAGATGTAGACTCCTTTCATCACTGCAGAGAATTCTGTTTCAGAGCTTCTTCAAGAGAACACAGATTTTTTCCTTTATTCCATATAATGTTAAATAATGTTAATTTAGTATCAAGGATTTTATAATCAAACTTCATTTAAAGATTAGGTAAGAGAAAATATTCAGTTAATACATAGCCAAAAACATTTACCAGTGGCAGGCAGTTTCTTCTGTAGAATGCAAAAGAATAAAGTTTATTTGAGGCCATATGTTCTGATTCTCACTGCTTCATAAACTGAAAAATTAAAAGCACTCATTTTAGAACTATGCTGTACAAAGCGCTGTTTTGAAGGGGCTATAGATGAATACCAAGAGGTTATCCCACAGTGAAAATAATTGGATGCCCTAGAGGTTAGCATTTTTTTCTATTTTTGAGCTTCTGTTTACTTATCTTATTCCTAGCTTTCCTATCTTCTAAAATCCTCTTAAAAAGTAAAAGTAACAGCATGGAGATTTTCAGGCAAAAAGGAAGTTGAGAAAGAAAGCTGTGAAAACTGGGTGGGAACATTTACTGTTATTAAAGTGTGCCTTTTTCTCTTACTCTTTGAACTCTGAATCATTTGGAGAAATAGTAAGCTGTCTTTTAAAAAGAAGGAAAGTTACTGTGAGCATATAAAATAATATAAAGAGAGTATTTATGAAAATTTGCTATGTGTTCAAACTTACCATTAAAATGTGATATGTTCTTATGTGATCCCAAGTATTGAAAATATTATGTCCTTAAAATATGTGTAGGCTCAAGAATCTAGTAAATTTTTCTAGTATAATCTTTTTGGTTGTATAATGTTTAGGTTCACATAGTTGCTGAAGTCCATTGCAAAACAATAAATAGACACATTCATATTCCATTATCTTAGAAAAAATACAGCATATGACTTTAAAAAATTCCTGGTCCAATTTTTCAAAATGTTATATAAAATCTTGGCTCTACTACATATGAAACTGGGAGTAACTTGTTTTACATGTGGCTCAATTTTTTCATCAGTTAATGGAGAAAATTATGATTGTAACTGCCTTAGGAGTAGAAGTTTGAGTCTGAGAAGAGTTTAAAGGAAATGCTTTTAGCAATGCCTTGTGTAATCAGATCAATACACATAAGCCCCCTCCCCATTAATTTTAATTTGCAAAACTATCAAAGTATTTCAAAAATAATTAAAATGTATGTATACATAATTACAATTGTAGAAAATTGAAAATAAATTGCAAAAGCAAATATTTTGAATAAAATCTAACACAATTTTCTGAATTTTGAATGCTTTTCAGATATATAGAAAAAATGAGATATCTAAAAGAAGTCCACCATAATATTTACTCCTTTTATCCTCTTGAGGATCTGCTTTCCTCATAACTTATCTAGTCTTATAATTTAAAAGTTTATCATTATGTTATATAATTTCATTTCCTTTGTTCATTATGCACAACATTAATGAAATCATATGGTGCTAATCATTGTCTAATTTATTACACTTTGTGCCATCATTGCCTTTGAAGCAATGCAAGGGGGACTAAGGTCTTTGAAATGTGATAATCCTCTAGAAATTGAGAACAGATCTTTCTGGTAGCCAAGACCTCAGGACTATCTCCACATGTTGCAATCCAAAAAATTGTGATGCTTTTAGTTAGAGCAATTAAGTAAAAGAACTGATTTGAAAGAGGAGTATGATTCATCTTGCACACATTTATGGAAAAATGATTGTGAGCTACTAATGTGAACAACTATATACTAAACAATTAACCCAGATGTAATGTACAAACCTTAACAAATGTAATGAACAAACAACCAAAACTAACCCAACAAGAAATAGAAAGTCTGAATAGGTCTGTAATAAAGAGTTTGAATTCATATACAATGATTTTCCACAAAGAACATCTTAGCCCCAGATTACTTTGCTTATGAGTTTAATCAAGTGTATAAGGAATCTATATTTATTTCACAAATGATTTAATTTTTTGAGGCCAATAACCCTAACTCATTTTTTTCTAAGACAGGCAAGAATGAAGGCAAGTAGGGAAGCAGGCAGGAAAAAGAGAGGAAGAAGAATTATTTGTATTTATTTGTATTTAATTGTTCATTATGGTTCTTACTCCAAGTTCCATGTATGTGAAGCCAGGACCTTGTAATGTATGTGAACTATGCTCAGCCAGAGACAGCAGACCTAACCACTATTCTACAAGGACAGAACCTACCTTTTTTTCTGCGACTAATATTACTAAAAAACATAATCAAAGAAATAAAAACATAGCTTCAGTGAAATATTTCTTAAGAATATGTATGGATTAAAGTCTCAGAAAATTTAGCAAACCAGAAAGTCATTAAAAAGATTATGTTGGGGTTATGACCAAAAGTATTTTTGTCTACAATGTAAGGTTGTCTTAACATAAGATTAATTTACTTTAACACAACATTAATAGAATACATGACAAAATCACATGAATATTTGATATAGTATAAAACATTTGACAAAATCCAATACTTTTCATAATAAAAACACTAAATAATTAGGAACACAAATAAATGTTTCTAATTTGATAGAAGTGAGATATTAAAAGCCCTCAGGTAATGTATGTAATGGTGAAATTCTGACAGTTTTTCTCTCCAAGATCAGAAACAAGATAAGAATGTCTACTCCTATTTAAGACTGTACTAAAATCTAGTATGGAAATAAAGAAAGCCACATTAAAAAAATCCTATTTCAAAGGAAGAAGTAAAACTCTTTTCAGATGACATGATTTTACATGTAGAAAATCTGAAGTAATCTACAAAATTTTAGTGTTATAAAAATTTTAATATAGCTGTTGGATAAAAAATATAATGTACAAATAATTGTACTTTTTTAACTATACTAATGAGCAATGAAAATGAGATTAAAGAATCCCAAAGTTGAAAATACTTATGAATAGCTGTCTCAAAGCATAAAATACATAGTAATGGATGAACAAAAGAAATGCAAAATTTCTACCCTAAAAATTATAATACATCATTGATATATAGTAAAGAACTTAAAACATGTAAAGTAGTCGTCATTGATTGGAAGAGTTAATAAGATAACCATAATGCCTAAATTGATTTATAAATTCAATGTACATCACACAAAATTCTATCAGTTTTTACCCTAAAATTTAAATGACAGTGTAAAAATAGATTAATCTTGGAAAAGAAGGAAAGAGAACACTCACCTCCTAATTTTAAAACTTAATACAATGAATAATATAGTTTGAATAGTTATAAACAAAAAAATCTTTATAGTTATAATAAGTAAGACATAATGACATTATGTCAATAGATTAATAGAACAGCATTGAGAGATTAGGACAAAAACCCTATTATTTGCATACAAATGATTTTCTAAAAGAGTGCCAAGACAATTCAGTGATCAAGGATAGTGTTTTCAACAAATTGTCCAATTAGATAGCTACATGAAAAATAATGAAGTTAGATTACTCGTATCTCATACTTCATGCCATGTACAAAAATTGATAAAAAGTGAGTCATGTAGCTAAAAGCAGAAGTTATAGGTGCATATATAGGCTATATATTTTAGAAGAAAATAAAAGAATGCATATATTTGATTTTAGATTAATCATATTCTTAAATATGACAATGGAATGATGTTAGAATAAAGTTGAATTCATCAAAGATAAAACTTCAGTGCTTTAGGACACCACTAAAAAGTTAAAAAATTGACATATGAAGAGGAGAAAATATTGCATATTTTATATCTGGTAAGGTAAATATATTCAGAATATATAAAGGAAAAAGGAATTTGAAAATTTAAAGTAAAAACAAAACAATTTTAAATATAGACAAAGAATTCAAATAGAAATTTTGACAAAAATTAAAATGTCCAATAAATTCATGAAAAACAGATTAAAACCACAGTGAGTTATTAGTTAATGCTCATTATTAAGGGAAAAGCAAAATGTTCAATAATTATTACTGATGAGACAGCAGAAAAATGAAAACTCTCATACATTCATGCATTGCTTGTGGAAATGTAAACTTGTGCATCTACTTTTGCAGTTTGAGAAGATGTTAAAGAATTCAAAATGCTAAAAACACCATTACACTATTATCCAAGCTATTCTGCATATATAATATACATACAGATATGTCTATATATAGATACATAGATATAACCAAGATGTATGAAAACATTTTCATATCACAATTTCTACATCAAGTTAATGTCAATATTTATTTACAATAGTCAAATAGTTGACGTAACCTAGATGTTTAACATAAAAAGAATAAAAAATGCTGGATATCCATAATTGAATAATATATATACTCAAAAAGATTTAAATACTGATATAGGATATAGCATGGAGAGTCTTGGAAACAACATAAGTGAAAAAGTTAGACACAGAGAGCCACATAGGGTGTAATTCAACTTATATGAGATTTCCAGAATAGAAAAACCAATAGCAATAGAAAGTACATATGCTTTTTCTAGGGGCAGTGGGGAGTAGGACATGGGAGATGGGTAACTTGCTATTGGTTCAGGACTTATTTCAGTGGTGATGTAAATGTTCTCAGGTGAGACAGGAGCAGCTATTCTACAACTCTTAATGTGCTCAACATTCTAAATTGTGTTTCAAAATTGCAAATTCATATTCATTATATATCAATGGTACTATTATTATAAAAAATAAATATCAATAGTGTCAGGTCTGATAAACTGGAAAAGGCTTATTATATGAGACTTATTATAAATCTAGTTATAAGCCTGTGTATTAAAAAAAAGTAAAGATAGAAGAAAGGGAGGTAAAATGGATATCGGAAGGAAAGCAGAAAAAAATAAATTATATTGAGTAAATAATTAAGCATCTTCCTTGGCTTGCTTTTATAAAATAATCTATTTGATCTGTTAAAAGGCACTAATTCTAGTGACATTCTTAATGAAGAGAGGTATTGTTGAGAAATTTGATATTTTGAGATGTTAATAGCCTAAAATTACACATCTATTAAGTATTTTAGCTGTGAGATGAGTCAAGGAAATTTTGGTCTATAGTTCTTGATCTTAAAAGGAAAAAAAAGAGTTGAAGCATTGTGTCTGTGAGAATACTATATTTTCATCCAGAAAAAAATATTTGAAAACACTGCAGAAAAATGAATTAGCAAAAAGTATATCAAATTTTTCACTGGAAATAAACCATCATTTTATTTGAATAAAAGAGAGAAAGAAAAGCACAATTGTTAAGAATATGTGAACTCTTGAATCATCATGTCTGAATTTATATAGAGGCTCCATAATTTATTAATAAGATTGGTCTTTAATTTAACTTTCCTATAATAGATTATGATGATGATTTTATAACTTTCAAAGTTGCATATTTTATTTTGAGTTCAAAAGAGTGTGGTTATATGCTATGTTTAACTATTAGCTTTTATTTGTGGGACTGGAATTCAGATGTATACAAAAAGGGAACTATAATTTGTTGCCCTCGCTATTCAATTAGTCAGCTGAGTATTTGAAAGTGCACAGAATTATAGGACAAAAAGTTAGAAAGAATAAATATGAAATCTGGGGAAATTTATTATGGTATTAATTTGATTTTGATTAGTTATGATTTTAACTTGATTAGAGGTATAAATAGGGGCCGAAGTTGAACTTCAGAAATACCAGACTACAAAGAGTTTTGATTTTTCATTCAAACAAATATGATATAACTTGATAGAATGCTTTTTTTAGTGGTTACTCTAAGTTATGACATCGAAAAAGATGCTTATTGTTATAACTGAAAGTAGATACTAAATTTGAAAAATGCTTTGGAAGAAGACTTTTGATAGATGGGATATGGCTGACAAAGGACATGAAGAAATGAAGGATGACTGTATATTTAATGATCTGGTAAGCCAGGAATATAATGATGATATTGACAGTGATGGAAACAGAGAAGAAATAATGATCTAGGCAATAGACATGTTAAGTGTGAAGTGTCAGTAGGATATTCAAGTAGAGATAATGTAAAGAGAATCAAAAATGAGGACTTGAAGAGAACAAGTAGATTAATGTGCCTTTGGCAGTATTTTTATGTATTAGTTTCATCTTTAAATTATATTTATCTTTGTGATTTGACCATATGATTTTTTTCCTAGTGTCCATTTTGATATTTTATTACTTAATATTATAGAAAACGGGACATATTTTATTTCAATTTTTTCAGTAAAATTCAATTTCTTTCATATTTCTTTAAGAACAGGTAATTTTATTAATTTTAATTTTATTTTGAATTTTAATAAGCTTTTCTAATACTTAGTAAAATTCGTTCTACACACACATGCACACATATGCAATCTACTAATTTAGCAGTTTCTATATATTTAATTATTTTGAAGAATTTTATAATATCTCCCATAGTAGTTTTGATATTGTTTTCTATGGCTGATTGATTTGGGTAAATATTTAATTTTATGGAATTATTTCAAAAGCTCTGTGAACTGAATCAAGAGGTTCCTGTCAAGTCAAAATGATTTCTAAGGTATTACTAGAAGTTCATTAGCTTAAATCAAGTCTGGTGAGAGCAAATGCTGGTTAGGGTCCAATGTACAGTGGTAAATAACACTTTGTTATTTCGTTATGGGTGTGATGTGTCACATGTTTGATGAATAGTATACCCGCACATATAAATTTACATTATTTCTCAGATAAAAGATACCTCAATTCAAAAAGTGACCTACCAACCGCCATACAAAATTTTTAAAAATTCTAGTATGTATTTCTCTTTCATGCCTAACACTTATTTTTCCGTCGGTTTTCAGTAAAGAGAAAAGAACACATATAATGCATAATATTTTAGGACTGGATAATATTTACTAACTTCCATTTTTCCTTCCTCTAAGTGACTCAAATGGATGTACAAAACTTTTCATTATATGTAGCCTATGATATACAAGTTATCATCCACTACTGTAAATTTCCATGCATAAATAATTGTTTTAGTGCAACTCCATTTCTACAATATATTATTCAGACTTTGTAACAGGAGTTATTATTTTTTAATATCTGCAGGCTTCCATATGAACAGCTATTAGATATTAAATAATATATGCCAAGTACCTACAACTAATCAAGAGATAAATTATAACTAAAGTCTTTACTAAAGATTACTTTATGAAATATTGATCGGTAACAAATATCCAGATAAATTGGTGGTATGGACTACACAGGTGTTTTCATTTATCAAAACTAATCAAATTGCCTATGCAAGCTCAGTATATTTCACACTTTTTAAAGTATACGTCAATAAAAATAAGAAATAAAATAAAAATAAGAAAAGTGTTTTCCAAAATTAATTTTATTGAAGGAGCATTACATTATAACAATAGGTTTAAAGCATACATCATAATAAATCAACATCTGTTTATTACACAGTGATCTCACCACTATTTCAGTTTTCCTCCATTATAAAATCAAGCGCTTTTACCCGACTTGCAACCCCACCCACACACAAATACCCATATTCCTCCTACTCTTCCTGCAAACACTGATTTTCTTTTTTGGCTTAAAAATTATTGTTATTTTATTTATTTCATTTTTAAGTCTATTTTTATTTAATTAAATACATTTGTTTCCTTGATATCTCTCCATTGGTCATGTCACGGGATGTCTATCTTTCTCCTTCCAGTCATTCTCACTAAGCGCGATTCCTTTCAGGGTCATCCACGCTGCTGCGAATAGCAGCATTTTGTCTTTTTGGAGAGCTGAGTAGCATTTCATTGTGTGTATAGAACACCTCTCTTTATCCACTCATCATTTGATGTAGATTTAGGATGTTTCCATAACTTGGCTATTGCAAATAATGCTGCAATGAACATGGATGGGGTGTATATATCTCTACAGATTAGTTTTGAACCTTTAGGATAGGGGAACACCCTGCTAGAGAATAAATAGATCAAATGGGATTTCCTTTTAAGTTTTTGAGGAATCTCGGTACTGCTTGCTCTAATTGTTAAAGCATTTTATATTCCCATCAACAGTGTATAAGAGTTCTGTTTTCTCCACATGCTCTCCAGCGCTTGTTTCAGTCTTTTGGATAATAGCTATTCTCACTGGTGTAAAGTGATCATTTTTTTTTGACTTGTATTTCCCTAATTACAAGAAAGGTAGACTATATTTCATGTGACTATTGGCCACCTATATGTTTTCTTTAGAGAAGCATCTATTAAGATCATCTGCCTATTTTTAATTGGATTATTAGATTTTTGGTTTTGAGTTTTTATGAACATGCGTTTTTCTACCATGATATTTTCTTTTTAGGTTTATTTGCTCTTAGCTATTCTAAAATAATATTCACAATGTATATCTGTCATTAAAAATGTTGATCTGATAAATAGTATTATTTATGTGATACTGAAATAATTACATTGAGAAGTACATGTCACAAAATGTCATGTCAAGTAGTATTCACTGTATTAAAATAAAATTCAACAAACATATCATGATTATTTATTAAACTGTAATGAAAATATTCAAATGACTCTTTTCTACTTGAATTATTTAGATGGCTGCTGTAGAAGATCTTTTATTATCATTGCAATCATTACTCAAGTAGATGACATTGAGAAAGCATTAATCTAGCAGTCTACATATTTGATAATTTTAATGTCAGTATCAATTATGAACAAAATATAATTTGTGTAATAATATAAGGATTCACAACATGATAGGAGACTAAGAAAATGCTTTAGACATATATTTGTTAAACAAATTTATTTATTAAATATTTGCTCTATAACAGGCACTATTTTAAAGATTGAGGATTGGTATTTAGCATAGACTAAAGCAAAACAAATCAACATTATATTATATTGATATTGAATAAAATAAAATTTAAAAAGAAAATAAAGTAATGCTAAAGAATAATGAAGACAATTAGAGGAAAATGAGTATAAAGGTGTATAATAAGAGTGATGGAAAATGATTTACCAAAGAAGGTGGTCAAGAAAGTCTTTCCTAAGGAGATAATATTTGCGTGGAAGCCTAATTGATGAGAGACAAATGCATACAAGATTTTGCAAAGAGTTTTTTCCAACAGAAGGAATGTAGCACAGTAGAGTATCACTCTCTTCTATGAACAGTTTATTATTTTTTTCGATCTTATAACAAACATGTTTGTGTGTTCAGGTTTTTGTAAGACTTTATATCAGGAGTGAACAAATGTTTCTGTAAAGGGCCTATTTAAGGCTCTGCATTTTGTTTGATGTGTGTGTGTGTGTGTGTGTGTGTGTGTGTGTGTGTGTGGCCATGCTCTAACTATTACTCAACTCTGATGTGGAACAGAGGTGGACTTGGGTAGTACATAAATGAACGAGTAAGGGAGTATGTAATAACTGTGCTTATAAAAATAAATGCTGGGAAGGATATGGTGCACTACATGGCCTTTAGTAACTTCCTTTTTAGACACATGTTGAACTCAAACACATATTCAGGGCACAGCCCACTTGTGATTCTTCCAAATAAAGTGTTTTGAAACTTTTATTTATATAATTTTCTCCATCAAGTAGATATCTATTCCTTTATCATTGATATCAATATTAAAATGTTTTTGAAGAAATATTGCATAATGATGGTATATAGGTTTTAGGTATGTATCATCATAAATTAACATCTGTGCGGAATACATTGTTTACTTGAATTGAACCAATAGTTCAATAGTACAATTATATACTTAACTATATAATTGAACCTTTTTACCCAATTATTGCACCCACCCCTTTTATTATATTTTTAAAAATTGTATGAAGGAACATTGTAAATAATATATAGATTTTTGATGTGTACCATCATAAATTAAGATGTATGTATAATATATTGTTTACCATCAAAGGTGTAATCCAGCATTACATCATTCGTTCATCCCCATTCCTTTCCCTTCAGGTAATCACTAATTTGGATATATAATCCATGTACAAGGTGACTCTGCTTCCTAATATATCTAGAATCTAATTACTTCTTCTCCCTTGCATTTCTGCCATCAATGTTTTTGCCAACATCATGTGATATCTACGCTAATCTAATACATAGCCAACAGCAGTCTCAATTGTCCTGTTTTCAACACGAGGGCAGTGGTATCCTTTTAAAAATGGACTCAAATATAATTCCTCTATTCAATACTCCGTAATGAATTTTCCCTGTTACTCAGAACAAAAGGCAGAGTTCTAGCAATGATCTTTAGAGATCCACTAGTGATCTGGTTTACTCCTCCTCCCTTTAAACAGCAATTCTCATTACTTTTCCATGAAAATACTAGACTTGCTCTTACTTCAGGAGTTTGCACTGGATTTTGCTTGTCTATGGAATGCCGCCCCCTGGTCTATATTAATTTCTTAATTTTTAAATATTCTTGACCCAAATGTCATCTTTTTTATATAAACTATCATACATTCCTATTCCTTTTATTTTGCTCCATTTATCCCCAAATATTTGTGATCATCTATGTTATTTATACACGTATTATGCTTTCATTTCTTCCCATTTGAAATTTAACCTTCATAATTAGTTGGTTTGTTAAGTAATATGTTCAAAGTGCCTAAAACAGTAACTAGCACAGAGTATGTCCTTAATATACATATTTTGATTGTATTAAATGGCAGTGTTGAAGAAATTGCTTCATTCATACATGAGAAGCAAAGATTATTGCATTGAGCTCTATATTATTTTTCTTTCTGTAATATCAGCATTATCCAGATTTATGTTAATTCTCTATTGCGGTTTGATTTTTCTAAGTTACAATCTGCTAGGAAAAATAAGGATGGAAAAATTAAACAGCGTAGTAAATAATAAATACAATATTTTTCTTAAGTATCTTTCAAAAATGAAGGTAACTATAGCTTACAGAACTGTGTTTTGGTTCTTGAACTGCTCAATTGACTTGAATGGGATTATATCATAATGTCCCTAGATTTTCTAACACTGTAGTCTATGCTCTGATGCTGAACTACAAGGGAATATGATCTGAAACTGTGCCTTGTGATACACCCTACACATAAGGGAACAAATGCCTCTTGTGAAGGATATCTTCAGCTGTGATGAGCAATCTGAGGATTCCTATAGAGAACAATGTCTCAAATAACTGCTGAAAGATACCAAGGTGTTTCCCTCAAAAACGGTAAAAGAGGTATGGTAGAAACAGAGTTTGGGTAAAACAGATAAATAACTTCATAGCCTTTCAGCATCCAGCTAACGGACACCAGTAGGAACTTCAAGCTGAGACCATGTGTCTCTCTACTAATAGGTCCCTCTGTGACTATACAGGGCATGCATGCTGAAGAGTGAAGAATAGAAAGGAGTCACTTAGTTCCTGCATCCACACACTCTGCAGAGTTCCTTGGTCCACAATTTCAAAACTTTCGCTTATACTGCTGAATATTGCTTTCCCTCAGGGAGAAAAGTACGTCAGAACATAAAAAGTTACTCTAGTTATTTGGAATAACTTTTTTTTGAAAGAGTACATCAACAATTTAATACGAAGAGGGCAGATGGTCACAACACTTGCGGGTAAAGGATATTCCATCTAGTATCTATAATACTCTACAAGAAGTTTTTAAAAATGCATGATGTTTTGGGGTTATGGGTAAAAAAGCAAATAAAAATCATAAATCATGAAATGGATCATATAGAGTTTATATAAATATTTGTCTAACATTGTGTAGTCATTGCTTTAATCCAAAATGATATTCACAGGTCCAGAGGGCAACTGTCTGTCAGACTCAAGTATTTTCTATTTCAGAATCTTATTTCAGTATCTTCTGCGTACTTCAAGGTAGATGTATTGATGTAACTTGTGCCTGAAATGTCGATATCTACACAAGTGAGATATCAGAATCTCTGAAAATTAGTTTTATTTTGGCTGAAAAATAAAAAAGCAGACGACACTGAAAGAAAGGGCATTTCTGAAGTACACATAGAAATTTGCTGTTTTACTATCATGTTTTTTTCAGAACTACCCAAATGAAGAGAATGGACATTCCTTCACTTTTCTGTGATAAAATAGTGGCTGTTAGTTGAATGCCTGTATCTACGTTCTCACACAGAAACAAGTTATTTATGTTTGTAATTTCCCAACTAAGTTAAAAAAGGCATTTTTTGACAGATAAGATTCAATATAGACTGCTCTAAGGAGAAAAAGAGACTTTAACAGTATTAGCTGGACAAAATAGTTCTTTTAAAATATAGTTTTATCAGCTATGCAGTAGATTCTCCCAGTATTGATTGCTTTTAATCTTAAATTTAATATGTTGATTTTTTTTTCCTGTAATGTGTATTTCATTGTTGCAGTAGCGATGAAACTTTTCTAATTTTTTGAGCTTATATAAATTCTTTTACTTCTGAATTGGACCTGTGAGCTTTCCTGCCATTTATCCTCAACAACTTCCATTGTGTTAGAACACAAATTTTATACATTACAAAGTATCTATAACAATATAAACACTAAATAGTTTACTATATGATCATTAATGTAATATTGGAATATAACAAGCACAAATAATAATTTTTTTATTTATATGCAAGCATGTAAATATTTGCTATGTGCTTGTTTACTGCCCGGTGCCAAGAAATAACTATAATATCATCCTCCAAATCTCTACCATCTCTAACATGGAGATCTAAATTAATAAAACATAATATATTCATATAAGCCTATAGTCATTGTGTAATGTATTCTAATGAATGATAAATCATTTATTTCTGTCTATGAAGATCAGGAAATCTTAACAGTTGAGTCTTTAAAGTGAGAAACTGACATTAGAACATAAAACAGGCAGATGAGAAATGTGAGCAAAGGAAACAGAAACGTATAATGGATTTATTTTGGAAATCTGAGATTCAAGAGTTTTACCTCTATATCATGGAACATGAGAATGATAAAAATCTAGCAGTGTTAAAGAGATAAGCTTACAGAAATTGTTATATATATGTGTGTGTATATATATGTATGTATATATATTATCCTAGACATTAAAGGACATAATATGATTTATGATTAATTTTTCAATTAGATTATGGAATTGGATGCAAAATAGTATGATTTCAATGTGAAGGAGATGGTATAAGATATGTCTAAAATATGAATACTTAACTAGCAAAGGCAAGCTTTAATCAAGTAAAGGGGCTTTAATCAAAAAGAAATAAAGCCATCTAATACAACCAAAATAAATGGAAAAAGAAGAATGAAAATTATCTTTTATTTATAATGAAGATATTGGAATTCTGAGGAGAGCTCAGTTCAAACATGATACTTGCTCTGAAAAAGACAAAACTAAGAGAAAATTTGGTCTGAAGATACTTCAATAAATTGAAATCATTTTCTCTTTTGTATGAAAAAACATGAATCCTGAGGATGTTTCCAGAATATTCTGCACTTACACAGGTAATTATGATTGAATACAAAAATCTCAAGCTTTCTTAAATTATGCATAAATGCATTATTAAAAATAAAGTTTCATTATGTACTACATGTGACTAATTTTAAAGGAATTTTAGAGCAGTTTTAGGTTTACAAGGAAGTTTAGGTTTACAAGAAGTAGAGTTACTTCACATATTTCCTGCCCTCAGATGTGTATAACTACCTAGATGATCAGTATCCTTCAACTACATAATACATTTTTTTTTAACTAGGGATAAACCTACATTGACACATTCTAATCATTCAAAGTAGTAGTTTATGACTTTTGAGTTTGCTCTTAATGTTGTCCTTTTATGGGTTTGTACATATGTATACTGATATGCATTCAACATCACAATATCATACAAAGTATTTTAACTGACCTGAAATGTTCTTTGTGTTTGGTCTACTCATCTCTGCTCCCCATACCTCATAACCACTGATCTTTACGTTGTATCCATAGTCTGCTATTTTTAAAAGTCTTATTTTTGGAATCTTATAGTATTTACGTTTTCAGATTGATTTATTTTATTTAGTAACATACATGAATAGTTCCTTAACATCCTTTTATGGATTTATCAATTTAGGACAGAATAATATCCCATTATTTAGATGTATCACAATTTACTACTTACCTATAAAGGGCACCTTTATTTCTTTCAGGTATCAGCAATTATGAAAAAAGATTCCATTAACAACATTGTGCAGGCTTTTTTGCAGGTAAAGGTTTTCAACTTCATTAAACGCCATGGTGTACGATTCCTAGGTAATACAGTATGAGTATGTTTAGTTTTAAAGAATATATTCCAAAGTGGCTGTATCATTTTACATTTTCATTAGCAATAAATGAGAGTCATGTTGTTCCACCTTCTTGACATCATTTTGAGGTGTCAGTTCCCATATTTTAGCCATAATAAGTGTGCATTGGTATGCCATTATTGCTTTAATGTGCTTTAATATTATATAAAGCCTCTTTTCATATGATTTTACCAACTATACATTGTCTTTGATGGATTTTCTATTAAGGTCTCTTACCTGTATCTAGCTTACTTTCTTATTATTGAATTTTGAGTTCTTTATGTGTTGTAGACCACAGAATTTTATCAAATGCATCATTTTAATATATTTTCTCCCAGAATGTGGTTTTTATTCCAGTTCTCTTGACATTATCTTTTGAGGAGCAGATGCTGTTTTTGCTTTAAGGAATTCCATTTGATCAATTATTTCTTTCTAGTCCAATGTAATTTGTACTGTATCTAAAAAGACATCATCCTGACCAATATCATTTAGGTTTTCTCCTTTATTAACTTTGGAAGTTTTATAGTTTTGCATTTCACATTTAAGTTACCTGATCCATTTTGAGTTAGTTTTGTGAAGGGTGTCAGGTCATTGTTGTGCATATAAATTCGCAGGAATCCCAACACAACTATTGTAGAAACTATGTTTGCTCCATTGTATTGACTTTACCCCTTCATAAAAGATCAAATGACTACATGTTTGGTGGTCAATTTCTGGACTCTCCATCCTGTTCCTTTGATCTATTTGTTTCTTTGTTTTCACAAATAACATACTGTCTGGATTATTGCATCTTTATCATAGTAAGTCTTGATATCAGGTAGCATCTATGCTCCAACTTCATTTTGTGATAACTATTCTAGACCTATTGTCTCTTAATATGAAATTTAGAATCTATAAATGTCCATCAAATTGCTTCTTCAAATTTTGATTGGGATTTAATCTATAAATTTACTTAGAAATAGCTAATATCTTGACCATATTCTGTAAGATTATATGTTTGCTACTGTAATTATATGTTTACTACTGTAATTACCCAAATTGTCCTGATTGTAATCATACCTCTTATTCCTATTTATATATTTAATATCCACAGTTTCTGCTGGGCCCAGTGAATATAATAGGCGTATGTATATACATATATATATATATATATATGTATATACATAGTTCCTGTAATCTGGATTTTATTTTAAATAAGTGTAAGATACATAATGGAAAATTGATCAAAAGATTGCTAATTCTATAGACTATATTAAAAAGGACAACATGATATCTTACACTTCAAATTTCCAAATCCACAGGTTTGTGTTAGAATCATTTGGTGACAGTTGACCATTGATCTTTGATATGCTTTTTACATTTTCTCAGTTATCTATGGATAACAAAAGGTGGTCATGTTTTGTTTTATTTATTTTTTAATCTTTGTTATACTATGACTTCCTATTCAGCTTTATCACATACATTCATATAATTCAAAAGAAAGAGAGACCTTTCTTGACTTATCTCTTGCAGAATTTGTTTCAATATTTTTTATCTTTCTCCTTAGTTTATTTTTAATTAAAATGTTTCCCTTCAGTAGTATAGCATCTTGCTAACTCAATGTTAATTTATTCAACACTTTCCAAAGGTGTAACATACAGTGGAAGATAAGAATTTAGATCCAAAATCCAGACTAATGGGGTTTAAATCACAACTCTACGATTTATTTATTGTGAGATGTGGGTAAGTTATTTTAATTCTTAAGTTTCATCATCTCTACAATGAGGTCATGGAGACAAATACATCATAATGTTAATGTATGTGAATATAAAATGAGTTAATGTATACAAAATAACTAAAAGATTATATAAACCAGTATTTAACATTAATTTTTGATAATCTAACTCTTCCCCACACACCTATATTGAACAAAATATTTAAAAATTCCCCTCTTCATTCCTTTTTTAATACTCTCTATTATTCATTAAATATCTTTGATACATTCTGTTTCCGGGCTATTGGAGCACATTTTTGTGTGTGTGGGTTGATATCCTAAAGATTCAGTAAAAATGTCATGTTCTTTAATAATTTCACTCTAAGTAGTTATGAATGACATAATGACAACTAAAACAAGGAAAACTATTTAAATGATGGAAACAAAAACTGTTAAAACAAAATAGACATATCTACAATAATAAAATTGTGCACGTAAAAGAGCTGATTATTTTCTCAAGCAGGGGTCAAGATGAAGGTTATGATTGGCCCTCAAGTTGACTTGGCGAGCATAAAATATTTAGAATGCATGATGTTGTTTTCAATTATTGCAGTCTCATATTTACTAATACTATGACTGGGAATAAGTCCCCCAAAACTAACTGGGGGATGTAAGTCTAAAGAATGTGACAGGCATAGCCATGAGATTCAATAGCAATTTATTAGGATAACTTACATACATATCCTCAATACTGGAGGTGAGAAAAGTCTTCAATGAAAAAAGTTCCACATATCCTTAAAAAAAATGGGTCTTTTTATCCCCCTTCTGGTAGTGTTTCTCTTGTTATTTAACTAGGTAAATGATTAATGTAAGAATCTTTGAGTCATTATTCTGGAGACCTATCTCTGAGCCTTTGTCCTTCTAAATATTAAGAAAAATGATTAGTTTTAAAAATATGAAGATGTTTGAGTCAACAAAAGTTACAGGGGCATAGATGCACCCCCAGTAGTGGACTGGTCAGTTGTCTTCATCTGTTGCCATCCCATACATCCCAAGTGCCAGGTTTTTGTCCCAGGACCAGCAGGTATAACCAAGATGTACAACTAAATAAATTAAATAAAATGCTAAAGAAAAGAAAAAAAAGCTACAGAAACTAATTTTGGATTACATACCTACAAAAAGGTGGTGAGCAGACCTAAGAAGGCACTGTTCAAAATGGTATAGATATTTTTTTATTTCATATATTGATGCATTTTGCTTTTATTGAGTTATATAAAAACTTATATAACATTCCCTCCACTTTCATATAAAGCATAGTGAAATGCAGGAATATGTGTGTATGTAAGTCATTATATCAAATTAATTGGCATAGTTCTTCTTGCATTTAAATAAATACAAAACTCTCAGTGACACATATAACTAAGTTAACAAAAGATAAAAACTACTGCTGCAGTTAGGAGAATCACATCCTTCTCAAGTGATAGAAAATTAAATATGAAATTTTTAAATGATGCTAAGTAAACTAAAATATATTCATAGATTGAGCTTATTTTTATATCATGTTATAATTCACATGCCTTGGAATTTACCTTTTTAAAATATCTAATTCAGTGTTTTCAAAATATTTACAGGCTGTGCTTTTATCACCACTAACTACAATATTTTCATCATGACAGAAATCAACTCAGCAGCAATTCCTCTTCAACTACCCTTTCCCTAAGCCTTAACAGTGATTAGTATATGTTCTGTGTATATGGATTTACCTATTTTAAGCATTCCATAAGAATGGAATTATATAATATTTGGCATATTCTCTCAAGATTCACCCATGTTGTATAATGTGTCAGCACTGCATTCCTTTTTGTGACTGAATACTATTTCACTTTCAATATATCACATTTTGATTTCTATTAATCAGTTAATGGGTATTTGAGTACTTAAAATATGTTTTTATTATAAAAACATTTTAATGAACATTAATGTACAAATGTTTAAGTATATGTTCATAATTTTCATGGATGTAAAACTAGGAAAGAACTTTATAGGTCATATGGTAACTGTACATTTAATATTTTACAGAACTGTTAAACTGTTATGCAAAATGATTCCCTATTTTTTTTCCTTTGTTGTCAACAACGTATTAGAGTTTCAGTTTCTTTACATATTCACCAACACTTGCTATTATCATTCTTTTGATTATATTCATCCTAGTGACTATGATTAGTACGGCATTGTGGTTTTGGTTTGCATTTCCCTGATGAGAAATGATGTTGCACATTGTTTTATATGCTAGTTGGGCACTTTTGTCTTTGAACTGTTGCTTGTTCAAGTTTTTTGCCTATTTCTAATTGGTTATTTGCATTTTCATTGTTGACTTGTAAATAGTCTTTATATAACCCAAGTACTTTTCAGATATATTGTTTGCAAACATTTTTTCTTTCCATCTTGTCACTTGTCTTTCTCCTGTCTTGTTCTTAGAAACAAACAAGTTCTGAGTTTTGATGAATTTTAATTTATGTATTTTTCTTAGATTTCTGGTACTGTAGGTGTCATAGAAAAAAGACTATTGCAGGCACATCCTGGTAGCTAAGTTGGTAAACCTGTGCCTGGGGAGCAGTCTACATACAGCCTAAGAACCTTAAGTTGTGGTCAACAATTGGGAAGAATAACTAAATAAAATTCTTCTTTCTTTTCTCTCTTCATTCCTGTATACTGTCTGCCTGCTTTTGTTCCTCAAAATAAATAAATAAATGAATGAATAAATAAATAGAAATGCACGGACCAAGTTGACAATCATTCATTCCCATATTTCTTTTTAGTATATGAATATACACATATATTAATTTTAGCTCTTTATTTAGGGATATAATTCACTTTTAGCAATTTTTATACATGGTAAGACAGCAGAGTCTAGGTTCATTCTTTTGCATGTAAATATCCAGTTTCTCAGATATATTACAGATAACCTTACAAGTGGACTTTTCTGGGGAATTACCAACTAGGTGAAATAATGACAAGACCCTTGGAATGAACTTTAAAGGAACACTGGTCCTATTCATCTGCTTACAGTTCCTGCAAGAAAGTTGATTTCATCGCGTATGAATTGATACTTTTCACATGCATCTAGAGAATGAAGTATGCATCTACAAAAAGCTCAATTTCAGTAAAGATTATTATTCCAACCAAGTCCCAGTCCTAGGTCTCAAATCCAAGTCATTGGATTCTATATGGTTTACACACCAGCATCTTGGCTACCTGAGTCACAGGGCATGCCCTCCGAATCCAGTCTTTTTACTTGAATAAGCACTCCTGGATTATTGCATGTCTTTCATTAATTTCTAGAGTTCTGGAAATCTTGAACATTTTTGATAATTTTCTTGTCCATTTAAAGCAGAAGAGAATTTTTGGTGATGCTTACTCCATCATTTTTGCAATATCTATAGATACAGAGAAAATGTAAAGTATTAAATTTAATTGTGACAATTACTATTTTTCACTCAAACTATTTAGACAAGTAATATAAATACCCCTAATTAGTACAACTATAAAGGCTTCCATACTCTATATTTGATTCTATATTATGTAGTGCTGTTAGGTAAATCATTATGTAATTTGTCATTCTGGTTTCTCAATCATGGTTCATTAGCGAGAACATTTACAATATATATCTACAGAGATTTTTGTTTCTGAGACAATTGACACACCACTTTAGTCATGTTGATCCATTCCTTCATTTATTTTTCATTCATGCCCTACATATGTATTATATATGAATACATAAACATATTATATATATATTTATTCAGTATTTACTTTGTTCTGGGAATAGAATGAGTGGCTTATAATTATTGCTATCTAGCTATATATACATATGTATATATTTACCTGAAAAGATCTACCCATGCATTTTACATATACATATATAATATAGAAAATAAAATTTTCATCTATTCTATATTTATATGGATCAAATGAGAAAGATCCAGAAGTTAGACAATTTAATTCCCATGTGTTACATGTTAGTATGGAAGAAAGTATAAGACATATGTGAATTTCTTCACACACAAGCATGATATTTAAAATATGTAATAGTAACTGTAATTTTTATGTTTTTCTAAATGGTCAAGTTACTATATACTACATATGTGACACATTTATTTATAATCTATTAGTTTAGGTATAGCAGTTCTATTTTGAATTCTTCATCTTAGATGTTGCTAAATAATATTACCAAATTCCCATGTAAAATGACTCATTTATAAGAATGCATGAAACTATAAGTGAATTTCTACATTGATCATTTTTAATTAAGCTGTATATTTGTACAAATTTGTATGTATGTGTGTGTATATATATGTATATATATATAAATCAAGTGACAATCCTTAAAGAAAAAGACTTAAGAAATTTTACTGCTCTTGTCTCTTCAGTCTGCAATATTATTTTCCTAGCCATAGCATGGTTCAGTTCCTTATCATCTTCATATTGCTCCACTGCCTTATCTGAGAGACATTACCGATCAGCCTATTGAAAAGTGGTGCTTCTCTTACCTGCCTTATTTTTCTTCATAATGCTTATATCTTTCTGAACTATTTTGTATTTATTTATTGTTATCCTCAGTTTTGTTTACTGCTGCATCCTTCTTATCTGGAATAAATGAAGTATTCACTTGGTAAACCTCTGTTGAATTGTATGCTTCTCTGTAGACTGAGCCACATTCTTTCTCTTTACCTGTGATTCTCTTTCTACACAGTTTTATAGAGCACAACTTCTTTCTCATATTTTGATAAATAATGAAATCTTTTCCTCTATTTTGATGAGTAGAAAAAAAATGCTTTCTTCCAGACACTGTGTTTTTATTAATATTTTTAAACTACAATATCTGTCTTAAATCATAAACCACTCAGTAATTTTTTAATGACTCTTGGATACAAATTATAGATATATGCTTTCAATTTTCATTGAATGCTTATTTTAAAATTCCTAAAGACTAACATTATATTTTGAATGACTATGTTTTCAATTAGAACAACTTAGCATAATGCGTACCTTTTCCCCAGATGGTAATTTAGCTGAACTGATACTCAATAGCATATGGATCATGGTATTACCAAAGGAAATTCCTTGTTATGCTGATAAAATCCTAGAGAGACAGCTGATCTTGTAATACATTTTAAACACACCAGATTCTTATATTAACTTTTTTACCTCAATTGCATAGTAAAGTAATTTTATAGCTTTTGTGATGAAAATTTAACATGTGCTGACTTCTTGCTTTAAATGGTGAAAATTGATATAACAGCTTAAATAAATTTTTAATTTCAGATGTGAAATGAAGTTTTTACTCATAATATTCATTTGTTTCTTAAAACTAATAAACATGTTCTTAATGTTTATTCAGTCACTTACCTCATACAATTCTGCTTTCCTCTAATTACTTCAAAGTTTGACTGTGATCGGGATATATATTTTAATATATGAACCGACAAATTGATAAGAGTTCTGGAATGGTATGTACCCTGACAAAAAATACTATTAAGGCTATAAAAGGCAATCGTTTGGCCAGAATGATTTTCATTGTGTCTGCTGCCTTTAACCTGTAATACAAGACCCAGTGGAGGCAGAAACCCTTCGGCAAATCTTCCTATCACTGTTGCACCAGAAAACAACCTCCAGCCTTTTAGAAAATTAGATTTGTCAATGTTATTGAGTTGTGTGGCTGATTACATAGTAGACGAGGATGAAAGATTATCACTTAAAGCCTTTAAGTCCTTTTTGGTTATTTATAATTTAAGGCTATGATGTCTGTTTAATCCACATCTGCATAAGAACGTATTACTGTTGTGTAAAAAACTCAGAGTATTGTTATTATAAGAAACTTCAAATTTATATTTCAAAGTAAAATCAATTAAGTTGAAAATAGAAAACACCTTAAATGGCAAAAGATATTTGACTCAACATATGAACAACGGAATGTTTTCATGTATATATTTGGAAGATGTACTTATCTCGGGGAATATACAATTGGAGGAAGGAAGTGATATTTAAGATAATTCAGTTTAATGTATGTATGTGGACAATGTATCACAAGTTTGTTAAATGACTTCTTATAACAGTTAAGAAAATAATCTGCTAAAAGAGCAGAGCATGGATTCTAGTTTGGTAAACTTCTATAAGCATGTTAACTTCTTCATATCTACATATTCAACTGGAAATATTCATAACTATTACATTGTCACATTCAGTAATTTTAGACTTTTAGAACATATGAAGTGTATTGTATGATTTATATGTACATACACACACAAACACACATGAATATATAGACACTTGGTGAATGTGTTATCTTTTGTCTATCTACACATGACACTCTGGAATGGGGTGATAAGGAATCACTTGCCAAAATATAAAGGTAGATTTCATTTTGAATTGTGTTGAGTGAGTAACTCATATTTAAGAGAAGAGGTAGCATATTATTAAATGCTTAATATCCACTATCAGGATGGTTTTCTTTATATCTTATAACAAGAAAATTACAGTCTCCCAGTATTTAATCATTTTCCCCATCTTACTTTTCAAAATCAGACCTTTTTACAATACAAAAATTTCCTTATTTTGTTGTTTACAGTCATAATTTTATCAGCTAATTTAAGTGAATTAAGAAAATTCAAAAAAAGTCACTTAGTTTTACTTCCAATGCAGTGAAACTCCTATGTGTTGAAAAGAAAACAATCATATCTAAAAATCATTTTGAATAAACTGCTTCTGACTCATTGTAGCAGAGTTGACTTGGTTATCTCATTTCTCACTTGTCCTAATTTCCTAGCAGTGATATTTGAAAATATCAAGTGAACTAGATTTTCTTAATACATCTTTAAAATGTCCTCTTCTATTAAATCCTAAAATGGAGTCTTCCTAATATTATAGATTCTTTTCATGCAATGAAATAATAATGGCAAAATGGTTCCCCAGGGTTTGCATAAAATTCAGACTAGAGTCAAGAGGACAGGAGGACAGCTTTTGAAACAACAGGTATAGCTATTGATTGTTGTGAAGGAAAAAAAAGTTCTTTTCAAAAAAAAGCAGTACAATGAATTATTACTCACTTGCCTGTCAACTCTTGAATTTCAAGTATAGCTATGAGAATAATAAAAATTGTAAGGTATGACCTTGCGATTGATGAACCTATTAACACCAGACTGGATCTATGCACCTAGTGATAGCAAGTATTTAGAGTTTGTTACAAACACAATTTTAAAAGAGGTTTTGCATTCAGAATTCTCAGAAAGATAATATAGTGTGATGTTCTCTAGTAGAATAACACTGATTGTTAATCTGTTAATCAGCAGCCTTATTTAGCGTTTTCTAGTTCAAGTAAGAGTTATAAGGAATATAGTTGATAAGGTATACAGTAGATAGAAATACTGAAAATAAGTATAAAAGTTATTAATTTCCCAACAACAATGCTTAAGTGCTTGCTGCAGCATAGAAATGTATTATTGTATAACATCACAAATTATAAACTCACACCTAGTCTTACACTACCTAATTGCCTTCTGATTTTTGTCTTCTTGGTTTAGACTTTAGCCGAATGGGGAATAGTTCTGGTATTTTCCCACCATATGGTAATTTTAGCTTAATAAAAATGACTTATTGAGGCATTTGTTCTTTTATGTAGTATCTTCTCTGTTTACACCACAGTATTTTCGTTCAGTTTAGTCAACTCAACTGATTGTGAAAATAAGGTATATTTGTATACTTAGTAAAAGTCTCAAATAACAACACTGTTCTAGTATAATGCTTCCAAGACAGTTGCCACTTAGAAGAGAACACTGCAAAGACGACAGAAAAAATTACAAAAAGTGGTACATGCAGCAGTAGGGCTGTGTAGTAGCCATTTTTTTAAGTGAAAACGTTCTATGAATCTGCTCACACCATGGTTTTGATAGTTTCTTACTCTGTTGGATTAATCCAGTGGCTGCAGTCATCAAGCTCCATTGTTTCTCTCCATTCTGCACAGCTTTTCTCACTTCTACAGCCATCTGTTCACCTCTCCAATCGTCTACTGCTTCCTGCTCCTAGGTATTTATGGAGGAATACTTCCTCTCCCCAAGAATACACTTGCCTTTCTTCCATCTGTGTTGATTTGTTTTTCTTCTCAACTGCCAAAAAAGAAAAAGATTCGTCTAGTGTCAAATGTCAGCCTGTTCACAAATATTTCTTTCACTTTACATTTCTAAGGATTTTTCTTTTTTCAGATAAACTTTCATTTGTATTACAAGCTTCTCATCTATGCAGATTTTTTTGCCAGCATTCAGGAAATGTTAACTGCTACATTTTCAAAATAAAATATTTTTGATCTCCAATTCCCTTTGTAGCAAATGTCCCAATTCCTTTATTGCCATCAAATACATTTCTTGAGAGATAGACCCAGCCATGCTATTTCCATTTCCTGTAACATTCATTCATGTTGAAAACTAGGGTTTTTTGCTGATTTTTCCACCTCTCCATTCAGATCTTTCTTCCAAGGTAACCAATCATATCTGTTTGGCTTAAATTTAAATTTAAATAGTTCGGCAACCCTTAGTTGAACTAACCACTCCATAAAGAAACTAATTTTCTATTGGATCATTTGCTCTACACTGTGTTGAATTTCTAGCCACACTGCAAACTCCTATAGACTTCTACCTTCCAAATGATGAAGTTCTTTAGGACTCTATCCTGACTCTTCTTCTATCTTTCCCATAACTCTTCAAGTAATTTTGACAACTTTGAATATCTATATAAGCGAAAAATTCCCAAATAGTATTTGAAATGCGTGGACTGTATATAAATTCATATGTGTCATTAGCATTCAACCAGTAGGTAAACTTTGCCAACTGTCCAACCCAGAGAAAAATAAATTCTTTAATTTACCTCTATCATCTCATATTTAAAAAAACAATTTAAAAAACACAATTAGCCATCTTAAATACCTATATATTTTAATCAAATCTTCCTCCATTGTCAGAGATTTTCTTTTACTAAGAAAGTCTAATGTTCATACCTATATTATCTCTTCCTTTAGAGGACTTCCAACATCTAGGCCCTACTTGAATTTTTATTGCATTAAAGGAGATTTTTTAAATAAGAAAAAACAATCTGTGTGTAATGCCATTTTATCTTTTTCATACTTGCCATCACTTGGCTTTTTTTTTGAAACATACTTCTGATTCTTACTAATTCTACCAGTGCTCCGGTTTGTGATCTTTGATAAGTCATTTTGTGTCTTTGCGCTTCAGTTCTCTTCTTGTTAGAAAAGATACAGTATCTCATAAGAAAACTATCTTCATGTATTTCTACTAGGATTATTTATGGGAAACAGAAAAAATTCCTGATTCATAAGTGTCACTTTGTAACTACTTTGTTAACAGTTATTTTCTTCCTCTTCCTCCTCCTCAGAATAATTTTTAATACTGGAAGAATGGACATATATTATTCATGTATGCATCCTTATGTAATTGCTTTGGATAATTTATTAATAAATTATTAATATATTTATAATATTTATATATTTATTAATAAATTAATACAATGAATAACACTTATTTCAGTAATTTAATACTGATTTGATAATTTAACCAACACAATTTACTGCCTTATGGTTCCTTTTCCTTCTTCAAAACAAAAAATTGCATCTCTCCTTCTATTCTGCTAGTCATTTCTCCCTCTTACTGAAGTAAGGAAATATTTTTAGCTTTACAAGACCTCTGTGATTAGACACACAAGATATCTTTCCATTTCAAGATACTTAACATTTATCACTTCTTCAAAGATCTTTGATTGAGATTTTCTATCTTTGTGAGGCTGTAGACTGACTAAAATTCCTAGTTTCTAGCATGCACACTGACATATTGGGTCATAGGCGTCACATGAAGTCACATAAAGGTAAACTAAATGCTAATAGAATCCCTCAATTTGTCCCACAAATTTTATTCTTACAATATTGAATCAAGAAATATTTTTAAATGTATTTTCATTCTTTAATACATTAATATTTTATGTATAACTCAACTTTGAATATGTCCTTTAGTGTATATTCTTTTGTGAAGAGGCAATTTAGTTAACAAAACATGCCTTTTTGAGAACAGATAAAATAATCCATTTAAATTTAAATCCATTTAAATCCATTTAAATAGTAAATTGTCAACACTATACATCAAGATTCAAAAATATTTACAGAATCTGAATGGAATTCAAACTTAACCTTTGTGTTTTCCATTGGAGTGCATCTGAAAGAAATTATGTCAGAAAAGTCATGGCAATTCAAACTGTTCTCACACTATACACAATAAATTTTCTTCAGGGTGTGTTAGGTTTGTTACAGTGTTAGAATCTTTGGGATGGAATGTAAGTGTTATTTTCATTTCATTAACACCTCTCCCTTATTTGCCATTAGAGTTGTTGTATTCTGATTGTTACTGAAAAAGGGCTTGATTATGTAGGAAGAATGTACTGATATTACCGAAAACAACAAAATGTCATCAACAGTATAGATTTAAAAATAACAGAGCCATATACATACACATACACACACACATATATTAAGGAGATTGTGATAGAACTTAATCTGTTTTATAACCAGCATCAAATATTGCAGTGACAGACTTTTACCTATTTTCTACACCCTTTCTAAATTCTCTAAATGTTCACAGGGAAAAGAAAGCAGTTTCTAGGTTGAAAGAGGTTTTTCTTTCCAAGTCTTAGAAATGTATTGTGCTCTGTGAATGTATTCGTTATTCTTTAATTTTATTGAAAATGTAAATGTTTATGGCATATTCAACCTAGGTGGACAATATTTTGGTCTTTTTAAAAAGAATTGTAAAAGTAATACATAAATGTGGTCTTGCAATAAGAGATTAATGCAGTACACAATTATATAGAATAAAACTTTGAATTGTTTATGACCCTAGTCTTTCATATTACTAAGGTTTTTGTAAGAAATAAACATGGGGGCATGTCCTGGTGGAGTGTAGATTGGTCAGCTGCCTCTGGTTGAAATGCAGTCCACATACATCCCAAGGACTTGGATTCACATCCCAGGACTGGTGAGGACAGCCAAGATGTACAGCAAAATAAAATAGACAGAATAATTTTTCCTCCTATATCTTTTTGCCTGCTTGTCTACTTGCCTTCATTCCTACATGCACCTTTTCTTTAAAAAAAAAAAAAGTTGAAGTAAAAAAAATGGTTCACATTTTCCCAGATATCTGGTTGGGGGGTGGTGCATGTGTTATATGCTCATATAGACATATACTATACAGATATTTCATTTTAACAGAATTGGATCGCACCTAATTTTATGTTTAATTTTTAATTGCTTTAGAGATAATAGATTTTCCTTTTCAGCTCATATAATCTTTCTTTTAGTTACTAACATGGCATTTATAGTAGATGTATGTAACAGAAATTATATTCCCATTCCTCCTTTGAGGAATATCTGTTTCTTCCATATTTGTAATAATCAGATCCTACATACAGATTTTGATGTGTATATGTGCTTATTCTTTGAGTATTTGTTTCTAAGATATAGTTTCTGTCAAATATGATTCTCATATTTCTAGGACATAGTGGTATTCAACTTTTATACTGAATAACATTCTGCTATAATGCTTCAATAATTGCCAGCTTTTACAGTATTATATATGAAGACTTGAATGATATTTTCTATTTAAAAACTCCTAGGGAGAAGAGACAAGATGGCATTAACTGAAGTCAATCCCTAAGGCTCTCTGGGAAAGCTTGTAAATTGTCCAGAGTTTGCATGAGGTACGAGTCTCTGGAGCTTTAGCGGCTTGCCAGGGGAGCCCACAGCATCAGAAGAGCTTGGAGAGGAGCAGTAGACTTTGAAGAGGGTGAGGGGAGTACAAAAATTTTGTAAGGAGGTAGTATCAGCAGCCCCTGCCTCTTTTGCTGCCAACTGCCAACACTTACAGAAACGGCAGCTACAGCAATGTTAGTTTCCAGCACAGGGATGCAGGGATTCAGGTGGGAGCTATAAGCCTAGGTCAAGTGGAATGATGGAGGCAAGAACAAGGATTGCTGTCTATACAAACTCTTGACTTGAAAAAAATCTCAAAAGAAGATGTTTAGAGGCAGCAAATTCAGGAGCATAACAGCAGCAGCCCTCCTCCCACCCCACATGTTGGGACTTAGGATCCCATAGCAGAACACTCAAATGGTGTAGTCTGCCGAGGGTAGGACTTGGTTCTGGTGGCTTGGTGAAGACAAGAAGACCAAATGTGAGAATCTACAAAGAAACAAGATTTTAAACAACAAAATAGAAGAGATGGACTTAGCAGAGATATATATTATATATATATATATATATAGAGAGAGAGAGAGAGAGAGAGAGAGAGAGAGAGGGAGGGAGGGAGGGAGGGAGAGACAGAACTGTACCCTAAAACAATAGATTAGCCATTCTTTTCAAGTACTTATGAAACATTCTCAATGATAGACCATATGTTGGGACACAAAACAAGTCTCAATAAATTTTCAAAGACTGAAATCATATCTATCGCCTTTTCATTACACGATGGCGTCAAACTAGAGATCAACCAAAAGGAGGAGAGGAAAACTGCAAAAGAGTAGAGAATAAACCATGTTATTGAACAAACACTGAGTAAAAGAGGAAATAAAGGATGAAATTTAAAAGGTCCTGGAATCAAATGAAAATGAAGAACAACATATCAGAATTTATGGGGTGCAGCAGAAACAATAACAAGAGGGAAATTTATAACAATGCAATCATACCTCCGGAAACGAAAAAAAAAAACAAAAACTAAACCTTCACCTAAACAAACAAAAGAAGAAAAACAAAACATAATCTAATAATAAGAGGATATCATAAAACTGAAGACAGAAATCAATGAAATAGACATCAAAAAGAATATCTAGAAACAAAAGTAGTTTTTTTAAGAATGAGCAAAATATACAAGCCACTACTCAGATTTACAAAAAAAAGAGGAGAGACAAAACAGATAAACAGAATCAGAAGTGAAAGGTGAATAATCACAACAAATACAACTTAAATACAGAGGATTTTAAGAGAATATTTAAGAGAATTCCAAAATAAACTAGAGACTATGATCAGATCACTCACAACCAAGGATATTGAAAAAATAATTTGAACATATCCCTTAAAGTCCTAGACCAAATGGTTTCACCAGTGAATTCTGTAAAACTTTCAAAGAAGTAATACAAATCCTTCTTTAAACTTCAATACAATTGAAGATGACAAATTCTGGTATTTTCTATGATGCCAGTATTTTGCTGATTACAAAACCAGATAAAGACAACACCAAAAATGAAAATTATAGACTGATATCCTTGAGGAATATTCATGCGAAATTCTCAACAAGATACTTAGAAAAGTGATTTCAATGTAAAGCAGTAAATGAATAAAAAATGAAAAAAGTCACATAATCATCTCAATAGATGCAGATAATGCAACTGATAAGATTCAATACACTTTTATATGAAAAACTTTACAAATAGGTATTGAATGAATGTACTTTAACATAATAAAGTTTATTTATAATAAACACACATCCAACATTGTGCTCAATGGAGAACAACTGAAACATTTTTCTCTAATATTACAAACAAGGCAAGGATATCCACTCTCACCACTACTATTTATTATAATGCTTAAGTTCCTTGCCAATACAATCAGACAATAAAAAGATATAAAAGGTATAAAACTGAAAAAGAACAGAACTTTTGCTATTTGCAGATGACAACAGAATGAAAGCCTGGAAAGCCATGCATGTATGACATTTGATATTTTGACAAAGTAGCCAAAACTTTTAATGGGTCAAGGATAGTGTCTTAAATAAATAGTGCTGGGGGAACTGGAGAGTCACAGACAAAAGCTTAGAAGTAAAATATTACTTAACATTATACACAAAAATTAACTTAAAATGAATTAAAGACTTAAATGTAAGACTGGAAACCATAAAACACATAAGAAAATAACAAACAAAATTCTGCTGAATTTAAGAGATTTATTTGGAAACTCAACTCCAATAGCAAAGGAAACAAAATCCAAAATAAACAAATGGGATTATATTAATCTAAAAAGCTTCTTTTTAGCAAAAGTAACTATCATGAACTGTTTTGGAGTAGTGATTAAGTCAATTGCCTCTAAATGACACAGGCCACATACCCCTGGGTTCAAGTCCTGAACCCGGTGGGGAACAACTAGTATGAACAACTAAATGAAAACAAGTAATAAACCGTTTCTTCCTTTTCTCTCTCCCTACCTGCTTTCCCACTACTGTCTTATTTCTGCCTGTATATTTACTTAAAAAAACAAAAAAAGACACCCTACTGAATGAGAGAAGATATTTACACATCATAACTCTGACAAAGGGCTAATCCAAAATATGCAAAGAACTCATAAAACTCAACAACCAAAAAAAAACTCCAACAAATAAATAAAAGAAAAATCCAGTTAAAAAATGGGCAGATGATCTTCAGAGATTCTTCTGAAAAGAGGACATATGGATATTCAAGAGGTACCTGAAAAGATGTTCTACTCCTCTTTATTTGAGAAATGCAAATTAAAACAACAATGAAATATCACCTCACACCTGTGAGAATTTTTCCTACTCACAAAAAAAAAAAAAAAAAGGAAATAATAAGTGCTAAAGAGGATGTTGAATAAATGGAACTCTTACATACTCTTGGAGGAAGTATAAAATGCGTAACCATTTTGGAAAGCATTATGGATTTCCCTCAAAGTATTGAGAATGGAATTTCAGTATGATTCAGTTATTTCTCTTGGCTATTTACCCTTAAAACACAGAAGCACTTATTCACAGAGATATATGAACCCCTATATTCATCACAGTATTATTTAAAATAGCCAAGAAATGGAAACAACCTAAATGTCTATCAGCATATGAATGAATAAAGATGATATTGCTTATTTAAAGAATGGAATACTATGTGACCATCAAAAAGGGAGAAATCATGCCATTTGTTGCAATATGATGGGCTTGGAGAGAATTATACTTAGTGAGGTAAATTGTAAAGAAAAAGAGATACCATATGATATCACTCATATTATGTGTATGGAGATAGGAAGCAAATGAATGAATTAAATTAAGTAATAATAGACCAAAAAAAAAGAGAAATAATTCAAACAACTATAGACTTTTTATGGGGAAGAAAAGCAAATCACAGGGTTCAGGAAGATATGAGGGAGCAATCTGGGTGATTGGGGTAAAGGGGCTTAATTGTAAACTGAAAAAAAGGAAATGTACTAGATCTATTATATTATGTAAAGATGGAAATTTGCTGCCATCTACATCTCAAACTGAGCTAAGGTAAAAAAGCAATGTATCTTCAATAAAATCAACTAAAATTTAGAAAATAAATAAATATAAATCCCAAATCTCTGTATTTTTATTATAACATATATTTTAACAAATCAATGTTATGATGGCATACTTTCTTGTAAAGTTGAAGGATAACCATTTATGATATTTATTGATTATTCATTTATTTAGAATTATTTATTGAATGTCTACTATGTTCCAGTCTGACAATAAAGACATGGAAGAAACAGGTAAAGTGTGTCTTGTTTCATAGAGGTTAGATTCTGGAGGGAAAGTGTCAGTCAATTAAAAATAATAAAAAATAAAATAATGTGGAGTATGTCAATTAATCATAGTAGTTATACAGGAAAATATAATAAGAGGAATATATGAAATCTAGGTGTTTGAGAGGAGCATGTATTGCAATTTTAATTATGGAAATAAGAGAAGGTCTAATTGATTAGGTGTCACTTAGGTTAAACCTGAAAAGGGCAATAATGTACATGCAAAAAAAAGTTTCCCAAACAGGAGAGAGTCTGATACATTTGAAGATCATCAGTGCTGCTGGTGTGACAGGAAAACGTGAGCTGAGAGTGAGTAGTAAGCAAGAAATCAAATAGGTAACAGGGATGGAACCAGGCAATACTTTTAGGCAATCAAAAGAACTTTGGTTTTAACTGAATCATGTGCAAAGTCAATTTTTTCTTTTTTTAAGATATTGAGTAGGGAATGACAACATAAATCATATGCTTAGAGAATACTAGTTTCAGTGTTTAAAACAGATAAGGAAAGTAATGGGAAAAATGTGTTGTTTTTTTTTTTTTGTATTTTTCTATGTGTGATAGAATGAGAGCTATTCCCATAATGTTAACCACAACTTTGTGTGAAATGTTCAAATTCCAGATAATATGGTGAAGATATAACTGTCCAAATTTATTGAGCAAATAAAAGGAAACTAAAAAAAATAAAATAAAAACCCTGGAGAAATCAAGGGTGACACCTAGGTGCTTTAGAATAAAAAATAATGGAACTATCATTTGTTAAGAGAGAGAGAGAGAGAGAGAGAGAGAGAGAGAGAGAGAGAGAGAGAGAGAGAGAGAGAGCAGTTGTTTTGTAGATGAAGGTAGAAGTAGGTATCAACAGTTACTAGATATGTTTCCCTAAATATGTTATTTCAGAGTTGTCTACTAGATGTGGACACGTTAACGATTCTGTAGGATGTTCAAGTCATGAGAATGGTTCATAGATGTTTCACCAGGAGTTACATATTTTAGAAATAGATCATATTTGTATTAATTAAAATGAGTGAGTAAATGAAACAAGATTGACAGGATGGAACTCTGGATTTTTCAAGTATTTAGTGGTTAGGAAACAATATTAAATAGCAAGGAAATCTGAGGAGGAGATATAAGAAGAAAAAAAATCAATAAACTGCTTGAAGTCAAGTGAGAAAGTCTTGCTAGGAGAAAAAAAATGTCAAAATTAATCAAACGCATGTGAACACTCGAGTAGGATGTGGAGAAAGAAGATACTGGGATGAAGATATGAAAGTCACTGATGGTTTTATCAAGATGAATGAGATGGAGTTGGAATCGTACTCGTGATTAAGAATAGAGATAAAGCATGCTTCACTGTTAGGAATCATTGACTGCAGAAAACAAAAACACAGCAACCTGACAGAGAAAGGAAAGAATTATGGAGAGAAGACAACTTTGAGTAGGGATGATACGATTGATCCAATACTTTGCTACACCAGACATCGTCCGTGGAAAAGTAACTTTGACTGTATTTAATAGTTTGGCAGAAATATAGATTTTTCTGGTCTCAGCCAGGCGTAATGAATCAGAATCTCCATTCTAATAAGATCCCCAAGTGCTTCATAGGAATTTTATAAGCGATGGAAGTGAGTTTTTAAATTAGTTTATGAATACATTGAAGATTCTGGTATATTATGTACTGCTAAATTAGACATGGTGAACTGATAGTATGTATGTGGCAAAATTACTCTAACATCAGTCAACCCACTAATTTTATTTAGATAAATTTAAAAAGAGGAAATTAATTAGCTTAATAATAAGTTTGTAGTGTTATTTTGTATGTTGAAATATCACATGCTGCTTACTCTTAGAGCATTCTTTTACTATAGTACATTTATTCAGTTATGAATTCCCAGATCCTCCTCTAGCATCTAAATCACATTTCTTTCAGAAATCATAAGTCCACTGGAATACAGCATGTCAATTTATCTCACTAAAATAGATAAACAAAAATAGGGTGGCAAAGTTTGGGCTCCAAAGCATTACAGTTATTTTGGCATCCCTTTTTGTGAGAACTTTGACCTTTCTTCAAATTGGTAGTAATCATGTACTTTTGCTTAGTATATTAAGAGCAAAATGTATTCACTAAAAAGCCAGATGGATTTACTTGCATGAATTTAAGTGACCTTTGAATAGAAGAATGAAAAAATGGCAAAAATATTTTTCATTTTTGCATACCTTTTGTTCTTGGCTTAGTAATTTTTATCTTGTTTTGTTTTTTCCAAATCTGATGACTTTTAACAGAGCACACTAGGAGTATAAGTTTAAATGGTTAATTTAATCTTTGAGAAGCAAACAATAAGGACATTCTTATATTCCATTGTTTATCAAAATTGAAGTAACATTCAATTTATATTCATGGATTTACTTTTAAATTTGAAAATACATCTCTGAGTCTCATTTGCATAGCCTTACAATTATAAATTTTGTCAGCATAACTTGGTGCCTGAACTTTTTTTTGATATGTGGGAGAACTTTATTTTTTTCATTTTTTGAAATTTTTTTAAATGTATTATTCATTTTGCTCACAATGCTATATTAATTTTAGGATATTGATATTCAACCTCAGTCTATATTTTACACCACATCCACTATCAAAATTCCAATGTCCTTTACCATCACCTTTTCCCCTCTTCTCCCATCCCCTGTAATCACAGTCCTGTGTCCTGCTAATTTTGTTGGGATTTGTGTTGTCATTTATTTCATTTCATTACTTTCCACAGAGTGAAACCATCATGCATTTCTCTTTTTCTCTCTGGCTTATTTTGCTTAACATAATCCCTGCCACTTCCAACCAGATTGTTGGACACAATTTCATGTTTTTTAGCTGCAGCGTAGAATTCCATCGAGTATGTATACCAGAGATTATTTATCCGTTCATGTGTTGATGGTCAGCTAGGTTTTTCCATGTCTTGACTATTGTGAACCATACTACTATGAACATAGGTCTTTTTTTTTTTTCTGATTAGAAATTTTGTATCCTCTGGGTATATGTTCACTATTTGGATTCCTGGATGAAATAAATGACCAATTCTTGATATTGAATTTATAGCAACTGAAACTTTCATACATTGCTAATGGGAGTGTGAAATAGTATTAAAAAATTAAAAGTCAGTAACTTATTTACCTTATTTTTCAACTATACCAATGAAAGTCACTATGCAAAGCACAGAATATATATATGTAAATATCTGTGTATATATATACATATATATATTCTCACAAATTTTCTTATGTGGATGTTTATTACAGCTATTATCATAACACCAAAAATAAAGTACACTCTAAATTTTGAAACTGGTGAATGAATAAATTAACTATATGTCTGTGCATCTAAACAGTAAAATAAGAACAAATATTATTTGTAATAACTGGGATCTATTTCAAAAGCATAATGCTAAGTGAAATAAATCAATGAAAAATGTTATAACCTGAATGATCCCATTTATAAACACTTGTGGAAAATGCAAAAATCAAAGGCACAGGAATTGGTTCTAAGAATACAGTGGAGGTAAATGAATAGACAACGAAGATTAGCAAGGGAATATGTGTGTGCTGTTTGCATGTGTGTGTGCATGCATGCACATATCATGTATATTATTCATGAATATATGTGTATGTGTGTATATTTTATATTACTTAAAATGAAATATATATATCTAAATGGGGTATATTTTACTGTACATAAATTATACCTCCAGAAATTTGACTTTTAGTAAAGGAAAAACCCAACTGTAAATCCTTACAAAACACCGTATTATTTTATTTTAATATCTTGCTAACTTTACACTTTAAGCTAATGATCCACATCCCAGAAAATATCTTTAAAAGAGATAAGTTTAACCTGAAAGATGTTTTTGTTATTTTCCTGCAAAAACTTCTCATTGCTACCTCAGAATCTTACAAAATTGCTGGATTATGACTGTCGGGGGAAATGAGACAAATTTTATTTTCCCAGTTTAGTCCAATGATGTTTGCAAGGAGTCTTCAATTTCTTCATGTAGGATTTCTTAAAATTCTTCTAGCATGACTGACTTGACTTCTTTGTCATAAATAAAATGTATATGTGTTTAACTGAGTGCAAAAATAAGTCTCGTCAAACTTTAATTAATGTTACTACTTCTTACTAATATTATATTTAAATAATTATGTGTGCAATCAATTGTTTACACAGTCTAACACATATAGGAATAAGCTTTGTTAGAAGAGGCATCATAATTTATTCAAGATTACTATGTAGCATGAGTCTCTCTCTCTCTCTCCCACTCTCTCTCTCAACTCCAACGCTCTCTAAAGAATTTATTTTGTTGTATATTATTTTTGTTATTATTTTTAATTTGCCATGAGTTTGATGATTTTCCTAATAGAAGACAGAAATAATAACAGCTCTATTATCATAGGGAGAAGGTGGTTTTCTCTAGACGGTAGGATGATTCTGTGAGATCACTTCCAGACTTCAGCTCTGGTATTTTAATGGAAGCCTTTGAGTGGAGAAAGAAGGTCATAAAACAATTTTAGAAACCTTCCTTCAAAGCAACAATCTGAATTTTGTGTTCCTTGAAAAGTTCTATTTCATGTGTTGAAAACAGAATATTGTCCTTTTATTTTCCTTTGTGATATTCTAACAATCACCTATGTTTTAAACTCCAAGCAGGAACATTTCATACAATGACTAGCATAAGGCTCACGTACTCTGAAGGTGCTGGGGAGACACATCAAAAATGGTTTACTAATTTGAACAAATGCATCTAGCATATTTTCTTCATAATGATTATCAGGACAATATTTATTTATATGTTCTCTTACTTACTTTTTGTCTCCCTCACTGGAATACAGTTTCCAGGGAATAAGTATTTTAGCCATGTGTAACTCCAGTTCTACCTGGCAACTATACTTGTCAAAAAACAGGTACCTCAATTAAATTTTTCAAAGAAATAAATGATAGAGAATAGCAAATGATTTTAACAACTTTAAGATAAATTTTAGAAAAGGTAGAATGAATTTTTAGAATACAAGGAAAGGTCTAAGCCACTGAGAGAATTTCAGGTATCTCAAATAAATTCAGTGAACATGATCCCATATTAACCTATAATTTGTCAATGTGATATTGCTCATTTAAATCTAGCTAAGTTGAAGAATGGTTATGAGAAGCATCTTTGAAGTTTAGGTAACAGATTTTGAAGAAAACCCATATCATTTTTTCATATATGCAATTATTAATTTATGACTTCAACTTAACAAAATTTTATAAGGTTCATGTTTATAACCAGAATTCACCAGAATATATTATTTTGTTCTCTCTAGATAAGACAAATAATTTAAACTCTAAATCTACAAAATAGTGGGTTTTTTCTTACTAAGTTTGGAGAGATGAAGATTTTAATTTATTTAACCTAAGAGAATAATAAATATCAAAGGTAATATGAAAAAATTAAAATAATCTTCAATGAAGTGCTGAAGTATACATTCATCAAATATATGGCAACACCCACGTCTTCCACCAATTACTAAAAATCTTCTACCACTATCCACTTGACCATGCCACCACTTACTTTACCACCCAATTTCCTCTTTGTTAACCTCAGTTCTGTTGTCAGTATCAGGGTTTGATTTTTCAATTTATTCATTTGCTTTGTTTCTTTATTTCCACATATGAGTGAGGCCATTAATATATGTTTTTCTCCTTTTGAATTATTACACATAGCATCATACTGCTTAGTATCCATGTTAAAAATGACAGGATTTCACCTTTTGACTTTCCGCTTATTGATCTTTCTATTGCTTTAAATGGGATCCTTGCAGTCTTCTACTATTAATGTGTTGCTTTCAATATATCTCTAGTTCTGTTAATAATTGCTTTAGTATTTTTGTGCTCCTTCTTTGGTGCATATATATTAATGAGAGTTATGTCTTCTTGCTGAACTGATCTCTTAATCTTTGTGATGTCTTCCTATCTTTAGTAGGAAGCCTATTCTATTCAATATAAGCATGGCTGCCCCTGCTTTTTTTAAGTTATCATTGTTTTCTAAACTTTGACTTTGAGCCTATATTTACATTTCAGTCTTAGATGAGTTTCTTGTACACAATAGAAAGTGAGATTATATTTCTTAATCCATTCGACTACACTGTGGTTTTTGATTGATGAGTTCAATTCGTTAACACAGGGTGATCGTTGATAAGTAACTGGTTATTGCCATTTTGTAAATTGTTTTCTGAGTGTTCTTGCAGACAGTATCATTTTTCTTCTTTTTTCTCTTGTTATGTGCTTTGAAAGTATTTATGTTGCTTTTGTTTATGCTTTTTTTTTTTACCTTTTCCACGGATTTTATATTTTGAGGTTCACTTTAGCTGTATATAAAAGTTTCAATCAAGTAACTTACTATCAAGTTAGTCTTGATATCATTCTAATAGTACACATATTTATTGTCCTCTTCACATTATTTTGATGTCCTGCTGCTTCTAACTGGGGTTTATTTTCATTTTATATTTTCTTTTTTTTTATTTATTATAGGACTGGATTAGTACTGACAAATTTCTTTAACTTTTGTTTGTAAAGCTTTTTCTCATTCCTTCAATTCTAAGTGATAATCTAGCAGGGTAGTGTATCCGTGGTTGTAATTCCTTTTCATTCAGCAATTTGAAATATCATGGCATTATTTTCTGATCTATAACATTTCTGCTGAGAAATCCTGACAGTGTTATGAGTGCTCTTTGTATGCAACTAATGTTTCTCTAACTGCTTTTTAGATGCACTCATAAACTTTTACTTTTGTCATCATAATGACATTGTGTCAGTGTAGTCTATTTTTTTGCTGTTGTTGTTTATTTTATTGTTTGTTTGTTTGGAACTCTTTGAGCTTCCGTGTCTGAAGGTCTGCTTCCTTCTTTGAGGTAACAAAATTCTCAATGAGTATTTCTTCAAAGATGGTTTCTGCCACTTTCTCCCTCTTCTCTTTCTGGTAAAAGAAAACATGGATGATGCACTCTTGGTCATTACCCTAACTGATGTCTTTGGAAACACAACTTCAGTGTCAAAAGAAAAAAATAAACAGATGGAACAACATCAAACCAAAAGTTTTGCATTGTGAAAGCAACAATTATCAAAATGAAAGATCCTACTGAATGGGAGAAGATATTTATACATTACATATTTCATAAGGTGTTAATGTTTAAAATACATCAAGAAATTTAAAATTCAGCATCAACAACTGGTTTGAAAGTCCTGTAGCTCTGAATAGACAATTCTCCAAAGAAGTCGTGTAGATTGCCAACAGAAATATTAAAATATGGCCCACATCAATTTTTTTAGGAAAATAAAAGTCAAGAAAACAATGAGATAACTCTTCATATCTATGAGAGTGGCTATAATCCAGAAGACTGGAAACGAGTATTGTTGAGGATAAGGGGAAAAGGGAATTCTTATGCACTATTGATGGGAATGCCAAAGGGTTCATTTTTTATGGAAAGTAGTATGGAGAATGTTCAAAATATTGAAAATACCCACATCTAGGTATTTACAAAAAAAAAAAGCACAAAAGCACTCATTATAAGAGATGCATGCAACACTGTTTTTTTCTTCCAAATATTTGTGAAAAATTATTTTTAGTGTAATGTTATAAAGGAAAGACAATTTAAAATTTACATTAAAATACTAGATCTAGAAAATACTGGAGTTCAAGAATCTGTCATGAACTTGTAATCATTATCTGACTTAAAGATTATAGAAGTAGGATAAGAGATCATTTAAATAATAATGGCTGAAAATTTTCCAAATAACTATATGAACTATAGATCCAGGTATCTGAGATATTTATATTCGTATTTTAACCAATAATATTCCCCTTTCTCCATTTCCTCTATAAAACTTTTTTGTCTTCTAGATAATAGCCATTTTCACAGTTGTGAGATAATAATTCCTATTTTGATCTGCATTTCCCTAGTAATTTATTAATATATTTTATATGCCTATTGGCTACCTGTATTTCACTTTGAAAAATTCTCTATAAATTATTTTTTCCTATTTTTTAATTCAGGCATTTGTTCTTTAATGTGGAGTTTTTTAAGTTCTTTATATATTTTAGATATTAATCCATGTCAGATTTATGACTTTCATGTATCTTCTCCCATTTAATAGTAAGTGATTTTTTTTCTTTTAAAATACTTTCTAAGCGGAGCATATTTTTTATTTGACTTAGTTCAAATTGTTTGTTTTAGCTTTTTTTCCATTGATGTTCCAAAAGAACATATAGAGATATCTCTGGAGTCCGTGTTGAGGAGTATATCACCTAAGGATTTTCTTATGTATCTCTTTATTTCAAGTCTTACTTTTGGGTTTCTTATTTACTTTTGAATTAATTCTGTGTGTGGTATTAGTGATCTGGATTCATTCTTTTGCATGTTGGTATCCAGATCTCTAACACCATTTATCGAAGATACAGTTCATAGCTACATTATAAACTCAAGCTTTTGGTTTCTTTGTCATAAATTAGATACTCTTGTAATTACTTCTGAATTGTTAATAATATTCCATTAATATAAATATGTATTTACATTCCAGTATCATGTTGTTTTATTACTATCATTTTGCAATAGTTTGTCAAAGAGCATGTCTTCCTTTTTTTTGCTTTTTCTCAGGATAGCTTAGTCATTATTCAGGGTCATTTTCAGTCTCCCCAAAATATTTGATTCTGTCTGTGATGAATGCCTTTCAGATTTTTAATGGGGTTTGCAATGTGTTTGTGTGTGTGTATGCATATACATATATATGCCTATGTCTCTCTCTATGTAAATTTGTATAATATATATATATATATATATATCTCCACATAAAGACAAGGGTACACAAATATATTACTTTAGGTAACTTTTTTGCCATGGTCATTCTTTTAATTCTATTTCCTTCAACAATGTCTTGTAGCTTTCAGTGTACAAGTATTTTACCTCTTGTTAATTCATATCAAAATATTAAACAATGTTATGTTGTAACGTATGGAATTGCTATCTTGCTTTCTCCTTCTTTTAGTTTGTTACTTGAATGTAGAATGGCAATAGATTTTTGCATATTATGTTGCTTGTCACTATACTGTAATCCTTTACCATGTTTAATAACTTTTTACTGTATTCTTTGGATTTTCTATATATATATCATGATCTTATCTGCAAATAGTGATAGTTTTATGTCCTCCTTTCCAATTTGGAGACATTTTATTATACTGTATTGTATAATTGCTTTAATTATAATGTCCAAAATTTTATTATAGTGTTGAGAATGGATATTTTTGACTTGTGCCTGTCCTTAGAGGGAATATTTTCAGTTTTTTCCTGAGTATGATGTTTGCTATGGGTTTGCCACATATGACTCATATTGTACAGATGTGCATTAATTCTCTAGTCTTATGTTGTGGGTTTTTAATCATAAATGGATACTTACTCTAAGATATGACATTTTAAATGTGTATTACCAAGTAAAATTAGTCATCTGAAAATGCCATTATCATATATGATTCCAATTATATGAAATAAAAAGCAAAATTATAATGATGGTAAAAATATGTAGTGCTTACTTAAGTTTTATTGGAAGAGAAAAATGATTGAATACAAGCACATGGAACTATTAGGGCAATTTCTCTTTGTTGGAGAAATGTGACTACATGGTAGTATGAATGTCAATACCAATATACATTTACCTCACAAGGGATAAAATTTAAAGTATGGTAAATTTATATATCTATATCTATATATGTGTATGTGAGATACATATGTGAGATAAGGGAATCCCAGAGAGAAATGCAGAGTGATAAAACTATTTTCTGGTAAATCCAAAACTCCGTGAAAATAAAATTTTAAATATCTAATATGAAGTGTACCTTGGTGGAGTAGACAAAAACAACCAAAGTTGAGCAACTAAACAGAATGAAATAAATGTTTCTTCCTCTTCTCTCTTCCTTTGTTCAACTGCATTCCTTTCTGCGCCTTTCCTTCATAAAAATTAGTATGTCCTTCTAGGCACATCTTTCATTATAGATTTTTTTTAATTTTTCATATATCACGTTAAGGCTCACATTTCATTAGCTATTAAAATTTTGTTTTGGGGGTAAGTAGATTATAATTTTAAAGTTATATAAGTCAGTTGGAGAAAGATAAACATTGTGTCATTTCTTTCAATTTAAATACATAAACTCAAATATAAAATTTGCGTGTACATAAAAAGTTACAGAAATCATTGTCATAACTTCATACAACTTAGAAATATAAGACAAAATATTAATCTAATATTCAAAAATAAGAAACTTTTATTTCAATATTCATCAATGCTATATACTCAACTTTAAAAGATTGATTAGTGACCATGTACAGGGTGTGTCTATGGTTATATATTTAAAGTAAAATGAACTTGTGTGTAGTGTTGTGTGAAGAAGTTAAAAATAATAACTTTTCCTAGTTCTTGGACATTTAAAGAAGATCATGTATTATGTTCTATTCCAAAACCTGTTTCCTTTCTCTTTCTTCCTCAATAGCTGATATATTTAATATAGAGCATTTTTTAAAATATTCTGCAAGGTTATACTCTTTCTCATCTGGCTTCTCACTAAAGCAACATGAAGTCTTGAGTCTATCCTACTGTTAAACTTTTATGGACTGGAAATCATTTAATAAGATGCAAAAATTGTTAGAATTAGTTTAATACCTCTCTTTTTCTCTCTCTCAAACTTTGATTAAACTACAGAAGACCTAAACCCTAAACACTGAGTAAATATAGAATTACTGGGCAGTAAAAAAGCTTGTTAGAAAAACTTTAAAATATAATGAAACATAATTTCTTCTTATTTGATATTTCATATCATCTTTGTTATTTCCAATTAAGAGATTTTATAAAGGTAATATAAAAAATACAACCAAATTAAAAAAAAATAAACTGAAATAATGGCAAAAATATTGTTAACCTTTCTGATACCTATTCATTAACACAATTGATAAAAATATTGTTAAAATGCGTACCTCTTACTTATTTTCCAGTATAACAATGGTAGGTAATTTAAAAATTATAAAATATTGAAACATTTTAATAAATGGAAACATTTGCTTTCCTTCTAAAAGTTAACCTTCAAATTAAGAAGTGTGTCTTGTTTTTTAAAGTATTCCAAGGAATTTAACATTATACAGTGTTTACTTAGCCTAAAATATCCTGTATTTAGAAGATGCTTTGCCTAGAATAAGCTCAAGCAATTCTTCTTCTGGATGTTCGAAATGCTAACCAATGGAATAAATAGAAGAAAAAGCTTTAATTGGGCAGTTGTTTTCACACATTTAATGTAGTATGATATTGTAAACAAATATTTTGATATTACTTTAGAAAGTAATCAGTAGGTGTTGACCTTTTTGAGATCACAAAAAAACACAAATGGAGAAAATGAAAAAAACATAAAATCCTATTATTAATGGCAGCTATGGATTTAAAATATAATTTTAGCGAGAACATAATATATAATTTCTCCAATTTCGGAACTTAGTATATATGTATACACATTGTTGATTCACTCTAAAAACTCATATACAGCTCCAGTTTGAGAAATAAGACAAAATCTCTATGAATTATTTGAATAAAGTAATTTTGTGAAATGGAGAGTACAAAAGACAGCATTTCTAAGCTAACACATTAGTTCAATATGTATTTAAATTAGTAGCTTAAATATTATTCATAATTGATTTGAGTATATTTTGTTCCTTTCAACATTTACATATTCAATTTTTATTAAATATTTTGATACTTAGTTGATAAAAAAAGAGGACATCTCATTCTATAGAGTTATCTTAAATTTTGGTATAGGAAGTATTTATAGTATATTCATCTGCTTGTATGTGGATGCAATAATGAGTAATAAGGGAAATTTTAGTAGAGGACAAGTTAGTCCTCTATCTATGCTGGCAAGATTTTGATTCTAAGGTTTAACGATTTTTTTACAATATGATTTGACTGTATGTCTTCCAAAAGAAACCATCAAAGTGCTGCCCTCACCAGTAGGATAGACCCAGTATTTGACTGAAGAACATGAACTATCATTATTACTAGGTCAAGTACTGTAGCTGCCTTTAAAATTTCAAATTCAAGAACAAAGAAAAGAGATCAAATGTGAACAAGGGATAAAGGAATTCACAAGAGCGATGTGCTTAACATACTATTTTGTAAAATGAAGGGTTCTAATTGTCATTGTCAGTTAACTCAACATCATTTCAACTTTTGGATTTAAATTGGAAATGTTGTTATATTCAGTCAGTTTCAATCGAAATGAAGAGGCAGAGAAAAGAAAATGGTACATGTTCCATTACACGAAAACTAGGTACAAAAATAAATTTTAGAACACATCCACCATTCCACTCATCCTTACAGAAGCAAGATCTGTAATCAGAGCTGTCTTATAACCATGACCCAACTGATTATGGGCCAAGAAATTGATTGAGTGGACCTCACAAAAAAAAAAAAAAAAGCATTAAGCCATATAGAGCTATCTGTGAAAAGAGTCTGAGTTCTATGGATATGAGATCATATCCTTCTTTATTCACTGAATGCTGTCTAGCACAAAATAAAATTGTGTGTGTATATATGTATATACACACATATACATCCAAGAATTAAAAAATTGAACATTATCGAAGAATATATAATAGAATATAATTAGTCCTCTAATATTTTCTATTCTTTTTAAATCAGACTTCTTCATTTAAATCATAGAACACAGTATATAATTTAAGTGATTGAGTTTTCATTTCTCCCTACAGTGCTACATATGTATCTGTAAAATTTTTAGATATAAGTAAGTATATATACCCTGCTTCTCTAAATCCCCAGAACAAAATCTGCATATTCATGTTATCTCTTACCAGGTGACCTGAATGATGGATTTTAAGTGGTTATATAACATTTCCGTGCTAAAAAGTGTTTTCAATACCACATTAATTTTTTATCTTTTACATTACAAAAGCACTTCAATGAATACCTTTATGATATTTTCCTCTACATGTGTAGGATAAATTACCTTAAGCATTTTTTTGGGGAAAAATTCAGTTTATAAAACTAAATATGTATTGTTACAATAGCCCACAGGTGTAGTCCACAAATATCCCAAGGTGCCTGGATCAGGACCCAGGAAAATATGGGCAACAACCGAAATGAACAGCTAAATGAAATCAGTGGTGTGCTTCTTCCTCTTCTCTTCTCCAGCCTTCCTACTACTCACCTTCGTTCCTGCCTGTATCCTTCCTTAAAGAAATTATAAAGAAGGCTTTTCTTTGTTTAAAAAAGTTAATAAAAGCAGAAATTCTGGGAACAATTCACTTCAGTAAAAGTAATATGTATTGTCACATTATTTCCAAAAAAAGGTTTTCCAGTTTATACCATTATTTTCAAGTGTTTGTTTTGTCTTCATTATTGTAAATATGCCCTTATGTATTTTATATTGTGTTATTTCTAGGTATTTTATACTTTTATTACAGTAGTAAATGGGATTTTTTCCCTTTACATTTGAAGCTAGCAGCCCTTTTTTTTTTTTAAATAAGGAAAGCTATTTGTAAGCTCTTGCTTTCATGGATTTATTGACTCATTTGTTTAAGACAGAATTTTAGTTAATATCTTAGATCGATATTTTAATATATTTTCTTACATCTTTCTGGTAAAACCTAGAAATAATTTTTTTTTTCAATTGTTACCATTTACAACTTCTTCTTACCTAATTTTAGTATCAAAAAGCATTTTGAATAATATTAGCATTGCTATTTATTACCATTTTAATCTTTAATGCTCATGCTAGACATTTTACTTATAACATATTATGATTAAAGTAGCATTTATTTACTATTTATCTCCATTATTGAATAAATTTCTATGTTTCATATCCTCTGCTTTGGGAATAAAGAAGTTAACAGAGATGTCTTTATTCTTCTATCTTACATACATATTTTTTTCTAATATCTAAAATTGTTTGCATCCCCTGCATACAAATTAGGAAGAACAAGAAGTATCAAAAGTTTAAGGGTAGCTAGTTATGTACTCCTCCTTTCATATGGTTTCTATTCATTGCTAAATAAGGAAAAAGAATCAACTGTGGATCACTTCAATTAATAGTAATGAAGAAGATGGCTTCAGGTTGAAGAAGGAATGGAACAGGGCTGTGTGAAGAGTACATCTCAGAGACCATCTCACCTTGCATTTTGGGAATCCTGTTAATCATATGAGCAGTTAAGGTTAGCCACAATCTAACCAATGTTAACCTAGGGAATGCTATCAGAGAATGGTCAGGTGAGTGATGGTAGAGTAAGTCACAGAGGCATGTTCTTTGTCTTTCTTATATTCCCAAAAGTAGAAGAAGGGAAAGGAATAACTTTACTTTCTTTTTTTTTTCAGGATGAGCAGATCATTATATATATATATATATATATATATGCTCACTCTGGAGAGAATTTTATGAATAGAGAATACTTATCATGAACCAGTGAATATTAAAAGTCCTGGAGACATCATATTTCAAAACAGGATATGAAATGAGGTAAAAAAAAAAAAATGTAGCTTTTAAAACAGCATCTATTAAATCATACAGTCAGCTAATCTCTAATGACTTGGTGTGAAGTTATTGTTTAGACAAATACAGAAATTTGATCACTGGGTAGTTATATTTCACAATAAAAATATTGCGTTTCTATAAAAAGATAACATGGACCTAAGGATACAATTTTAGACAAATACTCCAGGGACAATAAAGTCACTGTTGGCTGTTGAATTAACCCAGACACTGAGAAAGAAGAAAATAATGCGCACTACCCTTTTCTTCTTCCCTCACTCATAACGATTTTGCAATGGAAAAAATAAGCGGTCACTAAAAGATACTAGTTAGAGTTGAAGTAACAACATCTTGGATAAGAACTACAACATTGTTTTTATAGAAAACACGAATCAGTTTTCTTCTCCCCTGCTAACCAGAGAAAGAAAAGGGACAAAAAAACCCAGAAAGCAAATAAAAGAGAAAAGGAGAAAATATAGCATGAAAAACATGTGATATGGATGTAGAATTCTATTACCTGCATTTTAGGAAAGATTTAAGAATCAATCTACTATCCTGATTCATCTCTAAATCCCACTTCATGTTGAGCTTTATATTGATGTATCAACTATTTTTAGTCAAAGAACATTAACCATCCTCTAACCAAATTTCTCTTTTGCCCATCATGATATTTTACGTATTCTTGATTAATGTCATGAAAGTCCTTCCAGATTAGATTTTTTTTTTATTTTGCCAGTTATTGCAGAATCCAGGAGGGCTACACATTGGTTAAGTAGCAGTAAACTGCTCATTTTTCTATGCTACTATCATTTTTTGAGGTATATACTATTAATTTTAGAGACTGTTAAAAAAAATCTCTGAATAAAAATGAGCCTATATTTTATTGGGGAAAGGTAATTTTCAGGCAATTTTTTTTTTCAATAGATAATGAATTTTGTGTGACATATCATTTTAACTCACTGTGCTGAACATTATTGAGAATATTGCTTTCAGAACACTTATTAAACTGGAATATAATGAATCTAATAAACTACTGATTATGTTTGATTGAATTTGATAAGTAGTCACACTTTTAATCTTTAATGTATGCATACTCTATATTAAATTCTGTAGTACAGTCTGTATAAAGGAAGGTTTAAATATTTGTTCTGTAATATTTGCATATATGTCTCTTTACCATTTTAAAGCATTAACCTCTGCAGTGAATTTGAGTAAAACACTCTTTCCATGAGTGCTAACTTTACTTCTGATATTTGCTGATTGATCAAATTAGATTTAAGATTAATTCTTAAAACACGAGTTTAATGACTAGATGAATAATTTCAAGATTCTCTTTCAAGTTTCTCTTGGTCTACACAAAAACAACTTACTTTTATTTGATTTTTTTTTAATTGATAGCTTTGTCTCTCAGTGATTGACCATACATATGGTTTTTGTTTTGTTCCTTTTTGCACTAAACAAAAGGGTATTTAGAATAAAATCTTTACATCAGCAATGATTGATGCATGTTGATAATTTTCAACATGAAGAAACACATTTGCTTGTTTTAATAAAATATTCATTAATGACATGTTCAGTAATAAGGAAAAGTTCTTGTTCATGTGATTAAAGTACAGTTGTATATAAAATTTTTAGAGGATCAGAACTGACTTCTATTCATTCTAGATGAACATTTTTGTTTCTTTATTATAATATTTGAGGAATCATTGCTCAACATCTTATTTCCTGCTCTAATATTGAATTTAATGTGAACAATAATAGTAAAAGCTGTTTCTTAGTCTTGGATCAACTTTACTCACTAGTAAGAGATAGAATAATCTCTAGAGATTTCTTTATAATTATGATTTTGCTTCCTAGATTATATAGTCAGGCTGAAATTTTCCAGTAAAGTGTTGGCACTCACAGTTGTTCTGCATCTTAAGACATAATTTAACTTCTAATTAGATTTATTCCATAAATTATATAACAGGAAAAAGGAACAATAATAATTTGAATCCACAATGTCTATTTACTGGTTGACTTGGGGACTCATTTTTCTCTTTATATAGACCCATTTATATAAAAACCTACATAATATCTTCTAAAAACGTATAAATACAGTCTCAATCTGTTAGAATATTGTTGAAATAAGTGAAATATGGCTAGTTATTCAGCTTTTTTTCATTAACTAAATGGCTCTTTGCCATTTATCACACTGTCTCACTGAATATTTTCTACTTTTAAAGTTTCATTTACCAACTATATATTAATGATCTCTCAATCTGTAAGAATAATTCAAACTTTGCTTTCAAAACATGTGTTTTCAAATGTTCCCTGCTCCAAGATTTAAGTATCTAAATATGAAATTTCAGTACCTCCATTATTATAAGTGGTATCCTATTAATTTTCTTTGTATAAAGTCCTCCAACATACATATATATATATATACATATATATATATGTATCTATGTGTCCATGTGTGTAAGTGTTATTTGTGACTGACCACATCCACTAAATTATATCACATTATGTCTGTCTTGTTCAAAAGTTAAAAACAGTGCCTAACATTTAACAAGTACTTCACAAGCAAACATTTTTTAAATTAATTAATTAATGGATTAATTCTGGAAATTCCTAGCACACACACATGTAAATTTATTATTCTCCTTTACAAGCTCATGGCTTTTATCACCATTATTATTACTATCATAATTATTTTGTTTTGCTTCATTAGCTTGCAGCATTGCCATCTGCACAGTCACCCTCAAATAATCCATCTCCTTTCTTCTTATCATTTAGATGATCATTAAATCTTCAGCTTCAACTTTTCCTCACACTTAGTAACACTTTCTTGGTTGGTACAGTTCTGACAAATCATTGCAACATTTTTTAACTTATTTTTCTCAGAAGCTCATATTTATTTAAAGACTCTTCTTTCATATTTCAATTTTTTTCTGCCAAAAGAAATCTGATCATGTCAACTCTTAATTAAAGATCTCCACTAATTCTTCATAAACCACTATTTGTATACTGTGTTTTCAGTGTATGTATTTCTACCAATCTATTGTACATGCTATTCTCTCTAATCTGAAATTTCATTTTTTAACTCAGTAATCATAAAATAATGAATTCTTTAAGATTTAGCATAAGCACTAGGTTCTGTGAACTTCTCTGACACACAAAGGGAAACAGTTATTCTTATTTATTTATGTATATCTAGCGGTGATGATAATGGTGAATACTCTTTCTGGTATACTTACCAGTCAATGATGATAGATCAATGATTGATAATTTATTATTTACTGACTAGTAATGCCCCCTTCCTTAAATTAGGACATTGAAAATCAAATACCCACATATAATGCCATTATTAAGAGAATGGAACTTTTAGGAGGTGGTTAAGTCTTGAAGGTGGAGCCCTTATGAATGGCATTAATCTCCTTATTAAAAAAGAGAGAACATAAATAAGGGAAATACCTAGCCCCATGAAAACATAACAAGAATTTGACTGTCTAAAATATGAAAGAGGCCTTCACTAGAAGTCTGATCTTGAATTAGCAACATCTAGAGCTGTGAGAAATAAATTTCTGTTCTTTTAAGTCATCCATCTACAGTATTTAGTTACAGCAACTTGAATGAACTGACAATACCCAACTCAAATTTGAGAACCTTAATAATAGGATAATTTTATTAATATCTGTATTCTTATATTTATGGTAATAGATTTCAAGCATTGATTATAATTGGTATATTGTTAATTAAATTGATCAGTAGAAATAACAGAGTGTCTGAGAAGCTGTTTCAGGTTCTGTCCATAAAATCGAGGTTGATGAATTTAGGAAAAATTATTTCTTTAAGCCAAGTAAGAAAATTAATTAATAAAATAAATTCTACTTGATTCATGAAATTAAAAGTAATAGGAAATTATGCAAAAGAGTATTCCTATGAAGACTATTTAGAACATTACAAATAATTTTTATCTAAGACATGTTGATAGGTAAGTATAATTTATTTTAGATTTAACACCTAAAAGTTGTTGATATAAATAATAAGTTGATTCTTGAGCAGAGACACAGATCCCCAAGGTGAATCTAGGTAAATCATATATTCATTCCTCAATTATTAACAGTCCTTGGAATGTAGAGTGTCATTACTACTACTGAAGCAAGTCAAAATTAATTCTAAGACTAGAGCTAGAGGAAGCATACAATTACCTAAACACTGGAACAATTTCACCTATGGTTTTGAAGATAAAGGTTTTGTCTAAGGGAAATGAGATCAGTCAAACCAAATCCAAAGTTTAGGATATTTACCAAGAAATATCTTCAGAAGTGAGTAATAGTACTATTTTGAGAACTCATATAAAACATCTGTTACACAAAAATATAGGATTGAAGTAAAGTACTAAAGAATAGAGTCCGTTCAATTGAAGACAGAATAAACTACAGAACAATGCATCTTCTAAGACCATAGTCACGTTTGCGAACAGCTTTGAACAAGTCAAATCTTTAGCATACTATCTTTGAAAAGATTATAATTTCCAGTTTTAAAATATTTTTATTTTTCCTAAATAAGATATGATACAGCAGATAAAATAATGACATAATCGACTTTTACCAAGCATCCTAAAAATTATAAAATCGATGATTTTATTTTTAATTTTATACAAATTCTGAAATTTCAGAATCAAAGAAAAAAAATAGAAATCTAGTGTCACAGAATCTAAATGAAGTATAAGTATGTAGGATGTTTATTTCCCATTTATTTTTCAGAAAAAAACCCAGATCACATTACCCACTATATTAAGTAGGAGAGATGTAAAAGTTAGTTTATGAATAGCACAGACCACTCTCACAATGCAAATTAATTTTAACATGTTATAATGGCTGACATTCTAAAAAATGATTCTCATTTAAATAGCATAAGTAATCTTGCTTTTTGAGTGTTTATTGCTTTATGAAACTCATGTGAATCAATTTTGTTCACGCAAAATATCCAGCAAAAGTAGTTGCCTTTTCACCTACTTATGTTTTTGATCATTTTTTTGTGAATAAAAGTTTATAATTATTGGCAGAGGTAGAAATAATGTTTTTAAATTAAATTAAAATTTTAACTGAAAATGAAATAACGAAAACTCTAATTTTCTGTATAGTTAACATTCGCAACTGATATTTACTAAAAGTTTATATTTATTGTTTATATTTTCGTGGAATTTCAGAAGGACCCTAAAATTGTACCTTCCTGCTAATTCATAAATGATAAAAATGATTCTGAATTGCATACAATTGGTCATTGAATAATTATTCTATTCTAGGTTCTTTGTTGATCCTACAATAGTGTGTTGGTCCACATTTCATCATTTTTATTTGACAACAAATACTTCAATCCTGACATTAATGTTTCTCAAATTACAGAGACCATAAGGCTAATGTTTTTAAAATTATTTGTGATATTTGAGCATCATCTATTGAATAGTTTTGAAAACCTTATTACTGGCTTTAAAAATTATTTTCAGAGAATCTTTGAAAAGTTTTATAAACTTTTGTATCACTTAGATTATTATAAAAATGTATACTCAAGTTATTCCAGTGCTTCTTCCATTTTGTATCATACAGGTGCCAATTAACAGTAATCTAATAGTTTTCATATTTATGAAATAATAAAAAAGAATAGAAAATTCTGGTTCTGTAGCTCACTGCACTTCAACATCAATTGATTTGATATTTTCTTGAGATATTTGACAAGTGGACAAGTGAAAGTTATGTTGCGTTTACAAAACTATCGCATTATAAGCCATGGTCCAGTCACTCTAAATTCTAAAAAGCATTCTTGAGAATAAAGGCATGTACTTTATTTTTTCTCATCAATATAATTTTGATATAGATCATAAACCTGAAAAATATATATGCACCATAAACTATTGTTTGCTGACTTAGTAATATGAACAGTGTTTTAAATTTAAAGCAATATCATTTTGATGCATTACGTGGTGTACTAATTTAAATTTAACTTTTAGTTTTTTTGCATTTAACTTTTAGATTTTCTTTGGTTCTCAGTTGTAGTATAATGGAAATGTAATAAACAAATTTTCTGTTTGCACACGTATAATAACATTTCAATTAAAAATAAGATTATTTAATGGTAAATCTTTGAATAGAAACAATAACATTTATAGTTAATATATGTGTGTAAGTTTATATGGCCTTTAAGAGAAAAGGGAGATTTCTCAAATCACCTTAGTCTTTCTACTATGATTTTTGCTTATAAATCAGTAGACTTTATACATTACTGCATTTTTCTGCACAGTTTACACTTAAATAACTATATAAATAAGTTTTGTTTTAGCTATATATAAAAAATAAAGCCAAAGTCTTTTGTGAATGAAAAAAGGGAAATAAAGTGAACTAAAATTATATGACAAAAATGGTCTGAAAGAAAAGTAATTTATTAGAAAGTAAATAAAAACTGTTACAAAGTTACCTGAAAGTCACTCCCATTCCACTATAATCAAAAAAGTAAAAAACAGACAAAAACAGAGGATTTACAAAATGTTAAAAATAACAGAGGTTAAAAATCAGAATTTTACATAAATATTTGAAAGAACTCAGTGTCCATATTAGTGAATTAATATAAAACTGCCTGAAGCAATAACTAGAAATAAAAATATAAATTAAAAATAATAGATTAAATATATAAAATAAGCATACCTAATTAATTGTTAAGAATTTCACTCATCCTTACACATAAACATGGGAACATATAACAGTATGCTTATTTCAAATTATGTTATGGAAATTGTTTTGTATACAGAAATAGGAAAATACTATTTATTCTCAAAATAATTCTAAAAGCAATTTTATAGTTCTTTCTTTTTCTTTTTTTTTTGTAAAACTCTTTATCAATTTGAGAAATTTCTCTTTCCAGTTCTCCCATTCAAGTTTAACTATGAATGGGTATTGGAGTTGGTCATATTTTTTTTTCTGCATCTATTGACAAAATTGTATAATTTACCTTTTTAAGTCTCATGATGTAATGTATAACTTTAATTGATTACCAAATGTAGAACCAGTCTTTCATATTTGGAATATTCCACTTGGTTACTATGTATATTTTAAAAATCGTTGTATTGGCTAATATTCTGTCAAGGATGTTTTGCAGTTCTGTTCATAAGACCTTTTGTTTTGTAATTGTCTTTTCTTGTAATTTATTTGGTTTTAATGGGTAGTTCTGGATTCATACAATGAGAGATTCATTTTTACAAATTTACGTATTTCTTTACATATTTCTGAAAGAGATTGTGAATTGTTGCCACTTCGTTTTTAAATGTTTTGTAGAATTCATCTTCTGGGACACACGATTCCTACCTGCATTTGCAGAAATTAGTTTTGTATCTGTATATTAATTTCAGCACTCTTGGTATGTGTTGTGCTTTGACTTACTTGAACTGATCATAACATCTTAAAGGTACCCTTGTCAACTAATGAGCTACATAAGATTTTGGTCTAGTGTTAATGTATTTATAGGACAAATGATTTGAGATTTTTTTAAAGATCATGCTATACTACTTGAACTACTTTTCACAAAAATATCTGGTGGCTTCATCTGAGTCCTGTTGACTGGATGCTAGAGAAATGCACTGTGTGTGCATCTGTAACTACAGTGTCTATTTATTCTCGGTTACCAGAGATTAAGTCAGGTCACTAGTTGTTTTATTTTGCATTGTTTTACTTTCCCCTCTTAGCTGATTCTTTGGAAGGTTTTTTTTCGGTCATGCTGATAGCCAATATCATTCTTCATTTGTGGTATCAGTGTTTTAAAATGTGACTTTAAGATTTGGCAATTTGAGCTTTTGATAAATTAATGAGTAATGGGAATTTATTCTTTGGAGAGAGATGACATGAATCCAGTTGCTCTGACACTTTGGTATATTTTTCTTTTTATTCTATTCTTAGCTCAAATCAGTTAAACAGGGCTGCTTACCATGAAGGATAAAGATTTTAGATGTCCAGATCTGTGAGTTTTACTTCTGCATTTACTATTGATTTGTGGCTAAATTTTAACAGTAAGCTGAGTTCATCGAATACCTGTGTGTTTGTGTTTGCAATTTAGAAATGTCTTTGTGTATAATTGTACTAGTTTCTAATATCTTCTATCTCGAATACATATGAATAAATTGAATATGCTATCTTAAATGAAAATATTTTATCAAGATAATGAGATTATTTAAATTACAAATTTCGAATACCTATAAAATAAGGAAGCTACATCTTTAATATAAATGTATTAAAAGTTAAAAAGGTCTTACAAAAATAAACTCAGGAACTTTTTTAATAATCCAAATTCAAAAACCAAAGGCAAAAATTGGCAAACAACACTAGTTTGGTAATTTTGGCTTAATAAAAATAGCTGTTTAGGTGCAACTTCCTTAAGTTTATATATGTATATATTGCTAATATTGGACTTGGACTTTTTGGCTACAAGATAGGAGTATAATTCTTACTCCTTGACTGTACTTAGCTCGCTGTCATACTTTGAATAGTGGGAGGTTAATTGTCATGTGCTTACTTGCTGGGTCTTGGCCTCTTGTAAATTTATCATCATATAAAATAACCTCTCTCCTTTAGCTGCTGCCATTCAGCATGGAATGAGAATGTTCACACATGCTTCAGAATTAAACCCAACCAAGAATTAGGAGCCAAGCCCAGATGGAGGTTCAGCTTGAACCACATAGATCAGCCAAACCCGTCACTGTTTTATCAATCCTCTGGTCCATCTACATCCTGCTTAATGAGAATGAATGAGTCTTGGTGTGTTTCATATTTATAAATAACTGAATGATAACATGTGCATGTACAAAATAGATCACATATGTATATATATGGATATATTTATGGAAAGAGAGATTGACAGAGATCTGAAAATTTAGTAAAAGCTTTGTTGCCTATCTAAATCATGTTCTTTCCTGCTAAAATAATGTAAATATTAATTTAGGTATTTACCCTAGAGAGGATGATTTGTGAATTTTCACAGTCTATTTGCTCATACTTAATAGTTTTTGTTGTTGTTGTTTGTTTCACTTTTGCACATAGAGACAGCGATCATTACTTGGAGAATGTTAAGAAATAAATATATTTTCCTTTTATTTAAAACTGGAAAATGTGAAAACATGACTTAGATCAAATATTTCCAAAGCTCATAGAACATATATTTATAATTAGACATATAATCATACTGGTAGTTTTATTTCTAATATGACTTCATGCAATTTTACCTCCCTGAATTCATTTCTTTAAACTAATGATGTCCTGATAAGTCAGATCAATGAATGCATACCTAACTACAGACATACATGCATACATTTATACATACATACAACAAAGAAATGATATCTGTCATTTACTGATTTTCATAATATGAATGCTCTTTCCCCAAACAATTTTAAGTAATCAATATTGCATCCTTGAATACAACACTGAGAACAGGGGCTGACCATTGGCACTTGCAAGCTGGTACATTCTGGTACATTGCTCTATAAACTCACAATTAAGGAGAAGTTTATTCAAGGCAACATGACCCTCCTGAAGTAGCTGAGTTCAATCAATCTTATGAAAGGTGCTAGATAGCACACTATCCTTTATCCTGTGTCTGCACATAGGAATGTTTCTTAAGAAACCTTGGACAACATTCTGAATAGGTAAAAAAGGAGATTTATGAAATTTTTATACCTTGTTCATGCAAATATAATATATCTCAGTATTTTATATGTTCCACACACTTACCAATTCACCAATTTAACAAATTCCATTTATAATAATGCATTTTTGTTAATTAGCAAGTTATCAATCTACTCTATTACAGGCTTTTATTTCATTAACTAGCAATATCTCTGGCATTTCTCAATGACAAACAAGTATAGCTGAATCACGGAATATAAACTTCAGATTGAATAATTATTTGTGATTATAGTAATGGTCAAACTACTGAAGTAGATTTAAAAAGACAAAAACTAGCAGACATATGAGTATAATTTACATACTACACAATAGTGACTTAGAATCAGTGTAAAGAATGTAAGTGAAGGACTACAATTTCTACCAACAGTTATTGTTTTGGGAATCATAATATGATGCACTTTCGGTCAACGAGAAGAAGTCTTCTACAGCACAAATGAGAAAAAATGTTCTTGCTTTTAAAAGAAATGCACATAAGACCTCTATTAAATTTTCTATTGTATATTATACATATTGATGGAATACCAGGATGCCTATAATGTGCCTATGATTCAAGATAAATTAAGGGGCATAACTAACATCATAAGGATCAGATTTTACAAAAGAAAGGTGGAAGTAACTTGTGTACTTAATAATGTTATTGATCAAGTATTAGAAGTCCTAGCAGCTTTCTTAACATTTTTTATGTGAGAAAAATATTTGCATGATTTGCATAATTTACATAAGCACGTTTAGCTCACATCTTTTTTTAAAATTCTGATTAGAAGATAGTCTACCTAATATACATTTATGCCTACATTTAAAGAGCCTAATTTGAAAACTTTCTCAGATTTCAAGATAAAAATCACCAATTAAAATTCTAAATAATTTACATTGCAAAATTGTTAGCAATATGAAGTATACTAATCTCCGTTATCATAATAAAATTTCATTTTTCATTTTCTTATTCAAAAATCAAAGATGACACATTATAATCACATATACATAAATGTGATATATATTGAAAAAGTGAAATATGTGAGAGGTATATTCAAGAATCATGTCTTCAGATATTATCCTGATATTATGGGTAGAATGATTGATCTTTCCCATTATATATAAAGATAATTTGATATTCACTGCAAATATTATTAAATTAGTGAGGTATTTTTATAGTTATAGAAAACTTGTTTTGTACTATCACTTTTTTCATTTAGTAGAGTGAAATGTGTTGATAGTTATTTAATACTCTAATTTATTTTAATTTATTTTTTGAAACAAAGCGTGAATAGTATTTTATACTATAGTTTACATTTGAAGATGTTAGAAGGGATTAAATGCCACATTTAAAAATCATGTATTTCTAGCTTTGCCACAATATGTCAAACATTCTCTCAAAATTGTTTATTTTAGTGCTATTTCATTTTGATATTTTTGGTAAAGTTTTTCCTGGTAATAAAGAATGGAAAATAACACTCTTAAAAACTATAGGATTAGAAGGACGGTTAACAGGAATGAATGGGGAAAAATCATTTCAGAGATAGTGATCTGTAATAGCATCTGAGAATATAAAGCCTCACCAGATTTTGTTCCCAGAAAAGATATATAAATGTTCCGAGTAGATAAGAAATGATGTTGTGGCAGCCACAACAGGAGAGACTAATGCAAAACTATCAATATTCCTAGTCTTATGACTTTCCACATTCCAATTCCATAACTGAAAAAACAAATGAAAGAAAAAAGTCTTATTTAAATAAGATTGTAAAGAGACTTGATGAATATAATTTCTTTTAGTTGCTGTAAAAACTAGTCTCACACAATGGTCTTCCACAAGTTCTTATTTCTGTCTACTTATGTCCATTCTCAGTCCAAGTAGTGACTTGAGAGAAGAGAGCTGGGGTGGAAAAAAAAAAAAGCTTTTCAGAAATGTACATAGTATTATCTGAGTCCCTATATGCCAAACTGCACTTGCAGAGGCTAAAAATCCATGAGACTGGACAGTAATTTCCAAGAAAGAACTGGATATTTATAAAATATCAGTGCTTAAAAAAATGATTGTTCAAATCCTTTTAGCCAGAGAATAGACAACTTCTTGCCTATATGACACAATCATTGTAGACTCCAAAATATCTGGCAAAAAAAAGAAAAGTTAAACATGAACTCTACTATTTGCTGTCCTATGAAGTGTAGACTAAGGTGTAAATTTAATGTCCTAGAGAGCACATAGGAATGTGAAATAATAAAACAATTTGAAAAAAAAATCACTCACCAACAGAATATTGTCTATGATATTAAAATATATACGCAGCAACAATGAATGAACAGGCAGGACTGACAGAGTCCTGCAGTGACTCTGGTGGTGGGACTATACCTCTAGCTTAAAGCCGGAGACCAAGGACTCAAAAAGCCTAGTATAAGTAATAAGCTTTATTGGCAGGCACCTGGGTTCAGGTGGGCTGAGCCCAAAAAGGGAGTCAGCACCCACCAGCAGCAAGGTCGGGGATTATATGGGAAGCTGTATGAGTCACATTCTTAGAACATTTAGTGGTCTTCCTGGAATGTGCTTGCTTCAGCATCTAGTGGGTCATCTGTTTATTTCAGGGTGGGTTATCTGGGTGGGTCAGTCATGGGTCAGCAGCTGCAGATCTTTCCTAAGGTAGAAGTTGCTTTGCAGAGTCTCCTTTTGACAAGATTGGGGTTAAGGGGACCCCCTGGGTGAGGGGTACATACTGAACCCTAACAAAGACAATGTGACCCATAACAAGTTGAAAAAAATCTATGACTAAAACCAGCTTAGGCAATACATAACGGAATAGTCAACTATAGCTGCATTTTAAATAATTTGTATTTAAAAAAAAACTTTAAAAATAAGTTATTGCCTCAAGCAAAAGATTAGCAAAGCTTTGTCAGCTTCAAATATATGATTCACTAAAATACACCAATATACCATGAAAAGATGACGAAGAAATAGAAGTATCCTCTTGCATATATAAGCCAAAAAAAGAAAAGAAAATCAAAAAATCTAATGCAGTTGGAAATTGTAGTAACTGTCTCTTGGTAATTGATGAGAGAAGTATACTTGAGAAAATCAGTATAACTAGGGAGCATTTTGGTAATATTGTCAAACAATGGGAACCAAATTACAAAATATCCGTCAAAAGAAAATTATAAGTTACTATTCAAGTATATTAAGGATATTGATTATAATGTATAAATCTGGAAAATAAATTTTAACAAATTTATACAGATTAATTCATGCAGACTACATAATCTGATTATAGTTAAATTTACCTAGGTATCATTTATAGAAGGATATTTCCCAAATCTTCACATATATGAAAGTAAAATAATATGTTTAAACTCATTCATAATACAAAGAAAAGAAGGCAAATTTTAAAATTGTACTGAGTGTGCCCTGGTGGAATAGTGGTTTGATCAACTGCCTCCAGTCAAAGCACAATCTACATACATCCCAAGAACTCTGGTTTTCATCTTGGAGTGGGAAGAACAGTTAAGACAAACAACGAAATAAAAATAGAAATGCTTATGCCTCCTCTATATTCATGTGTGCCTGCCTGTCTACTTGTCTTCATTCCTATCTGCACCTTACCTGTAATATATATATATATATATATATATATATATAATATATTCTGTAATGAATAAACATAAACAAAATGTCAAAATTGTGAGAGCAAAACGAATTTATGTTTATAAATGTATGACTCTAAATGCTATTAAGCTAAAAATAAAGGGTAATTGAGAGTCTAACAAGCATTTATTTGGGGTCAAAGAATTACAATTCAAGATACCAAGTTTCAGAAGAAAAAAAATCTAAAATTTGCTCTGAGAAAAGCAAGATTTTTTTTATGGGAAGAAATAAATAAGATTAGAAAAGCATTTAATGAAAAGTTAATTAATTTAATAAGCTTAAGTTATTCTTCACTATACATGATTGGTTACTGATTCTAACCTGTGACAAAAATCCATAATCATCAATCTTTGTAATCAGATTTTCCATTCTCCTACTGGGTTTTCAAATAAAGTTTCTAAAAACAATTGTTACTTGGCCCAATTCAAAGGTCATTAGATTAGCACAAACAGATAATAAAGCAATTTTTCTATTGTGATGCTTCTAATGGTGTTTTAAAGTGTTTCCACATATGTGAGATATTTTTACAAGGGTTACATAGTATAAAATTATCAGAGATTTTAAATACAGAAAAATAAGAAAGATAAAGAATATTGGAAGATGCAAGAACAAAGAGGCAAAAAAAGCAATGAAATTTTAAATATGTATGTGTTTGTATGTAGCAGCATCCAACTCTCTGTCATCAATATTTTTGCTCCTTTCCCCACTGATTATTAATCATCAAGGACTGCAAGGCAGAAATATTAAAAACAACCTTATTTATTGAACAATAAAAGAGAAGAGATCTCTTGCTCTAAATTTCTTTTGCCTGAACAATAGGGATAGTACACTTTCATTGTCAGTCTAAAAGAGGAGGCAAGGGGTTCCCCCTACTTTCCATGAACCCATTTGTGACTCTCCTAGAAAACTTTGAGTGGATTGGAATATTCAGAGGGTTTGTGTTGAGGTACCTTTTTTGCTTAGTGTTTGGGGAGAAAGCATCCTGCCCCATGCTGACAAAATAACAAGGGAAGATATTCTGTCAAAATAGGTAAGAACTGTAAGCTACTATTTAAAATAATTTTTAAAAAATCTCTTAATTGTAAACATAAAATTATTAAAACTCAAATGCATGATTGATGGATAAAAGGAAGATATGAAAAAAAAAACAGACCGATGCTAAGAATTATAAGGGATAAAAATTATTTCAGAAGGTAGATTAAATTATGCTAAAGGCAATAGCAAATACTACATGGAATAGCATATCAAAAATAGAAGATGAAAACGTGAACCAAACCCTATATATTTAAATAAAGGAACATAAGGATCCTAGAAAAACTAGTAAATATAGAGGATAAGCAAAGAGGGATTAGCATGTACATAATAGGAATATGCATAGAAGGAAATGAAACCAAAACTAGAGAATAAATGTGTAATTATATACCCAATATATTTAAGAAAATTTGGTCTGTAAAAGTCACTGCCAAGTAACTAAAATTTAATCTATGTAAGTGAAAAGCTTTGCAATATATCACCCCAAGACTCTGTATAGAGACCCTACCCTGGCTTGCACATTATTTGAGCTAACAAATGACTTAGACCTTTTCCCTAAACTTCTTGCCCCATCCTTAATCAACGAGGCCATCTTCTACCTCCTGACACTCCACCCTTATCCTAATCCAGAAGTTTTTCTTATCCTTCTCTCATAGAAGCTTGGTAATTTGGGAAGATCTTAATCCAAAGAATAAAGAACCTCTGAGAAATGGAGGAATTTTTCTTTGGACCACCACATGAGTAATTAATTTCACATCTTTATCTTAAAATCTTATTAAATATATATATGGCATTATGGCATTGAGGAGAAGTTTAGGATGACTGTATTTGCAAATTTCATTTGTTTATATACCTAAGAACTATTCAAGTACTCACAGATGGCTAAATCTGAAAATTAAATCTAAAAAAATAGACCAAAAATTTCAGATGTTTATTTAAACTTATCAAAATGATGTGGAAATATTTTATGTAAATATCTTGAATTGGCTTTCTGGAGGAGAAAATTAATTAAATTGAAATCTTGATAAAATTTGCTAGATGCATGAATACTCTAGAGTACTAAGAATTGCAAACTGAACTGCAAAGTTTAAGAGACAGGTCATTTTGAAACTGCAGGTTTTATAAATTGAAAGCTAATTGCCTAAATTATTGAATAGACTTTTTTACACTCAAAATTACCCTTCAGAACACCAAAAAGCTTGCAGCAATTGGCATGTGGTGTTTTAGTTCTTGGAAAATAATTAAGTCCTAGAAATTATACTTGAGGCTTCTTTGGAAGACTTTTCTAGAACTTGGTCAGTTATCTTTGCCATTAAAATATGTGTATGGGGTCAAAGGAAAATATCCCCTGTTTATTGGAGGTTCTTCACAGGTTGGACGAATGAGCAAATTAACATTAGGTGTGATTAGTAAGACAAAATCCCAAATTGAACAATAACATTTGTATGGAAAATTTACATAATGGTAAATTATGAGGTAGCTAGCTAGGATAGATCAACAATTTATATCTTGTGCTGAAACTTGGAAAGGTGACTTTGGGTCTCAGAGAAGACTGGAGTGAGGGTCTCCATTTGGCAAGGTGGAATGACTCATTACTACTCTTAGTCTAAAAGTATATAGATAAATATACCCTTTCTACTTTATTCTGCAGAATTGGGACAAAAAGACCCTTTATTTATTACAAAGATGGAGGCCGCAGAGCACCCAGATGACCTCTTTGATTAAGGGAAGAACTAAAGGGTTAGAAGAATAGAGCTTCTCCTTTGCTTCTGGGGCTGTCTTCCACTGTCCTTGCTTCTTCCTGTCAAAGTGGGGCATGTACAGGATACCAATTTTCAGAAAGCTTGGAGTGTCATGTTTTTAGTCCCCCTCTTAAAGAAGAAAAACACTCATGCATGTGTAGACATTCTTCTCCCTTTTCCTATAATTTCATATAGTAAGCTGCCTGCTTGTCAGAATGTCTACAGCTATAACTTCATTTTGAGAGGGGTGGTGCAGTATTGAGACTGGAAGCAAATTTCTGAACATTAGGCCTGAGGCAAGAGGCCTGCATCATTAGCACTTCAATGGATCACTCTGAAGGAAGTCGCCAGCAATTTGAATGAATTCCGCAATGCCCTCTTCTCTGAGAGCAATGACTTCATTTTCCATTTTTTTGAACTACTTACATGAAAGAGACAACTATTTCTTCTTCTTAGTACCTCCTAATCGGAGGTGCCAAGAAAGAATGCCACAATAGCAAACCCATGAGGGTGGAGTAATAAATTTGCCTTCGAGGAGATGATATGTTCTCATAAACACACACGTGTACCGATGCACTATAATTTCAGTATGCATATAGTCATGTTTTCCTTAACCCAGAAATCATAATATTGACTAGAACAAAATGATTTCACATTTAAATATCAAAGGACAGTGACCCAGAATGTTAAATTTAAAAAATTATGATTGTATCAACGTTATATGTAAAACACTCTTGTTTCATGCAAATGCTTAACTTCCAGTTTTTGTGGCAGAGCCTCCAGACTGGTAAAGACTGACAAACAGGCACACAAAGTCTTCTTTTAAATTGATTGGAGGGCTTCAGATTGGCACCCTTTATGATTTATTGTTTTAGTCCCTCCATTAGTCCACAACTCTGAGCATCTGAGCATCAGCAGGTATGTTTGGAGTCTGTAGTTTAAAATTAATAGCATTGATTTTCTGGCTCTGGTTAGTTGCACTTTTAAACTGAAATGGTTCTGTTTCATTGCTTCCTGACTTCGTAATCAGTAACTTTGAGTGTCAACATTTCACTTTGAGATTTCTGGTTAATATCTAGAAAAATCTAAAACCATATGGTGTCATTATATGATGTACTGCCTTTGTTCTCTGCAAGCTGGTTTATATTTAATTCATACTTAACTTTCCTTTAAGAGAAAGGGCCACTCTCCTTGAGAGTGTCTTTTCTTTTTCCTTTTTTTCCCAATAAAACTTTTCTTGCTCATGAAGGCTTTGAATGGTCCCGAAATTTCTCTTGGAGTCTTGAAATCAAGAATGAAACCTCTGTGGTGAGGAAGGATGGGGCAGGGGGTTGGGGGTGGGGGGGCAGTGATGTAAGAGAAGGAAAGAGGCCTGGGACTTGAAAAGCAGGTAATTTCTTTGGAAGCAGGCTTTCCTGACATTTACCCTAAACCAAAGTCAAGCTGGGTGGTGGACCATTAAGCCTGAGTCTCACACTCAGCATTGTTCCCCATTCTTCTGCCAGCCTCCAGTGTTTCAGGTACAGTGTCCCATCTATGCCCTGTATCAGTACATACAATATTCTACCTACACTCAGGAGTCCTATTTGGAGTATATAGAAATTACCCTGAAGCTATGTCCATTTCTATCTCTTATTTTACTAGATGCATGAATGATTTCACTAAATTTGCAAAAAATTTCTGGCCTATTTTCCTGTTACATAGCCTTGTCCTCATTTTATTGTTTCTGATACAGAAATTAATGAGATTTTCCTAATGTTTGTATGGGAGAAAGGAGAAAGCATTGATCATACCTAAAGCAAGAACAAATGCTGCCTGTGCTATCTTCTTTACCACTTGGGAAAATTCTACTTATTTCCTAAATCTCTTCTTCCTGATGTAAAGAACCAGAAAGTATGCAAATTGATCTAGGTGTGTCATCAGTCAGGTAACCTCTCCTTTTGAAATAATATGTCTGGTTCAAAAGGGTTGACCCACTGAAACTAAAGCAAAATGGGAAGGCAAACCAGAATGACTATAGAATATTCTAAAAGCAATGGAGGACTTCTTCACAAAAGTAATATTGTCCTCATTTTCCATAATATAAAATAACTCCTTAAAATCAATTGCTCCAAATGAATTTTCTTTGCTTAGGATCTTGAATTCATGTGTGAATGCCCACCAAGCTGTTCTTTGAAATTTAGTGTGTGGGGTCTTGATTATATTAGCAGAATACTGTATTTGTAAGACCCCGGGTTTTTGCTTGTTTTTTTTGACAATGCTACTTTATTCAAGTATATTATTTTATACAATTTAAAAGCAACTCTTTGTATTTATGTGTAATCTTTAATTTTGATACATTGATGGGAGGATTTAAGAACCAGCAGTTCCTTAAAAAGTCACTGAAGTCTTTTCCATTAGTCAGTACCTATTAAAAGATTTCATTGAGGATCCTCATTTTATCAGTTCTGTATTTTGCAATTTGACAATACAAGTAGAAAAATAAAAATAAAACAATGGTGAAGCAACCAGCCCAAAAGGTAGGGAGTTTCTCTTTCTCTATTTTAGAAATTCTGCATAATCTCAGAGAAGTTTCTCTTTGCAAATAGAACGAAATACACAGTGTTTGGGTCTTATGTCTTTAATATTACTACCTGTTATATTTTTCAATACTTCTTATCAGTTTTCTTCTTCCATCAGTTCTTCTTCCATCACCAATTTCTCATCTTCTACTCATTCCCCTTCAACTCTTGCACAAATAAACACAATAATTTTGAATACCATTATTATAATTATTACTGTCTTTCTAAAATCTAGGATACTGAAGTGAATTAAAGAAAATAGTAAGTCTAAAGTTGGAAACATAATATATATTTCAAAACTAGCCTGGACTTAGTTCTCAAGTCTGTAACTAAAAGTTGCACACTTTAAATCAAAGTTTAATATTTGATTAATTTTTGCATCTTTTTTAGAAGTGCAATTTCAAAAACGGACTTTGTGTACAAATATTTTTCTGTTTTAGTTTGTATTAAATTTTAGTTTGAAATTGAGAATTTTCTTCTAACATTTTATTCTAATATAAAGATAATTTGCACCTATATTAATCATATCTAAATATTTTAATATTTCTTTAAGTAACATAGCATTATAGCATTATAAAGATTTCAAGTGTATATCATTATAAATCAGTATATGTATATAACAGATTAAGTTAACCTCTGGCAGTCTAATTGTCTCATTTAACTAAATATGTCTCCTAAGCTGATTCACTGCATCCTCCACCTGTCCCACTCCTACTAATAACTAATTTGATCTTATAGAAAACAATCTATTTCCATTTTATTTTATTTTTCTTTCATTTCTTTCTTACAAAATATGACTGAAGTAAATATCATATTTATCTGTATCCTTCTGACATTTTTCTGAGCATTATACCTCCTAGATCTATGTATATTATTGCAAATAGTAGGAATATCTAGCTATCTGTCTGTCTATATATCTATCTACATATATATACATATATAAATATATGAGCAGAATAGTATTCCATTTTGTTTATAGATCGCATTTGTTTTTTCCATTCATCTATTGAAGGGATCTGAATTTGTTTCCAAATATTAACTCCTCGGAACCCTGGTGAGTTTCTTAAGATTGATTCCAAGAAATGATATGATTCTGACAAAAGTATTTTCAACTGATTTCAAGAGAACTCTTGTAAGTTACCAATTAGTTGCTGTATTATTTAGTAGTTGTTATAGAATTTCCACGTATTTGTCTTTTCATCTGTTCTTCGCATTTTCCTGAAACCCCGAGCTACTATCTGGCACCATTTTTGGTCTACCTAAAGCATATCCTATAGTATTTCATTTTTATGTATCTATTGGTGTCATTTTTTTTTTTAATTTTCTTTTGCTATAGACTTACAGATTTTTCATTTCCGTTGCTGATTTATAGATATTTCATACTCTTTTTGATTCATTATTTCTGTGAGCTCGTTGCGTCGTGATCTAATTACTTTTCTGTCTGCTTTTTAAATTAACTCTTTGATGCCTGTTCCTCAATAGTTTTACTATGATATGTCCATGCATTTTTTTCTTTTAATCTATAAATATTTATTTTCATTTTTAGTAAGCTAGAATAACATTTTCACTATTTTAGTAGTCTTCTCATATGTAATTATTTGTTTACTTATTTGTACCTATTCCATTGTATAATAGAAATTATTTATGAGTCTCTAAATAAAAGTAACTTCCTCTAGCTAGATTCTATTTTTGCCTCAGCTAAGTAGATTGGTAATCCTAGCAATCTGAGGCTATCCTGTATCAAGTCCTTATTTAATGGCTCAAACATGGTGTTAATATGCCTGTTAAGGTATTCTTTTCAGGTTTCTCATTGTCTGACATTATAGAATTTCAACCAAAAGTATTAGAATACACACTGTAGCTACTCATTCTTGTGAATTCCAGAATTTCAATTTTCCTTTTAGTCTAAAGAATTTTCAGAATGCCTTACTCATTGTCTCAGCTCACATGCCTCAGTTTTGAAATGAAAAGGCATCCAGGAGAAAAATAATGCTGATTATTGGGTTTACCTCTCTGCTCTTCATTTGTTTCCTGGATTCTTTGATTCTTGAGACAATGTTGCTTGTGTAGATTCCAGATATATTCAAAAACATAAGAATTTCTTTAACAGTTAGTTTGTCCATATTTACTAGTTGTTTTTAAAAAAAGAAAAAATCTCTTTCAAAAGATTTAAAACTAAGATAATTTCCTAAAAAATAATCTTGAGCAGAATATAAGCAAATTTGATTTATTCAATAGTCATTATATATCTCATTAAATAACAAGATGACCATTGTTGGGATCAAAAGAAAAGTTCCCCCATTTCTCTGAGATGCTTCATAGGCTAGAGAAACAAATTAACACTAGACTCCGTGATTAAGAGAAAAATCAAAATTTAATAACATATGCATGGGTAATTAATATGGTGATAAGTTCTGTGGTAGATGGGAAACTCATTTATATCCTTAACTGAGGTGGAAATAGAAGTGAAGTGTGGGAGAGATAGGAAGGGATCACCAATTTCTAAGAGATAGGTTTTGTAGAGAGGATTATTTACAAATAAACTAATTTTTTTATGAAGACCTTCCAAATTTGTGATGTTCTGGAGAATAAGGGGAAAAAAACATTTCTGGATTTAAAAGATAGAGACTTAAGAGTAACAGATAGTTTTTTGATTAAGGCAAGGGCTAAACTTTTAGGAGAATAGGAATTTCTCCTTTTCCTGTGGGACCGTCCTCTACAGTCCTTGGGTCTTCATTTCAGAGTGGGACATCCACAAGAGACCAATCTTGAAATATCTAGTGTCTTCTATATTAACTCCTTCAGTTCAAATGGTGCTGGACGTCACACCAAAGTGCCTTTAATCTGTAACTTCTGGAGATGCACCTTTGAATAACTTCAGATAGAGGTGCAAAGCTGATGTTAGGACAGAAAAGGAACGAAAACCAAAGGAACAAGACCAGTAGTACCAAAGAGCCTAAAATAAAGAGGAAACCATATAACTTTCTGTAACCATTACCTTAGCTCCTTACCATATTTAGCTCTTCCCTATACCCATACAACTATTACTAATGTCTCCAAATTGCCAATAAAGTTTGGAAGTTCAATCCTGGGAGACTTCTGCTGCTTCTAGAAGAGTCTCTATTCTACTGTCTGAATAATGTTTCCCCTTATTTAAGGAACCCCATTTATAACCCTGGCTGAAATTCATTGGACAGAAACAGACACTTTCTGGTCTTGCCTTCTCTTATCTCTCCTTTAAGAGCATACTTTTTGTTTTTTTAGTAATAAGAAACTTAAGAGAACTGCTGCCCATGGACATCTTCTGAATTAGTTCTTAAGGGCATCAAGAACCCCAAAAGTAGTTATGTAGAGCCCCACAATAATATTCTATTATTCTGAAGATTCTGGGTGAGTTCACCGAGATAAAAAATTGTTATATTTTGAAATATGCACCTTTCTCTTAAATGTTTTGTCATTTTTTTCCTTGAGATAATATCAACCTAAGAGGAAATCATTAATCATTCAATATAGTGTTAGGTAGCATAAGTTTTTCTAATTAATCAAAACCATGTGTTTCACTGTGTATTCACACATTTTATTCATATAGATTTATTTTAACTGCTTGCTGAACCCTTAGACAAATTTCTATAGTATTAACTGCACAGTGCACATTATAATAAAGAAAATACTTTGCGTGATTGCATAGAAAATAGACTTCTCTTGCTGTGACAACATTCCTAATTAGGTGTTGGAAATTTGTAATTTTTGTCAACAGTTACTCAGTTTTTAATATAGTTTATTCAAAGCTACCATGTTTCAGCTATTTAGGGAATAGCCAATATCTATGATGACTAAAAATTTGCAATCCTGTATGGTTTCTAAAGATACTTGCGAAATCAGAGAAGCTGCTATTTCAGCACAGGATTTTAACTGTAATATGGATGATGGGTAGATATATAGATGTATATTTGAACATATTATTCCTATCACAAATAAACAAGACAAGCATACTCTATAGGTAATGAATGAGATGGAAGGAAAAGTAAAATAAACATTCGTGTACCAGGTTATAGAGAGTAAAACAATTTTCTTAAAGTGCTGTTTATTATTCCCTTATTACATTATGAATCTATATAAAATATGAGGGAAAGCAAAAAAATGGTTGCAATTTAGCTGAAATAAAAAAAATTACGTTTTAAAATAATTATGGCTTAGAGTATTTGATGGCTATATAAAAATCATATAACAAAAATAAAGATTTATATTTAAGAATAAATGGAGGCTGTCATTTAGTAATAATGTTTTTGAGTCTATAAAATATGATATTAATCATTGTTGAGAACAGACTTTAGTTTAATCACCAATTATTTTCACTTACTGATGTTTACAGCTTTTTATAATCCTCTTCCTTTTTGTGTAGATGGAACTTAACTTTTCCTTTTAAGTAGTAGACTGTGACAAAGGCAATACTTCATCATTATTCCAATTAGGTTACATTATATGGCCAAGAAGATGGAATATCACTGTTCATGAATGAATTATATTAGATGACTCTTTCATAACTTATGGTACTAGAGACTCACTTTGCAGGCTTAATGAAGTAAATCATAGCTGTGTTGGGGATACCCAAATGACAAGGAAGGCTTTAGGAATTTCAGAAGTCTTTGGTGATCTGACTATGGCTTTCAACTATAACTGGCAAAAATGCAGAGCTCACAGTGATAAACAGTTTTGTAAACATCTTGAATGACCTTAGAATAAAATTTTTTCCCTTCTCTCTAATTATTCCTCCAGATGAGAAAACAAGCAAACAAAACAAAACAAAAACAAAGACATTGATGGCAGACTTGTGAGATTTAACAGAGGGCCTACCTGAGTCATGCCTGAACGTCTCCTTTTCTGAATTAATACACATATGTTGATTTAAGCAGCTTAGTTTGGGGTAATTGTCATGAATCAATAGAAAATTTATAAAACATAATTTGAGTAGAAAAAAAGTATATATATAAATATAATTTGTAAAAGTAAATAATACTCTTATTTTCAGTTCCATCTTTAACATAGTCTGTATATTAACCCTTAACTTTACATAACAAATGACAGCATATATTTAGTTTTTCCTCTCATCTACAATTTGCGCAACTGAATATGTATATTATACAAAGTACTTCATTTAATTCATTTTGTATTAATTTGGCACTCATAATTTAACAGAGCAGATACTTCAAAATAAATCTGAAAATACTAATTTTTCAGTACTTTAAAGAAAATCTATCATCATATGAGAGACAAAGATTGTGTCAAAATGAGAAAGAATTATTATTTAAGAATTATCAATAGAATAGTTTCTTGACTTCCTAAGTTCATGTGATTAATAATATTTTACAAATTGTGTGGCCTATTCAGTAATATAATGAATTATGAGACTTTTGTTCAGGTGCTAACCAAAATTATGTTAGGGTTTTCTCAATTGTAAAACAGCTATAATACTGTCAATACTTTAGCTTTCTTGTCATTACTAAAGATATAATAGGCACTTACAAATAACTCAAAATTAGCAATTCTTATAATTAATACTATTGATTAATTAAAATCATTTACTCTAATATTTTACAAAAATTTTCATTGAAACCACTTTTGCTGGAAATCGAATATTGCTTAAATATTAGTTAACTTCAGTTAAAATGTGTGGAAAATTAAAAGATTAGCATCTATACATAGATAATTTACAGAAAACATCAGGAAGGATATAAAGATTTGAGATATAACAACAAAAGGACCAACTGGGAACCGTGACCCTTGGTTTAGGAGGGATGCTTGTGATAATATGAAGCCCGTTCCCAGTAACTGAAGGGCTTACTGCCAATTAGGTGCCATATCATTTGAAAACTGCACCTGAGAATGGAGCACGTATATCTTGGCATGGAAAGCAGAGGGTCATTCCTTTATGGAACAATATTCTGTGGAGTAGAGATTTCAAGATAAAGAGAGAGTAAAATATGCGGTGAACATAGGAACCAGAAAGTGAAACCTGGTGCCTCCACTATGTTGGAAAAGCAGAATGAAAGCACTTAGGCTAACAAAAGCCTGGTGAATGAGGTGAGGAGTTGAGAGGTATTGCAGAGTCACCTCTGCACCAACTAATTAGATGCCCCCTCACCAGTCCAGAGCATTGCACCACAACTTCTGACTGCTGATAGCCACATACATGGCATCAATAGGCTAGCTAAAGTTAACATCAAGCTTAACTGAAAAAGGCTATAAAACCTGAAGGCTAAAAAGCATGCATTTAGTCATGCAGACTCCAATGCTGTGCACTTGAGCCACATATGCTAGCATCTTTGGGACCTTTTGCTGAGATTCAGTATTGGAGACTTCCTGTCATAAACTGTGCACTCCAAGCCAGCTATGCTGCCTCTCTAAGATTATTCTCTAGACTTCTGATTGAGCTTGTTTAAGTCTGGTTTTGGTATATTAAGAAGTGTGTCTTACCACCGCTCACTACCATAGCCACAAGTTTTACTTCCAGCTATGTATATTGTGTGATGTGTGATGTGTGAATAAGTTGAACATTCAAAAGACAACATAATTTGTAATTATTATTAGCCACTAATGATGGTAGTATCCCATAGATATCCCATAGACCTAACTAAAGGTCTTTATTTGTTGAAACAAAACTAGAGGCAATGGAAACAAAAACAAAAGTAAACAATAGGATCTACATTAAACTAAAAAGTTTCTTCACAGCAAAGGAAACAATGATCTGAAAAATACATTCAATTAAGTGAGAAACAACAGAATACACATGATACATCCAACAAAACTATCAAGATATATAATAACCCATGCAGTTCAAAACAGAGTAACAAACAATGCAACCAAAAAGTTCAGAAGACACTTGTCCAAAAGAAATAGAAATGGCCAACAGGCACATGAAAAAAAATGTTCACCATTATTTGTTATTAAGGAAATACAAATCATAATGAGATATAATCTCACAACTGACAATGGTCTATATAAAAAAATACTAGAAACAACATATGTTGGCAAGGGCATGATAGAAAAGGAATCATTGTATACTGTTCGCAAAACTTAAATTGGTGCAGTCACTTTGGTATATATGTGGAGGTTACTAAAAAACTAAGCATGGAATTACAATATGATATGTCAACACCATTTCTTGGTATCTGTCTAATGAATATGAAAATGCTAATTAGAAAAAATGCACCCAGTGTTCATTATAGCACTATAATACAAACCTATGTGGTCATCAACCGATGACTGGATAAAGAAGATTTCACACACACACACACACACACACACACACACACACACACACGCACGCACACACAAATATTACTAAACTATTAAAAAAAATCTTGCTTTCTGTTCCAACATGAATGGAACTAGAAGGGATTATGCTAATAAATCAGAAAGACAAAAACAACATCAGATTACCTCACCTATATGTGAGGTATAAAAATATAAAGATATAAAAAATGTGATAGACAGAACAAACTTGAAACAACCCTTTAGTCTTTGGCAGCAGAACTGAAGGAACAGAGGGAAACGGTATCAGGATAGGACCAAAGGGTCATGAAGGTACAATTGAGGACTATTAAAATTTGTTTGTTAGTGGATGTGTTGTCTTACCATATATTGAATGCGGAGTCAACATGCACATCTAGAATGTGTTATAAATCAATGCAACTTCAAAAATAATTAATTAAAAATGATTCCTGAACATCTGCAGCACATTGTTAGAAAACATGACTTAAAATCTATATTGTGTATACTTTGAGCAAGCAGTGTAAAAACCTCTAAACATAGATAATAAAATGTAAAAAAAAAATTAAAATAACGTGACTTGCAAATTACAGAGTTTGAGAAGCAGATCTCCAAATATGTAATCTTCAATAATCTTGTAGTGATAATGTATAAAGAGTTTCATCAATTCAATAAGATGGCAAAAGTCATGGAAAAATTCCTGAATATGACAAAATTATTTTTAAGTTAAAAATAATAGTTTATGGTATGAAACACGCATGGGAGTATGTTGTGTACTTAATATTTCTGTCCTTCCAAAATTCATTGAATCCTAACCCTCAAAGTGATGTTATTGATAGGTGGAGAATTTTGTAGGTGCTTTGAGCATGGAGGTGGAGCCCCCATGAATACAAAAGCTGCTTTGGCTCTTCTGCCAGGTGAGGCTATCAAGGGAAGATGCCCATCTAGGAAGCCACCTCATTCAAGGCACTCAATTTGTTGGCAAGTTGATCTTGGAATTTATAGTGTCAGAACTGTGAAAAAACAATATCTGTTATTTATATGCCACCAGTTTATGACTTTTTTTTACAGAAGCCTAAATGGACTAAAAGTGTTACTCATTTAAGATGATTATATATTATAAAACCTGTGAATTACTAAGAGTGTGAAGGTAGGTTTGGATGAAGAAAGAATAAATGTAGTTGCTTTGCTTTTATCAGTCTGGGAAGGCAGACAGAAGGAAACCCAGAAGCAGAGTTAAGAAAACTGATTTCTTCCAAGGCCCTGAAGTAATGATAAAATGTCTTATGAAGTCCATCTTTGAATGATAACTTCTTATTTAGCAATGCCCCAGAAACTCTTTGAAGTTTTTATTCATTGCTACACAAGAGATAATCAGTTGCTAAATTGCCCACATCATAATCCCATTTTTGCTTCTTACCCTCATCTACTGCCACATTAAAAAAAAGGATTCTGTCTAGTCTGCTTTCCTTTGACCCTCCTTGTTATCCACTGACACAAAAGCAGATCTTTTAAAAAATATTCCCTCCAACTCTTGTCAAATAGCATTCCTCACTTCCACTGAAGTACCCTCCTTCAGAGCATCCAATGAATACATTGATGTTGTCAGACTAGGCCTTATTCTAGTATTTCCTAACTGATTAAGCTTTAACAATAGAAACATGATGCTTCTTAAGAGCTGAGAGAGATGTTTTTGCTTCTCAGAAAAGAGAACTAAACATCACAGTTTGAAAGGCAAAGATAAATGTATTTTTAGATAATCAGATATGTTTTAGAAAATAAGATAGAAATTACAAAATAATATAAAATCATAAGAAACAAAAACCGTATTTTAAATTTATAGCTGTTTAAAATTGGTTAAGTAAAGGTAACTAGTGTCTTTTTTTACAATAAGTTATTTGTATGTCTTTAGTTATAAATAAATGCTAAACTTTACCTCCATTCCTATATGTTGAATAAGTTGCGCATTCAATAAAAACTTCTATTTTTTTGGCATATCTTCTGGTTATATAGACTAGAATAATATAACAATAAAATCTGATAAGATACAATATTTAAATTAAAATAAATATTTTAGAGATTTTATGTATCTTGATTATAAATTTCTAATTGCCTTCTTTTTTTATTTTAACAATAGTATCCATAGTAACCAACAATAGAGCAGAAATTGAATGTTTCAATTATTTTACATTGTTCTAATATTCGAAACCATGACTTGGTATCAATATAAAACAGTTCTAATTTTAAATATTTAAAGTCACTAGGGATTTTTCATGAAATTCACATAGAAAAATAATGTCTTGTCTCTGAAAGTAGATCTACATACAAATGTAAACACATTTTATTAGCATCTTAACTGTTGCTCTTCTTTCTCACTTTCTCTGCCCTAAATACTAAGTACTTAGTTGGTAATTAGTACTTTTACAAGAAAATTGCTTCTTTGCTTCAGGTCAGTGAACAGCAATAATTAAAGCAGCTAAAACACTAGGAAAATAGGCTACAAAATAAAAGGACATGGTGACTCAATCCAATTTTTAAGTTGTTAATTAAAATAATCAAAGATGCATGCAAAAGGAAATATGCCTTGTAATCAATATTCATGATTCCATTTTATACTATTGAATACATTTAACTTGTTTTAACCCTTGTTTATTATTATTTGTCTTTCAAGAAGACCTAACTAAATGAATATAGAGATTAATTTTGCTTTGACCAGCTTCATCATGAAAGCTAAAAATAACTAAAAATTAAAAATAAATAAATGACATTCACCAGGTAATCTAGGTGTAGGGTTGTTGTAGGGTAAATATTCCAAGCACACAGTAATATGTTAAAGGTATATAGACAGTAAAATAGAAGTTCAATCTGGGATTCATCAAGTTGCTCTATTTGGGGAAAATTCCTCCAGAGAAATAAATATTTGAAGAAAATACTAAGACTATATTATATTAAAGATTCTTCGTTCATAGTTCTTGTATTTTTTTTTTCAAAAATATTTATTGCTCATCAGGTATTATGTTATTCCTTGAAATACAGCTTTAAAGAAAATAAAATTGACCCATGTGATGGAAAAATATTGACACAAATATAGTTATGGACTTGTATACATGCTACAAGAGGAAAGAATATGGAGCCATATATAATATTATGGATTTTATAAGATGAATTAAATAAACTATTAGATTGTATAAACATGGATTAAAACTATGAAATGTGAAATGCTTATTAAGTAATGCATACTTTAATATGTTGTGATTAAATAATTATTAGATACCTGATAAACATTCTTTGAAAGAAACGCTGTTGTATTCTGTTCAAAATTTTAATAAGAACACTAGAAAAAATACCTCTCATATCAAATATTTTAAGAATAAATGTATGAAATATAATATTAAACTAGTTTTCTCAAGTCATTTCTTTATAAATAGAAAGCAGAACTTCTACAAAGCAATATTGTCTCCTCTAATATATATATTACTACTTTTTTTACTTAGCAATAATCAGAGTAGGAATACTTGAATAAGGAGCATAAAGTACTAATTGATATCTGTACTGAACTAGTAATTTGATACTTCCATGAAGGCTTCCTTAAGTTTATGTAAGAAAGTATTTTGAATAGAAAGTTTAGCATGTGAGGTTTAATAATAGCTCATTATTCTGTTTATATCTTTTATTGTAAACAGCACTGTTGCAGCAAACCAACCTGCATAAAAATAAATACTGAAAGTCCAAATATAGCATTTTCTGAACTCTTGGTATAAATATTCCTATGGTGGCCAACTTCAGTCTGCTAAGTGTTATAACTGAACTTGGAGTTTCAAGAAATGTGCACAATTGCCACTTATAAAGCCAGTTTAATAAGTTGTGTCGAACACAACACTGATACCTTTTCTAATAATATATCTCATCCCAATAAATAGATGTGTGCTACCAATCTATTGATAAACGTGTTGCAGAAATTTTAGTATTTGGAAACATTTAGAAGTAATGTGGAAAGATGTTTAACACAAGTCTCCAATACAGAATCTTTCTCTCTTCTTTTAAATTCCCTATCTTGTTTTCAAGAGAGAAGTTGTTTTCATCAAAAGTGAGATTGTGATTATTTTACTCTGAAAAAATTGCAAGGTAACACTGAAAGGCAGTTGGTTACATTAAGAGGTTACAGAGTTTTGGCAAGCTAAATAACTTTTTGGCTTTTCTTCCCATGGAGGATAATATTGAGCTACATGTTAATTCATCTTGGCATCAATTCTGTTGATTTTAGCTTTGGAAATACTGTCTGGTAGTGTTAAGCTAAAATGTCACTACTCCATGTATCTCATTCCTTTGTGGATAGAAATAGCTTCGTGTGATAACAACCAAATTAATTAAGAAAACCAAATTGTATTAAACGTATAATAAGTGATACTATAACATATTTTTCACATGGTATCATAATTCAGAGATTAAGGATATCAGTAGTGAAACAGCAGGAAAATAATCCACTGAAGACATGTGGTATCATCATCATTTAACAGTGCATCCTGGGAAAGGATTCAAAAGAGTAGAAATGATTGTCATTATACCTCTGTGACAAATCACAAATCAGAGAGAAAGCAAAATTTGGAATAGTAAGTTTATAAATCCAAGAGGGTGATGTATTAAGCAGAAGCTATATTCAAGGGAAAATAAGAAAAGGTAAATGAGAAAACAAAATACTATTTTGAATTATCCAAATGACAAGTTGTGGATAATTACTTTTCATTAAGAGAATAAAATTCATAGCTCTTGGAGTAATTGACTAAAGTGGTCAGCTTCAGAGAGTGGTGGAAAGAAAGGGGTGATTTCTCAAAGATAAAATTTAAAAAAAAACATAAGCAATATTAAAAAATCCATAAAAGAAAATAAGTATAGAGGGTTTTGCAGACTGTTAAAGAATAAATAAGATGTACTGAGACAGTTTCAGTAAGGCTCTGGCATTTGTTACCTGAGGTATTCTCTTTGTGACCAGTGACTTTTCTCACACTAATTGCTTATCTTAATTCCTAACTGTCCAGGTTTAACAGCATGGCATGTGACTTAGAACTAGTCTACATGTAGGGTTCATTCAGAAAAAAAAATTATTCACTTGAAAGATAACCAAGCTTTTCCCCTGAGAGAAATATCTGATTAAATCGAAAATGAGATAAAGGTGAATTTGAGCAGATCTGAACTGGACAGGTGGAAAAGTATTTGCAGAAATATCCGTATGAGAGATCTGGTTGACATGCTTAACTTTTTCATTTAAAATCTTTGATTTTTGATATCAAAGTACAAATTTTACAACAAAATGCTATTTTAAATTCTCCTTTCCTTTCATAATATATTTAATATCATGATGTCTATTCACCTGATCCTTAAGATGTATTGAAGAGTATTTATTCAGCATAGCTATAAGATAGCCTACAAAAGAAATCTCATTTTTGTTAAAAACCATGAAGTGTTTTAGAACTTATCCTATTTTCAATCCTATTTTTAAAGTTAGTATACTACATACACTTTCATAGATAGTGATAGATGACAGGAGTCTCCTGAGTCAAAGAAAAGACAACTTGTTGATCACAGCAATAAACGTAGTCACAGTGAGGTCATTTGTCATGGTCTTTGGACCACCAATTTCTATAGGACCATGAAAGGAGAGACAGAGAATACTTGTCAGCGTATACTTATCTGAGTGAGTTTCATTACAGAAAAGGAACCCCAATACTAAGGAATAAGAATCTGTCATAATGGTTGCCCGCTTGCCTGCTATTTACCCTGGAAGGATAAATTACCTCTCTACCTGGTCTATTCACCACTCAAATATCTTTGGGAAAAAAAAAAAGTCTGGAACAAAATTAAATCTGCTTCTGCCCCAAGATATGCAGAACTATGGAACACCTATAGAGGGTTGTCTCTCAAGGTTTATTCAGCATAAAGATGAGGAAATAACATAGAAGAAAAGAACTTTACTTGGAGTCTATGATGCTAATATAAAAATGAAAGTATTTGATGTTAGGTTTACCTTGGTAATTTTTCAGTAATTTGCTTAAGGTCTTTCAACAAATTACTCATTTTTCAAATGATGCTGCCAGAAAAAAGGCACACACAGAACCCACAAAGAGTGAGAAAGAGAAAACTAGAGGTTAGTATTGTGGTATGAATATTAATGTGCCGGAATTTACTACCAGGAACATGGGAGAAGAGGGAGGTGCCTCCAGATATTGAGAAACACAGAGAGAGCGAGAAATAGAAAAGGTGGGGTCAGAGGGCCAAAAGTCTTTCAGACTGAGAACCCTGAATACCCTGCCTTCCATCTATTTATTAAGTTCATACACAGAATTGCTTCAAGCAGCTTATGCAATTTTATCTTTCCATTGGATTTGCTTATGCAGCCTTTTGTTTTCTAACTACATAACTGCATCTATCTTGTTTTGGGGAGTGAACAGTTGCAGGAACATTGCCCCAGTGCTTTCCCATAGTAACCTTAACCTGGTGCTCCAGGCCTGGTGTTCTTGATGTTCTGGCAACTCCCACTTTGTCTTTGCTCTACTTTCTGCCCCCAACAATAATGTCACCTAAAAAGACAATTAGCCGTTAGAAAATTCCTGGTATAAATTTCCTCTTGAAGAGTTGGTGTGTAGACTAGAGACTGGAAAACTAGAAGCCACAGTAAGTTGGAGAGAGACTTCATTATTTTAGATTTTGTCTTTGAAAATGTCTGAGTCAGAATGATCATACTGCAGGGGAGAATACTTTATTGTTACTGCTTTGGAGAAACAGGTTCACAAGTTGGAAGCAAATGTCTCTTTTAAGATATAAGCTGACAGTCCAGAGAGAGTTAGGAAGTGAAGGAGAAACCCTGAAAATCAACATATTTACAATATATTAAGAAACTTCCATTTGCAATTTTTGTGTGTTTAGAAATTCAACTAATTGTTTTGAAATATTCCATTGTATTTCATTTATCAGACAGATGAAGAGAAGAAATTTGAACTCGGCTGAGGCTAGATCAACAAAAGATGAACGTGGCAAAATGGCATGACATTTATTAGGATAAAATTTGCTAGGGACAAGTTTATATCAAGGTATTGCGACTTCTATTAAACATTAGGAACTCAATTCCTAATATCAAACTCATATATTCAGAGATTTATTTTATTAATAAAGATTACATTTTCTTAGAAAAGTGAACAACAATGTTATACAAATAACCACAACAAATAAAATTTTTCTATAGCATTTTCTTTACAATGTTCAAATAACCCCATAAATATTTCCCTTAATTTATCTAAGTTTCAAGCTAGAATTAAAGGCATCAACTTGATTTTATGGACATTCAGAACAATAAAAAGTAATATAATGAGCAATGGGTTAAGGTTTTGTTTTTGTTGTTGCTTTTATATTGCTAATCAGTGCAATTTGCTACACTTGATTTACACTGGGGAACATATCACTTATTTAAAGAGTCATCGTTTCAGAGAACTAAAGAGTCATTTCATTTCATTTATGAAGAGGAAATATCTAGCTTTTATTTAAATATTCATAAAATCTGAGGAAACAAAATGACTTCATATTTAATTTCCAGGCTATTCTCTATTTTGTTTTAGGGCAGTAAGAAATGTTTGCTTGGATTGTGCTTAATTTCTATCTAGTCATTGGCTTGTGTTTCCAAAATTTGGCAGATTCTCATGTCCCACTCCATTTTTACTAAATTAAAATCTCCAAGGGGAAAACTTGGGAATGTTCAACAATTACACTGATTCTGATGATTACAAGTTGGTAAACTGTCATATGGAATAATTGTTAAAGCTCCGTCTGCACAGGTAAAATAAAAAGATGGATGGGGCCTCAAATGTTGTAAACACCGACATTCAAGTGTTCTTAAGTATAATTCTAACATTCACTCTGGTAGATTTGTTGTGAAAGATGTTAAGTACATTATCATGGTTATCACTCATACTCACTCAGTGAGGCAGGTTAATGACAAACATCCATCTTACTGATTGTGAAATGAGCTAGGTGAAGATCTGGAATTTGTCTAAGGGGGAAATGGAGTACTGAATGCTTGAAATCAGGTATGAAATATGGGCACTTACCAACTTGTCTTAATTTTTTTTGTATCTTTGCATTTTGAATAGGAGCAACATTTGCTTTTACTTTTTGATCCAAGATCAACAGACATTGAGATTCTAAGGACACAGTACTTAATCAGCCTTTTTTCCCCTCCTGGCTTCAAATCCAAAATGTTAAGTACACAAAGAAATACAAAACAATGGCCTCTTCCTAAACATGTATGCTGTCATTGTAATGGGCATCTGTACTGTAAAAGATTCACGTGCTGTAACAGGTCCACTTTCATTTTATTTATTTGTGGAGAGGAAAAAGATTACATTCTGTCAGTATTAGGTTTCTTACTGGAAAATTCAAAATTTCATGTTTCACATATAGACGTAATGATAACATCCACATAAGTATTTTCTTTGCATAGTTTGGCAATGTTTTTCTGTGTTTTAGTGGTGCTGCAGCTCCTAACTACTGGCAGATTCTATGAAGGTGGCATTAAATGAACCATTCTTGTCAATGGGAGCTTTGAATGTGGCTCCAGGGTTGTTGGTACACAGCAGAGAGTGACTAAATATGGTAGAAATAAGCAAATGTTGCACAGATGCTCATAGCCGACTTCTTGGTTTCCGACTTATTAAATGGTCTTTTTGCAAACGTATACATCGTTATTCATGCAGATTTTCTATGGAGGGTGCTTCAGTAGAGGCTGCCTACCCAAAGTTAATGAGAAAAGTGCTAATTAAGCTAGCCATATGTTCAATTGCATTTATAAATGGAAAAATAACCCCCTTTTTTGCTGCTGATACTACCATTGTTGTCATCGCCTGCTGCTGTGGGTGTCACGGAGGCTGTTACTGTTTCGATAGTCTTCTCTGTGCTCCAGCTTGCTCCTCCTAGACCTGCACTCTCTTTCATGAGATATTCTTGGCACGTTCCGCTGAATGCCTGCAATGCTTGCTTATGAAAGTATCTTTCTGGAGATCTGTGTCTGTGTTGAATGCAACTATGTCTTCAGTTTTGCCCTGGGGACATAGATCTTGCGATGCTGCCACAACATACTCTTTCTTTTCAAGCATTTAATCTATTCTGGATCACAAGAGGAGCCCAGGAGTCAGGTTACCCTACACAACCCTGGTTCCTTTCGCAGTGATATTTTAGGCTTCGTTTGGGGCCCTTTCTTCTGTGCAGGTGCAAAACATTTGTTTGATCTTGTATCTTCACTGGAAGTCAGGTAAATACTCATAGTTTAAAAGCTGCACTCCCTTGAGCCTAAAAGTGCTTAGTGAAACATAATTTCCTTTCTCAACCAGCCCTGTCTGAACATTTTTAAACTGTAAAATAAAAACTAATTTCTTGATGGTATCAGACGAGTGTTTGATACTCTTATATTACTCATTTATTTTAAATTGTGTATAACCATGCAGAGTGCACATATTATGATCTAGTTTTTCTAGGGAATAAAAAGAATAATTAGTTTCTACCTCCAATGATCTCATGCCATAGTTATACATGCTTTTTTGCATATATATCTATTATAAACGCTGTGACACTAAGAACAACTATGCTAAACATACATATTGAACAGATATAATGAACTGGTTTGGATAATTCAGATGCCTTGATCAAATGAAGAAAATTTTAAAAAGTTTATACATATATAACATCATGTGGTAAGTATAATTTCAATAATAAGATGCTTTGTAATGTTTTAGCTAATATTTTATGAAAACTGGCTAAGGTCAGTAAATACACACATAGCCTTACATACATGATAGCATTTACTTTTATTGATAAATTAAGTTTCAAAGACTTAACTGACAATCTCAATATCTGACAGTAATAAACAAAGGCAATCTAACTGCAAAATACATACTCCTAATTATTAACCCCAAACAATATAAATATATAATAACTATATTGTATTTTAATTTTTGTATATCAAAATAATATTTCTCAAATTTATTTTGTTATATAATACTGTTATAGAAATCTTGGGATTTTGCTTTCTGATATTATGATTCGATTGAGTGATAACCATCAATAACTATTCTTTCCTGTTTATTGTACTTAAGTCAATTAATGATTCTCACTTTTTAGTAGGATTGTCTTGGGTTTTTCCTCTGAGCTCCTATATCAGCTATAAATACATATGACCTATTTCTTTTTTCAACAATTTGAAATAATCTTCAGTACATTATAAAATAACAGTTATATTAAGCATATTTGCATTGTATCTGGCTTATTCAGAATTCTAAATCTTTCTTGATCTATTTGATATTAGTGTTTGAATTCAGATGGATATCTCTCGGTGTGTATAAAGAAAATTTCCATATATACTGTAACCAGTACTTCTTTTTTTATTAGTAATGAATGTTGAGATTTAGCAAATGCTTATCAGTCTGAGAATTTGATGTTCTTTTTGATCTGTTAATTTGATAAAATCATGTAGTCTGACTTCGTAAGCCGATGAACTTGTTATTCATAAAAAAATACTTGATTTTCTTAATTAATTTTTAATACATAGCTAGATTTGAATTTAGGTGAATTATCATTACATTGTTTCTTTAAAAGTAAATTAACCCAGCTCCTCAAAATAGTAGGTCATCTTTGTTTTCTGCAGGTTTTCTAATATGTATTGTATTCATTATAGGGCATTACAAAATTTGTAACAATGAAACTTAGGATGCTTGATAACATATACTCTTTTATAGCTCTATTAATAGCTCCATATCCACACCCCATAAAAATAAGTATATCCACTTGTATACAAAAAGTGGTTTCTGTAGTGTACGAAAGGAAAAAAAAGCATGCTACTCTAAACCTATTTCATTTTGACTACAAATTGGTATAAATTCATTTTAGAAAATGATCGTAAGACATCTGCTTGTTATTTTTTCTTATTTCATCTGTTTTGATGCTTTTAATATAATATCATTAGGATTTTTAAAACATTTTGAAAATTCTTGCATGATTAGACAGTTATATTACTTCAAATCTAGATAGATTCACTCTTGTTATTTCCTAAGTATGTTGTCTTAGGAGAAATAGTAGGTCAAGGACTGAAATATTCTCATCAAACTACTTTCCTTACATTTGTACCAATTTATAATACTGAGGTATTATATAAACGTAAAAATAATATCAATATTTCTTCAGTGTGGAGTTTGGTGGCCATTTTGGTTAAGTGCTATCTTGCTGTGGCTTGATTTTAGGGAAGCTGATTGCTTTTCTCATTTCTCTGCTATTTGTGGTTCTTCTTTCATGGACTGCCTGTCTATGTTATTTGTTCACTTTTGATTGGAATATTTCTTAAATAGAGATAATTGACATACAACCTTTCATTAATTTTATGTATAACACATAATTATTTGATTTTGTATATATTGTGACATTGTCACCATAATGAGTCTAAGTAATAAGTCTAAAAGTCTGCTATAGTTATAAGAAATAGTTTTTTTCTTATGATGAAAGCATTTCTTTTCCTAACAACTTTTAAATATAAAATACAGTTTCATTAACTATAGACTTATGCTTTCTATTACATTAATATAATTTTTATACCTGAGAGCTTGTACTTTTCAGCCTCTTTCTCTTATTTTGCACACTCACAACCCTCTACTCTACTCCCACCTCTGGTAACCGCCTATCAGTTCTCTGTATGCATTGACTCAGGGTTTTTGTTTGTTCATCTTTTTATTTTTTTTTATTTTCTTTGCTTTCTATTTTAGATTCTACACTAAGTGAAATCATATAATCTTAGTCTTTTTCTGTTTAACTTATTTCACTTACCATAATGCTCTTAAGGTCCATCCATATTGTTAATAATGACAATAAATTACCTGTTTGTGGTACTGAATCTTCCATTATTTATAAAAACAAATTTTTTATCCATTCATCTATCAATGTACACTTCAGTTGTTTTCATATCTAGGTTATTGTAAATAGTTGCAAAATAATCATGGGGGTGCATATACCTCTTTTTAAGTTAGTGGACTCATTTTCTTCAGACAAATATTCAAATATGTAGTGACTAGATCATATGGTAGTTCTATTTTTAATTTTCTAAGAAAAATTTAAACTGTTTTTCATAATGGTTAAACCAATTTTCCTGTCCACCAAATGTACAAAAAAGATCTTTTTTTTCCAACATACTCACCTATGTATTACTGTGCCTTTTTAAGTTAATCATCTAACAGCCAAAAAGTGGTTTATAACTGTAGTTTTGTTTAACATTTCCTCAATAATCTGTGATTTGCACATTTTTGAATTTATTTATTAGTGATTTGTATGTCTTCCATGGAAAAAAAAATCTATTTAGATCCTTTGTCCACTTTTAATTAGATTTTGGGCAGGGGCTTTATTTATTTTTCTATAGAGTCATATGAATTCTTTATATCAGACATTATTTACAAATATTTTCTCCCACGTGGCAGGGTACATTTTCATTGCATTGCCTATTTCCTTTTCTGGAGAGAAGATTTTGATTGTTGCAGTCCCATTTATTCATTTTTACTTTTAGATTCAGAAATAAAAACATCACCAAGAATGATTTCAAGGAGACTATTGTTTATATCTTTTCTAGGATCTATATGAATTCAAGTATTATATTCAAGTTTTTAATTCATTTCGAATTAATTTATTTTGTCTTAGATCATGACCATTTCATTCTTCTGCATGAGGCAATTTGAATGGCCTTTTCTTACTTCGTTGTATCTTCTAAGCTCCTTTGTCATATGTGAGAATATACACATAGGTTCTCAATTTTGTTTCATTGATCTGTGTATCACTTTACATATTGTTTTTGATTATTAACCTTTGTAATATAGCTTGAAGTTGAGGATTGAGATATGTAGATTTTTTTTGTCTTTTTTCTAAGGATTGCTTTATCTATCAGAGCTTTGTGTATTTCCAAATAACATGTATTTTTTTATTTATTTATGTGAATAATGTCATTAAAATTTTGATAGGAATTGCACCACATCTGCATATTGTATTAGGTTATACAGCCATTTAAACATTTTCATTCTTCCAGTTCATGAGCATGGGATATCTTTCTATTTATTTGTGCTTTCTATTTCTTTCAACAATATCTTATAGTTTCCATTGTACAGATCTCTCACTTCCTTGACTCATTTTATTCCTAGGTAGTTATTTAATTATTTTAATAGGATTGTTTTCATGATTTCTCCTTTTGCTTATTTTATTTTTGTCAATAGAAATGTATGTTGAACCTTCCCTGTATCCCTGGAATAAATCCCACTTGGTCATGTTGTGTGATTTTCTATATTCTTGAATATGGTTTGCTAGTATTTTGTGACAGTTTTTTCACTTATGTTCACTAGAGACATCTGGCAATAACTTTTTGTGCATAAAGTCTTTTTTTGGTTTTTGAATCAGGGTAATATTGACTTCAGAGTATGTGAACACTTTTGCTTCATTTTAAATATTAGATTGTTTAAAAAGAATAGGTATTAATTTTTCTTTTAAAGTTTGGCATAATCCACTAGTGAAGTCAAATAACTTTGAACTCTTATTTTTTATTTTCTGAAAGGCTTATTATTACTCTTTCGGTTTCCTCACTAGTGATTTGTCTGCTCAGAATAGATTTTCGTTTTCTTCCGATTCAGTCCTAGACTGTTATATGTTTCTAAGAACTTTGCTCAGTGCTCATGTAGTCATTGAAAGTAATACATGACCATATATATAAATGTTTAAGTTATTTGATTCTATATTAGGTACTATAAATATTTTAAAATTCATTACTAGTATTTAGCGCTGTAAATAAAAACTCCCTTTAAATCAGGTAGTCTACACATGGAATCAAATCTAATCAGTCATATTACTTTGAATACAAAAGGTTATAAAGCAGTATTATGAAAATAACTAAGGTCCATGTAAACAGTACTAAGTCATCTTGAGGAGATTAATACTGATATGTTCTAAAACAAGAAATTATATGAGTAATATAATTGAAAACCTGCTCTCTTGGAAAGTAGACTTGATAAAAATAACAATTGTGAAGTATTAGTAAGGAGTGAATATCTGTTATATTTTGAAAATATCAAACTATAATATACAAATTTGGACGATTACATAAATATTATATATACGCATAGGTATAAACATATATGTAAATTACCTAATAAAATAAATTAGAATGAGTACCTAATAAGTTTAACACAATTACAAACCTAAATTTTTTATATTTTGAAAACATGACCACTTTTCAACGTCATAAACTTGTAAATGCATTTGACCTAATAATGTCACAGTTTGAAAAATATTCATAATTTTTCCTCTAATATATTGTTTAAATATAATTAATCTGAGTTCAGTGGTGCACAGAAACGTTAACAATCTTAATCTAATCAACTTTTGAAATGCTTTGCTGGAGTTGACCTTTCAAAATGTTTTTTAATCAATAATAAAATTTTATTTTGCACCCTATAACGATATTCTGAATGACATTATAGAGCAGTAAGAGGATGTGCACTGGAGCAAACAAGCTTTCATACATCACAGTACATTTTTAGATTACTATGTTAAAGCAGGGGGACCAAAAATTCTACAAGTAAATTAAATGTCTGATGAAGTAGTAGACAGGTTGTCTTCAAATAAACCTTTAATTTGAATAAGTATTTAAAATATATAGTGATTTCTAGGTAAAAATTTCTAGTAGAAAAATCCTCTTTATAATGTTCACTTTAAAAATGACAGTCTTTTGACATTTAACTTAAAATAAGAAACATGACTTAACTGATAGGACAAAATAACTTATTACCTTCAAAGATGTAATCATTCTTGTTTATATATTTTATTGTAGCTCAATAAAAATTGTTAACTAAAATTTTCTTCCATTTAGATAATCACCTTTAATATGGTGGTTTATAGATTTCAGTTAATTTTGGTTATATTGAGTCAATTGTTTCTAGAAAAAGAATGATTTCCTGGGCAATACTGCTTTATTTTAATTTTCATGAAGGTGACTCTCCATGAATCCCAATATTTCCACAACATTTTCAAACAGTATCCTATAAGAGGGGATTCAATTCTTCTAGTCATCATTAATATTTACAATTGCTCTTCAGAATTGCATAGGAATTTCAACTATTCAAATTTTTTTCTAAATTTTTACCTTGTTTTGCTAACATTTCCTTAGATATTCCTTGCATAGCTTTAAAAAATATGTTTTTAATATTTCATACATTTGCTTATATCTTGCTCTTATATTCTTTGTATTTCGTTTTTGTTTCTTAATAATATATCTTGGATTTAGTCTTGTTATGTAGAACCATAGCTTCTTCACTTTCGTTGCTATATCATGTTCTATTTTAGGAATTCATAAAATACAGATTTCCAAATCCATTTAACTGTATATTTGGCAAAATTCTGTTTAGGTTACTTTGAATAAATTGTTATAGACATTCCTACACATTTTCTTGGAATCATGTATGTATAAAGATTTGCTGAGTATATAAAAGGAGAGAATCAATAAAATTTATGTGTTCCAACTTCAATATATTATGACAAATCTTTTTCCAAAATTTGTTTGTACCAATTTTTTACTTCCTTAACAAAATTTTAGTTAACAATTTTTATTGAGCTACAATAAAATATATAAACAAGAATGATTACATCTTTGAAGGTAATATTGGACAACTTTTCCAAAGCAATTGTTTTTTGTAATTGATCTCATAATTGCACGGTTTGATGGAGAAAATTTTCCCAATTATTAATGAGCAAGTTATCAATCTAAATGATGTGTGCTTTTTTTTCCTATTTGGGAGATCTTTTTCCACATAAGGTAATGAGGGTAGTGTCTCATATTACTTTCTAGACACCACATTGCTTTATATCTGGAACTGATACCACAGGAGAATATCAAGAGCTCAATTTAATTCTTCAGTCACCTGTTTCAGATTAAAAATGTCCTCAGCGGTAAAACAGCACTGGATCATGCCATCTTGATGCTCAATGCACGGCAATTCTCCTTACATACAGCTAGCTTTTTTTTTTTTTTTTTTGACATATTTTAAGATATGTTTTAGGTTTTCTCTAATGTAAGTTTTTCTGGAAAAAAACTGGTGCAAATTTACCCATCTTTTATAATCAGTAATATCTGTTTATTTTTATTTGCTTGTGTATTTTTAATATTTTTCTTTGTGATCTTTGAATTTATTCAATATTTTTATTCTTTTATCCATCACATATTTAGACGAAATTTTCCATAGTTTGTGTTTTCCTTTGCATGATGACAATCTTTCATTTTCAAGATTTATTTGATACTTGACTACTGTTGAATATCAGTGAGAGAACAAACTAAATTCTTTGTTTTAGTTATGTTTTTTTTTTAATTGCTGTGAGTATTCTCCTTAAAATTTCTTTTTCTCTTATTCTGTATTTTAGGCCTTTTTGAGAAATATGAGACATCTTAGTTTTGTATTTTGTCATTCTTACAGAGGAAGTGAAATGTTTAAGTATTTGCTCAAAATTTATGTGGGTTTGCTAAAACGTTATGTGCATCTGCATTTAATTGTTAAGATAAAGGTTAAGCATACACTTATTTTATTCAAATAGTTGGAATACCAATGGAAATCCCATAGAGAATTCCTAACAGAGTCATAAATCAGATCAAAAGCTTAATTTTGTTTATTGGTCAAGGATTTTATTTTTATACCTTGCAGAAACACCATCCTTACAAGCCAATTCTGAGAAAATTTCCGTTTTCCCTGTTCAAGTATCAACATTATTCAGTTCAGAAGAGAATGGAAAAAACAGATCATCCCACTCCTTCACCAATCTATCATCTCATTTATTGATTAATTTATTTTTTGTTTTCAAGTGAAATTAAGAGCAGTGTTACTTCATAGGAAATTGTGCTACAGCCCATATGGCGCCAATTAGTGTGTATGCAGAGTTTGAAGCTCAGTCTAATCAGAGCATGGAATATACTGTCAGGCTTGACAAGGCTAAAGATTCCTAGGTTTATGTTGATTTGTGGGTGTGGGATGGGTAGTATCCTCGCTTTATGTTTTCAATATTACTTCCATTTCTTACTCCTGGGATTCTGAAATATGGGGAATTATTTTGTTTTCCTATGTACATACCTCTTTTTCTTCTCAGAATATTTTCACTTCTCAATCATCAAATTATAGTTAATCACTCTTTCTTTTAGTCAGCTTTATCATATTACTTTGTAGAAAAACCTTGGAATTAATCATGTGCAAATGTTTTTATTTCTGAGTTTCTAAGTCATATGTAGATTTTTTTCTATTTTTTTTGTTAAATCTTTATATGTAGGTATAATACATTCCTACTTAAGAGTTTAATTTTTTATTTAAAAAAAAAATCCATGGCACTTATGTATTCAAAAACCTATCCACTCACTACCCTTCAGTAATTTGGAATACATACAGACTACATAACCTCATAAATAGTAATAAAGTATTTCCACAGTAATATTATATGACAGCTTTTTGAATTTCATAATAACAGAATTCTTCTATCAAAGTCTACAGGCATATTTATTATTCATTTAAAAAGTGTGACCACCATATACACACCAAAACACACAGAGTAGATTGTATTAAAAGATATTCTTTAATTGTGAAATATTTTTCTTGTTTCTATTTTAAGGAATATTTAGACCAGTGATTACAAATGTCTGAAGCATTTTTTCATGCTTCTTTCACAGTATAGGAATAACATATGAAAGTCTCTAAACACTGAGAATGATGAGGATTTCAGTCATTGTGGGAATACAAAAAGTTATTATTATTTTGATAATTTTACCAGAGAATGACTGCTCTAATTACAAAGATATTAATAACTTTTTGTTAGAACAGAAAAAATGACAAAATTTTCAGTAAGCGACTCCTCAAACTAAATTATAATTTTAATAAGTATGTATGTATACACAGATATTTATATGCATATATATAATATTTATTATTATTATACGTGTGTGTTGTATGTAAGCATAGAATAGAAAGAAAGAAGCAGTCGGGAATGAAAGCAGACAGGCAAGAAGGGACAGGACTTCATTTAGTTGCTCATTTTAGTTGTCCCCACCGCCATCCCTCAGGCAGTGATCGCAGGTCCCTAGGGCTGAATATGGACTATGCTCTGGATGGGGGATTAACAAGTGAGCAACCAACTATATTCTTAGAAATATTTTCTTAAAATATACTTTCAAGTCTTTGCGTTTTTTAAAGTATTTATTTTGAGGGATTATTCAAATAATAATAGTATTAGTTTTCTCAGAAATCTCTGACATATGTCTCCAGACATATTTCACTAGAACATATTTGAAAATGACAATTTTTCATATATTTTTATGGCTTTTATTGTACATATTTGCATTTCCATAATTGTTCTTTTAGGACATTTGCCTTATTATTTCTAGTAGAAAGCAATATATGCTAACAAAATGTCTCTGAAATATTAGTTTTTCTGAGGTAAGCTTTTATAAATATATTGCCCAAATGATATAAACAGTAATTATTTTTAAGTAAAATGAAATCATTGAATGAGTGAGTTATGTAAATATATTTGTTGAAAGAATTTTGAATTCTAAACAAGAAATGCATAGTTCTGTTTCAGACATTATTTTGTAGGATTTAATCTGTTAAAGTCTGAGGATAACTCTAAGGAGAGTTAAGTTTCTTTTAATCATCTTTGAAATTAAAAAACATACATGGTGATGTGATTTACAAAGAAAAACACAGCAAATATATATGGAGTGTACAAATGTGTTATAGTGCCATACTCGTAGAGAATATAACAACAATTGAGATTTTAATAAAGAATACATAACCTACTGAATGAAACACATCTATGAATACATATAAGATTGAGGCAAACATCATCCAAAAATATAGAAATATGTATTTTCCATACACAAGGTTGGATGATATGTGGAGAGGTGAGATTGATATCCACATGTGATGACAATGGAAAATGAGCTTCATAAGGAAAGAGGTGTGAATAATGTAACAAAGATGTGAAAATTCATACCACAGATGCAGGAATAAAACTAACAAAAATGATATTCAAAGGAAAAAGTCATTAGTTGGAACAAATATGATAGATATATTAGATAATGACCAAGTTTTAAAAAATTTCATAAGAAATTGAGATCACATGGATAAGAAGGGAATCATTGGAGGATTTTCGGTCATGATAGTGAATGTGTTTTCTGTTTTTATTTTAAAATACAACTGATTCAAATATGAAAGGAGAAATTTGTGGGTTTTTTCTTTTTTACATTTTAAGCATAATTTGTATCTTTGATCAAAATAGATGCTTATGTATTCCAAACTCTCTTATTCTGTCCTGTACTCAGCTCCTAGCTCTAACCTTTTATATCCTAAACATTCTTGCATTATATATTGGTGAAATAATAAAATGGGTTAATGAAGATAGTTAAGAGTTAGGATAATCAGAAAAATTAGATTTCCATCAGAAAAAAAATATAAGGTTTCCAGTCTCTGAAAAATTAATGCATTTTTTGACATTGAGGATGAAAATGAAAAGTCAAATCTAAAAAACATTTCTGAAGTAGAACTAGCACATTTAGTTGTTAATTGGTAACTTTCTATTCATTACCTCTTATGCTCTGGGTCCACATTTAATTTTCTAATCTGAATAAGATAGAGTTATAGCTCTTTTTTCCTTTGTCTTTCTGAAATATTTAAAAACATTGTGCATTACCACCTGTAACAATAGTGAGGACATTGATTTTAAATGATGATTACAAAAAGAAGCACATTTCCAGTGAAAGAAATAATTTGTCATGATAAGAATATGTTGAATTTAAATCATCTGCAACATACCCACTAAGAGATTCCTTCTCTGGTGATGAAAATAAAGGACATCTTTAAGCTGAAGATCAATCTTCATAGTGGAATTAAACTGATATTGCAGGAATACAAGAAACCAACCAGAAAGAAAGAATAATTAGGGAAGACTGTACACAGAGCTCAATCATTTATTCATGTAGCTAAAAATATTTTTATGGAATAAGAATAGAATATTTAATATTGGATTAGTAACAAGATATTCAAAAGACATTTAAATCATATTCCTTATCTTAAAACATCTGTTACAGGAAAAACAAAGTTGATATAATGTAAAAGCACATCCCAAGTGCACTGCTTATGCAGAAAAATAACTTGCTTGACAATTCTAAGGAATATTTATAGAGAAAATGCCTAGTATTTTCTTTTCTTTGAAGAACGATTTAGTAAATATTTTCAAGTTTCCAGACCATATGGTTTCATTCACAAGTACTCAACTCTACCAAATCAATTTCCATGTCAGAAACAACATGGAAAGAAATGGCTTTTATAGTGTTCCAACCAAACTTTATTTACAAAAGCAGGAGAGAAGACAGATTTAGCTGGCAGGTCATAGTATCCAACCTCTAATGTAGAAGTTTATGAGTGGGTACATCTAAATGAGTAAAAATTTCTAAAACATATAGATACAAATCAAGTATAGCATTATTTTCAATTTTTCCTCTATTCTAGTAGACTCCATGTAAATAAATATGTTGTTTCTTTATTCAGTGAAATGAAAAATACTTTATGTGATATAGACAGTACATTTGAATTATATAAAACATCCCATTTAAAGTTTTTCTTTTTTTCTTTATTGAACTCTATAGACAGTATATTCCATCATTATTTTACTTAATGGACACCTTACTATATGCTTGTATATATATAATATATATTGCATATATACACTGGTGATAGCAGTGAAAAATGAGCTTCAGAAAGGCTTTAAATAGGAAAAGAGGTGTGGACAATGCCACAAAGATGTGAAAGTTCATACAGCAGAGCTGTATATATAAATTGCTTTTTCCAGTATATTGGATGTTGATATTTTCTTTCTCCTTACACATCTAACTCATCTTACACTACTCTAATTCTCTGCAAAAGAGGTTGTTTTTTAATTCATTTCTATGGATAAAGTTGGATAAATACCAAAATATATCTTCTTTCCTTTTTCTAAGGTTGAACAATGCATACTCCTAGGAAAACCTTTTTGTTCATGCACTAAAAATCAACTCTCACCACTTTTCTAAGTTTCTTCTGTTATGTTAAAAATAAATAGTCCTCTTTTTCCTCTCAATTCTTTATTTCAGCATATAGCCATGATTTCATTTCTTCCAGTTAAAAAAAAATAAAACATCTATTTCCCCTTTTCTTATCATCTCTTTTTCTTTTTCCCCTTACAATAAAACTCCTTGAAAAAGCCATTTATATTGCTGTTTCAAATTTCTCTCCTTTCATTCTTTTCAAAGCCTATTTCAATCACACTTTCACCCACCTGCCCTAGTAAAAATCAAAATTCACCTCCACAGTGTTAAATACAAAAGTCAATTCTCGTTCCTCACCTTTATTAACCTATCAGCAGAAATATAAAAAAAAATTTCTCCGTTTGTTGAAACACTTTCTTTATTGGTCTGGGATACTACATACTTCGTTTTTCTTTTCACCTCTTGTATTTTATTATTATCCTTTGTTGAACTGCTTTGTTCTTCCTAAACTCTAAGCTGTGGAATGATGCAGGGATAATTTGCTCTATTTTATTGCTGCACTAAGTACTGCACATATTTCATTAGTCTTATTGTCTTAAATACTCTATATATCCTGATGATGATAAAATTTATATCTTTTTTCTCAGTTCTTTTAAACTAGCATAAATCAAGCAGTGAGCTAAAATACATATGTCTGGGTGTCTAAATAAGATATTGGGTTTATTATGACTTGAATATGAGCTTCGAGTATTCTTCATATTTGTTTCTATCTGTGTTTTCATTATTATAAATGACAATTTGATTCTTCCACTTAGTTGAACTAAAGTAATTTTGAGTGATTTTAAATTATTTCAAAACCAGTTCAATATATCAATTGGCTATACCATCAACTATAAAGAAAATAGCTATGTCTTCTAAGTTCAAGTCACCATTGTATGTGCCTAGAATGTTGTAATAGTTTTCTTACTAGTTTTTCTGCTTTGTCTCTGAGCCACCTAGCTTATTTTCAACCATTAGCCAGAGAACAATCTGTTGAAATATTAAATAGAGGTCACATCCTGTCATTCCTCTCTCAAGCAATGTCCAAAATCTTAGGAATGACTTTTAAGGATATGTATGATTTGACTCCCTCCTTCCTCAATGCCAGCCTAAGCCAGTTTTCTGTCATCATCTTCTACTAAATTATTTAGTTTCTTGTTTTTTTATTCTGCAACCACACTAGCCTCTTCACTATGTCTTGAACTGCCTCAGTAATTCAGCAGTTGTTACTCCTAGTGCCTGAAATGTTCTTGCAGAAAATTGTTTCCTCATTTCCATAGTCTTTTAGCTAAACATTTTATCTTTAGAGTTCTCTTCAATATTCACTGTTTTTCATTTTTCCCAGCTCTCCCCAATATTTTCAAGTCCATTCCATGCTTTTTCTTTCTCCTTGAAATACGTAAATATTTTATTTATAATTATGCTATTTTTCTCCCCTTGGAGGCTTAATGAGGCTATAGTTTTGTATAATGCTTTTTCTCCAATACTTGGATAGACCTGAGAGAATTATGCTTAACAGTAAGTAAGAAGAAAGTTGAAAATGGTATGATTTCAGTTATATGTGGCATATAGAGAAACCAAACAAACATGAAATAAATCAAACAAATGTAGACTGTTGGTATTTAGAATCAAATTAGAATTAATTAGAAGGGAAGGGGGAGAAAATGGTCTATTAGGAATAAAAATGATCAATTACATAGTGAATAGTAAACTTGGACTGTTGGTTGTAAACATAATACATTATTTATAGCTATTGATTTATAATGATGCACACCTTAAACCTATGTAATGTTATGAGGCAATATTCCTTCATTTTTTTTTCTTAAAGAATGGCGATGGCAGGAATGAAGGTAAATAGAGACTTGAAAGCAAGAAGAGTAGGAGGAGAAATATTTTATTTATTTTATTTAGTGGTTCATCTTGGTAGTTCCCTTATCCAGCTGGGTCACAAACCTTGACTGGTCCTTGGGATGTATATGGACTGCTTCTGGTAAACTTTATCATTAAGTACCAGGGGATGCCATCCTTCAATTCAATTTAAAACATTCTTCAGAACAGAATACAATCAACATTCATTGAATGAACAAGAATGGAATTATTTTCTCAGATATTGTCATATATTGGATCTATTTGTGAATCATTACTTAACACTTGTTGTAAATTGTAAGCCTAGACTGTCAATAAGACAGTTTGTTAGCTTCTTTTTTAGTTTTTATTTTAAGTTAGTATCCTAGTATTTATTCATTTACTGTTGATTGTATTAGATTATTCACCTCTAAATATGTGCATGTACTAATCCTCAGAGAATTTGTAGATCTTTAAATAAGGATCTTGAGATAGAAAGATGATTCTGTATTGTCTGGATCAGTCCATATAAACATGAAGACTATAAAGGAGAGAAGAAGGCAGGAGAATAAAAAGTTGATGTGATTATGGAGTCAGGCAATAGAGAAATATGAATAAAGAAGGAAACCATAAGCCAAGAAATGAGGGTAACCCGTAGACTCAGAGAGGCAAATAAATTTATTTTCTTGTTGAGCTTCCAAAAGAAATGCAATCCTGCCAACACCTTGATTTCAGCCTAAAGAGATGATTTTGGATTTCTTGCTTTCCTACTAAATGATAATAGAATTATGTTCTTTTGCACCAGTTGGTGGTTGTTTGATACAACATCAATAATAAACTAATATAATAAAAATATTATCTTTTCTAAAAAGGGGCTATTGACTCCATGACGCTTTTCTTCAAACATTTTATCTTGTCACATCTTTTCTTACCCTCAGCACAAATTTTTACCTCTTATTTCAGAACAAAATAATTAACAGACTATTTTCATATGCAAGGTACATCCATTACATTAGTGAAAATGAATTAATATCACTTTATTAGAGAATTAATAAAGATATAGAATCAATATAGGTCAATGAAGACAAGAGATTTCTCTAGTGTTGAATCAATTGTAGGATACTAGCACTACTAATACGCACACACACTGTTACAGGAAATCAGATTTTAGGATTAAGTTGATAACCATATTGTACAAACTATGTAACTGTTATCCCTGATTATAGAATTTATAATAATCAAAATATAGAGGTTGAGATGGTAAGGTTAGAGTTGAGAGTAATACAATATAGTTTTTTAATGTAAGAAACATAATTTATGAAAATCAGATGATTTTTCTAGTCCAATGTTTATGCAAGTGGTAAATCCAAGAATTAAGTTTAAGTCATCTGACAATCAATTATTTTACCTTCTTTTATTGCCTTTCTAATATTTCTCTCTTTTGAATACATTTTGCCATCCTCTGAAAATCCTATCAAACTAATGTATTAACCTTTTTAGTCACTTTAAAATCTACTCAGAAATGATAATTTATACTTTGTTCTTTATTGTCAGGACCTGTCATTCAGAAAAAAAAATTATTGTGAATTTAGTTCATTGGGAAATTGCATATTATTTACTCTTTTATATAAAAGATTTTTGTCACTGCAATTTTAAAAGTCAGATAACTTATCATTACACTCTACGGATTGCCAGCAATGATGGTCACAACCTTTGCTCCTTTTCAACAGCTATAATTTTGCGACATGTTGTTTCATGCTCTCTATTGTTTAATTTGAGACTTTCTATAACTAACTGAATATGCATCTTGTACTGCACATGGCCATATAGTCATTGCACTCTTTAGACTATTAGTTTGTACAATTTCTATAGGTGGTCTCAAATGCCAATAATGCATAAGCTTCTGTAACTATGTTATAAAGTCTGTATTTATATATATTTTTCAAAGTCAAGTTAAATCCATGAGACAATATTATATCTAAAAGTTGTGTATTAACTTCATTCTCCCTTCTTAAAAAATAGAGATTCATGATTATAAAAACACTTCAATTAAAACCAATTCTAAAAAGTTGTGGAAGAAACCAGCATTGCACAGAATATTTAATGTATCCATTATTTGACTTGAGTGGGTTCAATTTCAAAATATTGCTCTACATATCCATTAGTTATTAATCATTTCAATATTTCCATATTATATTGTCCTATATATATATATACTATTGGTAAGTTTTTGATATCAGAAATAATTTTATATACTACAGAAAAACTTTTATTAGTATTCATTCAGTGTCTAAAAACCTCTGTCTAATTAAGCTATTGACAACTGCTTGGCTTGAAAAACTATTTATTATGATTTGTTCGATATACTTATATTTGCATAATAGAAATGGCAAACCAAATGAACATTTCAGACACCAGAAGAAATATTATTTATATGTGAGCACAATTAAATTATTAGTCCTTTTGAAATAAAATTATCTGCACAAATGTTTATGAAAAGTTAACTATGCATGTTATGCATAGCATGCCATACTATCTTTGAAACACTGATGATCTTTCAAATAGGTAAACGTGATAGTTAACTTTTTTTCTTTATTTTTGCTTCCATCTTTGAAGCAGTCACTATGACATGGTCACAATTGACTCAAATTTCATTTATCTGATTTTCCTAAGGCGGGGAAAAAAAAACAGATAGCTGAACAACATACAAATTTTTAATTCCAAATAAATGCATATTTTACCATAATGTAGATGTATCTTACTTTCATATAGCCACCAGCACATGGCAAAGAGTCTTTCCATGAGACTTGTCATTATAGAAGAGCTGATTTATTAGCGTTTTTAAAAATGTATATTTTTCTTATTAAAATTTTGTAAAAATTATTAAGCATTATAATTAAAGAAGTTTAATTTCCTATCAGATTGAATAGTGTCTGAATATTTTACTCTCATCTTCTAGGATATTTGTCTGATTTTCATTTAAATATAATCTATAACCTTTTCCTAATTAGTCTTTGTATAACATCCACCATTTTTCAGACGATGGGTTCTCCTTCCATCTTTTTCCTTTATATGAACCCATTAATCCTGATAAATGCTTTCATTTGTTGAATAGATGCTGATTTTTGTTTTCACATACAAGTTTTTGTTCACTTTTTATGATTTCATAGATATTAGCTAAATTTTACCTATGTTTTTAACCAGATACCTACTTAAAAAAAATGTTAAACCCATAAATCAACATGCTCCTAATTATTAAAGTCATAAAATATAGACATGATATCACTCTTTCTTAGCAGTTTTTGTTTTCAATAACCTTCTTTACAACATATACTCATGTAATTTTACAAGTTTACCTTGAGTTTTTTGTTTTAGAGGAAGAAAAACAGGCAGGAAGGAAGCAGTATTTTTATTTATTGGTCAATTTCAGGATCTCCCTGGCAACCCAATCCTGGAATTTACTTGTCTATGCCCCAGATGCAGACTTAAGGAACTTACATTACTCTAAATATATTAGATTACCTTTAGTTTTAACTTATTGTTAGACCCCAAATACAGGCATAGGCAGGCACAGAAGAGTTGTGGACAAGAGTTTTCTTGCTGACATTGAGTCTTAATCATTACAAACAACGGGAACACTAATTCACGTCAAATGATGACATTTAATCGACCTATTCAAAGACTTTATGGAAAATCCCTCTAATATTTTAAACAGATTTTGAGATTTAATTCACATATCATATAACTCACCTGGTTAAATTGTATAAATCATTTAACTTTAGTATATTCACAGAGTTGTGTTTTATAACTAAAATCAATTTTAGATAATTTTCATCACTCCAATAAGAAATTATATACCTGGTAACAGACACTTCTCATGCCCCACCAACTAGTTGTCAAGACCTGTGTTAAATGCACTTCTGCTTTCTATTTTTATAGATTTGTCTAGTTTGTACATTTCATATAAATATAATCATATATGTTAGTTATCATAGAATTTATCATAATGTCTTTAAGGTTTGCCTAAGTTGAAACATTTATCATTAACTACTACTTTTTATTGATAACAATATTCCGTTACATGTTTGTATCATATTTTGTTTATCTGTTCATCAATTTATGCACATTTAGACTGTTTATATTTTTAGACTGCTAGAAATATAAATGCTATGAAGCATCTAAGTAAAAATATTTATGGATACAATTTTTTATCTTGAACATATACCTACAAGTTGATTATTGAGTCAGTGGCAAATTAAAAAAAAAAATTGAAGAAAAATTACCTCATAATATTACATAGGTTTAAGGGGTGCATCATCATAAATCAACATCTGTATATAATAAGTAAAATTTTCCATCAACAGTCCAAATCTATCCTTCACTATATAATTGACCGCTTTTACCTGATTTATCTATAGTTTCTCCATATATCACTTTTGAGTGAAATCATGTTTGTCTTTCTCCTTTTAACCTAATTTACTAAGAATAATTCCCTCTAGGTTTATCTAAGTTGTTGCAAATGGCTGGACTTCCTCTTTTTAATAACTGAGTGTGTGTGTGTGTGTGTGTGTGTGTGTGTGTTTATACACATTTTTTTACTCACTTATTTTTCCATGGGCACTTAGGTTTCCATCTTTTGCCTACTGTATTGTACTGACTGGGACTTCCAACTCTATTAAATAATAGTGGTGAGAGTGGACATTCTTGTGTTCTTCTTGTTCCAAGAGGGAACACTACTTTTTCTCCATTGTATGCGCTGTTTATAAGTATGTCAAATATAGTTTTTATTATATTGAGATATACTCTATTTATACACATTTTTGGAGATCTTTCAACATCAAAGTTTATTTAATCTTATCAACTGTTTTTTTTCTGTCTATTGCTATTCTCATATTATTTTGTCCTTTTTATTGAAGTAGTATATATATATATATCAAATTTACTGATTTTTATAATTTGAATCATACTTGAATCCTTAATGTTAATCTCATTTGACTGTGGTGTATTTTAATGAGCTTTGAATTAAGTTGGTTAATATATTGTTCAAACGTTTTTGCCTCAATATTCAAATACCACTTTTATGTTTAACATTTTGAGAAATTTCTGGTATTTTTCAAAATGATCGTGCCATTTATATTCCCATATCAATGCATGAGAATATCAATTTCTCCAATACTTATCCAAAAGTGTTTATCTATATTTTTTATTATAACTTTTCTTTTGGATGAGAAATGCCACTTAAATGTCATTTTAAATTACACAGCCAAAAAATTTAATGATGTCAAATTCTGTTCTTGGCATAGACACATGTATTTCAATACATATACACACATACAGATGTATACATATATATAATAAAGTCTATTATTTACTTGCAACAATCCTTGAGACAATCTATCAGAAATGAATGGAAAATATTTTCTCTTTATTAAAAATCTTTCAATATTTTGATAGTGCTCTTTGAATCACAAACATTTTTAATTTTGAAAGAGTATATTATAATCCATATTATCCTTTTGACACTTGTGCTTTTGATATCACACCAAAGACACTATTGTCTATTCTGAGGTCATGAAAATGAGCAACTATGTTTTCTTTTAAGATTTCAATAGTTTTTACTCTTGCATTGAGGTATATGATTTACATTTATTTATTTTTTGTATGATTTTAAAAGTGACTCCAACTTTTGGGTTTTTTCTGCCACGTGGTTGGATATACAATTATTCTGGCACTACTTAATAACGACTGTTCTTTGTCTATTGGAATTTTGCAAATACACTTGTTGAAAACCACTGATCATGAATGTTAAGAGCTTTTTTCTTCAACCTCGGTTTTGTGCCACTGATGCAGACATCTAACCTTAGAACAATGTCACAATTTCTTGATTAGATTTGCAGTAAATTTTGAAATGGAAAAGTGATATTCTTCCATCTAATTTCTTTTTCAATAGCATTTTGACTATTTTTGAGGCTTTTGTTTTCTTCTGAAATGTCTAATGGCTTGGGAATTTCTGAAAAATAATTAGCTGAAATTTTAATAGGAATGGTGTTCATCCTAAATAAATATATATAGTTGATAAATTCATTCACATATAGCCTTTTCTTCTAGAATGATAAATTATGAGGTTGCCTCTCACTCATTAAAGTGTCTTTCATTTTTATTTGATTAGGCTCATTAAACAATAGCTAACCTAGCAATATTATTAAGTGGTTTAGGTAAATCACATTGTCTAATGATATAAATATATATATGTAGTATATATATAATGTACACACTTATAGAGAGAGATCAATCTACTATTTATTTTGAAACTTTTGAATACATTCCTGTATTTTCACCAATCTGTAAAATATACTCACTTAAGAAGGCAAAGAAAATAAACTCTGGAATTGAGACACATCAATTCAGTGAATTTTAAAATGATTTTTAGTACCTTAGTATTTAACATAGAGGAACAAAATATAAAGAAGAATTAAGGGACATGGATAGTTATTAATTCCAGTATTTTGCTAATAGAAAAATAAAATAGAGAAAATGATCATTTAAAGTTACCTTAAGTGATTTTTATAGATTTAATTGAAAACAAATTCTCACTACAAAAGTACACTCTGAATTTAGAACAGAATTTCTAAATTAAATTGAATTTAGTTATGTTTGCTATTTTCCAAAAGTCTTTAACGTGTCTGTTCCAAAGAACTTATATATGCATGGATTTAATTCCTATCTATGCCAACATATTATTAATGCTATGACCCAGGAATTAAATAAAATCATAGGTCTAAGAATGGGTAAAAGTAGAGGAGAAAACAAGGCAATTTGGTAGCTGATAAAAAGGTAAATATATGGTCCATGATTTAATTGATACAGGGAACTTGAATGTCCAAATAGAGCAAGGCAATAAAGAACTTTTATTTTTTAAAATTCAAAATTCTCAAACGTCTAAGGAATTTTTGATATCATCTATGTGATTTGTAGTCTCTAAATTCTGAGCAATACTAACAAAATAATATAACCTCAGCATAATGTACCTCATAACTGGTGTGTTGAAATAAAATATAGCATTTAAGAAACAAAAAAGCAAAGCTAAGCAGTAAAATGGAAAAAAATGGAGACCATGAAAATACGTTAACGAAAGTCGTAACAAGTACAATAATGTTATTCTAAATCAAATAAATGATGAAAAATAAGCCCGGCAGTATTTGTATATGAATTTTTTGGCTTAAATTCATGCTATTAAGCAGCTAATTCATCTAAACTTTCACTTCTAAAATTGATAATAATAGTAGTGGTTTTTAGACTCAAATTAATTGTATACATAAGCTCTCTATGTTTACTATTACTACTAGTGGAATAATTTTATTTTAATTAAATAACTTCAATTACTATTTAACAACATCTCTTTGTTTAAAAACACAGCTGCTACTTGAGGTCATGTGTAAAATTTATGCTTCTTAGTTATTTACCTCTCATGGAATTCTTATTTCGATTAATGAAAATATATTCTATTGGTTTATGTCTTAGCAGAGCATTTTGCAGCACCAGCAAATGAGTAGAATAGTGATGGTTATTTGATATTTACAACTTCCATAGGAAGCAAACATTTATTTTAGCTTTTACCATCAATTTTAAAGATTGTGTATTATTAACTAAATGTCACAATAATCTCCTGAAATTATTTTAATAAATTTTAAAATAATATTCTAAATGAATTATAAGAAGCTTTTATATAACATAACTTGAAAATATATTTGTCATTAGAGTATCTTATAGTCTTTAATGAATATTTGGGGTTAAAATACTGAATTATGTTTTAAGTGGTTATAATTACAGAAGAGGTACACAGATACATTCACATAGTATTATATTTTCTTTCTTTTTTTGCAGAAATTTTTATTTTTCTCAGCCTGTGAATATACTTGGAAATAGTTTTTTAATCTAATTATTGTGGGAACTTTCTGTATTATATTTGTTCCACCAGCAGTTGTACTTAGAGTATTAATATTGAGAAGTTCTAAAATCGATTATAATATATTGCTGAACAGTTGCATCTTTTTTTTTTTTTTTTTACTTTGGATTAAGGCATCATTTATATTATATTTAGAAACAATTTTGAAAGTAGATAATCTATTTTTTTGACTTTGTAGTTTGAAATATTTTGTTCTAATCTATTTTTATTACAAAGTTGCCAACACATCATGTTTTAATTAAAAAATACCAAAGAAGTACATCTGATTATCATAGCTGAGAGGAAAGTTGCTATTCTAATATGCTACTCTAAAAATTTTGCACCTTCAGAATTAAAAGGGCAATCATCAAAGTAAAATATTAGTCTTAAATTTCTTAGTTGGTATTTTGTCAACAACTCATAATTATGCATTATGCTCATTTAAGGAAGTATAAAGGATATCTCATTTTCAAATCAAATTTATAGTATACCATAGCTCTGATTTTAATTCCAATATGTCAAAGGGGTAAATCACTTCTGACAATAATATCATTTTTACATAATCCTTTATATCATTTATGTTTCACATCATATTTTTCATGTTACTTTAATATGTGATCCTGGAATCTATCACTATGGAGGAATTATCATTTGAGAGCTTTTATGTCCTGGATGAAGTCATTTTAATTCTAGTTGATAGTATCAAGAGTTTATTTTTAGTGAAGTGACCTATGCCTCAATAGTGAGCATCCATAGCAGAAATGAAGAATGGCTGATACCACCCATAAAACAATCTTATGTTTTTCACAAGGCAGTGAGCTAAAAAGGTACTGTAAGCCTTGAGGCCAATGTTGTAGACATAATTCTTAAAGTATGTTCTGCTTGTAGTAAATATTGACTGCATCATAGATTGGTCTTTCCACTCATAAATTCTGGAGCTCGAGTCCCTTTAGTATTATGTCACATTTTGATTTAAGAAAGGTATTCATGAAGTATTATTAAATCTTTTCAAATCACTAGCATGCCACCCTTTCTACACAACCGCAGAGTTATTCAACCAATGATCACCATGTCATCTAGTTTAATCTCATATCTCATGTTTCCATCTCATCTTTAATCATCTCAGTGGGGATGTCAGTTCCTACTTGGCAACATTGCAGTAAGAACCATCTATTTGCTTCAGCAAATGTGGAAGGTATTTATAAGGTATGATATATAAATTTGAAGACCGTTTAATTCCCAGTATACCTCATGTGCTGACTAATATCTTTAGCTTCCTTTATAAGACCAGAGTGCCAAAATTTTAACTACACACTACATTGCAAAAGAAAAGGTGTTAAATTTAAGTTGATTATAAAAACTAAAAATCATCAACAAAGGTGTAATATATTAAATTGCTATCCATAGTCTGAAAATCTATGTTTTTTTCAAAAATTAAGGAGTGGTATTTGATTTCAAGATTCTGAGAATTTTGAGCATTGTTTACACATCATATTTCATCTTTTTTATGTTGCTATGCTTTTGAAATTAAATTCTATTAATTTCTCAAAACAACAAAACAAAACAAAAACACAGTATTTGTCTTGACACAGGGTGCCCTACAGTCAAGGGGTTTTTAAATCTATCATTCCTAAAACATTGAGACTAAAATTTAAACAGTATTACAATTGTAATTACACGAAGTAAAAATGCCTAAAAATATTTCCAGTTTTGTTTACCAAAATGCTCTTGAAGATCACTGGTCTTTCAAATAAAAATAGATATACATTTACACATATTCACATATATTCCTTTGATCATAAGAAAAGCAAAACAAGCTTAATACTATTTGCATAATATAAAAACTTAGAAAAATATTCAGAAATGGATGCTGTTTTACAGCAGTCACTAATATAATGATCTTCCTGGAGTATAGATCATATTTATAATCAATTTCAATGAGAAGTTGTTGTCTTAAATGGAGAGTGTTCTTCAATATATGTGTATATTCATATAATTTGACTAACACTGGACAGCCCATTTCTACCACTCTACCTCCACCACTGGCAGGATCCTTATTATTAAGGAGTAAATATGTCTCACATGACTGAGGAAGAGGGTTTCTGAATAATTAATTTATTACTGCCTACCAAAAAGGTTAGAACTCATTTGGTCCATTGAGATATAGTATAAGAAAGGAAGTATTTATTTGTTTAAAAATTAAGACTAAATGTTAGGTATATATTCTAAAACAAAATAGAAACCATCAAACAAAATGCAAGTAAAGGTTTATCGACGATATGATTTATTTACATTCTACCCCTTAACTAGATATTACATGAAACAGAGAGCTGTCTACTTAATACTAGATATATATTTAAATTGTGTTGCTACAGTCAGTGAAGTGTTAGTCTTGAAAATTCAGAAATTTAATTTCAAATCCAGGTTTCCATAATTCTGTCCTATATAACAACATAGTCTTAAATATTAGAAAGAGAGAGAAAAGATCACCACGACTATTTACAATGAATAAAACCAATACCTAATAAATAAGTGATAATGTTAATTATTTTAAGAATTTTGCAAAGTGGTGCTATCACTGAGTCAAAGATTTAGGGCTAATATCAAAAAAAATTGAAGCAAGTAAGTTGATTAATACTGAAATCCTTTTGTTGATTTGTTTCTCAGAGATAACATTCAGAAAGCAAACTCTCCAAATATTTTCAGTGACATTAAGTGGTGTATCATTATTTGCTACAGGAATGTTGGACATAAACAATGCTATTTTTATTTCTAAGTGGTCAACTAGAAGGAAGAAATGAATAGGTATTTTTCTCAGTGTTTCTTGAATTAGAAGGACAACTATATATTGGCACTTTCTTGCTATAAAATAATAATAGCAATATATGTTCTTGTTTTGGAAGATTTTTTAAAAATTAAGTTGTAGAACATTTTTGTATCATATAGTATAGCAGAAGATAATCTTAATGTGCCAAATCAACTAAATAAATGGAGCAAAAATCAAAATTAGTATGTGCTTGACACATAAAGATTCACTATATAATTATTAAAACTACTGAATCAGCTCATCGTCCTGGTTGATTGTATTAATTATGTAGTAATTTTACAGAGCTGAAAAAAATTGTTGAAACCCTCCCCCAACTCACAAAATATTTACAGAGCAATTTTGGGTGTTCATTTTGTATATTAATTTGGATTCACTTTTTAAAATTTTACAGAAAATTATATAACTAGTGGGAAAATATATACATGTACAGGCTTATAGTGACGCTTACATGAATCCAATAATGCAATGCTCATTCAATAAAATTAATTTTTAAAAGTAATGTATCTATTTATTTTATTGTATCTTTTTATTTTGCAGCATAGTGAAAGCAAATATTTATAGTGTTATTTTATGTTCAAAATAAAATTTACCTTTTTCTCTATTTTTCTCCCCATAAAACAATGTAGAAGGTTATGGTGAAATGGTGAAAAATTATCCTGGCTTTCCTATAAGATTGTCCACATTGATCTATAGGTTAGCTACACTATCTTCATTAAGGCATCATTTGACTTCTTTTCCAGCCTTATGTTAAGAATTCACAAATTCACTTGTATAGTTATCAATATGTACATAAAAGAATCAGTAGCAGGAAAAAGGTTAAATGGAATAAAACAAGTCTGAGAATATGGGCTTCATTCATTACAAAAATACTTATTGACCAACTTTTTTTTTTTCATTCTTTAAATGTTATTGAACTTTGTCATGACATTATACAAGTTTCAGAAGTACCTCACTGCAAATCAATATCTGATACAATATGCTAAGTTTATCACCAAAATTGTAATTAAATCCTTCACCATATAATTAACACATTTTACCCAATTTGATCACTCATTTCCCTCTGGTAATCATTAATTTGATTTTGTATGCTGCATGTCAATATTTTGTTGGCTTTGGTTCATTTGCTTCTTTGGTTTCACTACATAACATATGAGTGAACTCATAGTATGTCTGTCTTTCTCCTCCAAATTGTCTTCACTAAGCATAATTCTCTCCAGGTTTGTCCATGTTGATCATCTTTACTTGGTGGAAATAACTAAAGAATCAAAGCAGAGTTACAGATACTTTAGTTACTTGCAGCCTCATAAGAGATAGTCACTAATCATAAAAGCATATTGACTTATGATGTCCATGTCATCTGGGTATGAAGAAAACTAACAATCTATTAGTTTGAGTTGAGTTGGAATGGAGGTTAGAAGGAGTTCAAAGAAACAGCCTATTACAAGGACCCTGATATAAGAAGTTTTTTCTGAAGAAATGGAATATTTCAGTACATCTGGAAGGAGAAAGAACAATTATGCAAAGGTGAGTCTGTAGATTGCGGCAGTGGTGTGCCATACAGTTTCACATGAGACTTTAGACTGTGATTTCAGGACCATGGAAAGCTACTGACAGCTATTACGCAATTTGGAAGGTAGCACACACTAATCAGTTTTATATTTTGCAAATAGTGATTTAGAGGTAAGTTTATTTTAGGTCATCTGCAGATATATGTGAGCCATGATGTTAGTTTGGTATATATTGGTCAATTAAAAAAAAATGAACCAACAACAATAAAAACTAAACAGTGGATAGAAAGCAGAAGTAATTTAGAATTAAAGAATTAAAACATACAGTATTTTTCATGGGTTTAATATAATAAGTTGGAAAGTAAAATCAAGAAATTTTTCTTGATTGCTATGACAAGCAGCTGAATGAATTATAAAGAGAAGCACTGTCTGTCTGGTCCTCTCAAAAATCTATAAATGTACTCCTAAAAGTATAAAGAAAATCTTCCTCATCAGAGAGTGGTATAATAGCCACTTTGATTTGTTAAAAAAAAAAAAAATCCCCAATATATTTATGTATCTATTTTTAAACACATTAGATGATAGTTGACATTTATTTTGGGTTTTCACAATTTGTATTGGATTTATGAGTAGTGAAATATCTGGCTGATGATTATAAACCTACATGTAATTTTTCAGGTCCACCCATAGACAATTACACTGGCTGCATCTGACAGGCCTCCTTGTGACAAGATGTGAGGAAGCTCACACCAGACTTGGTGACAGCTAGCCCTCTGTAATCTCTGAAGGGAGTGAGGTTCAACAATTTAGGTCCTTCTTGCCAGTCTTATTCTTATGCATATTTGTATTACTAGCCTAGAAGCCTTTGTCCTTAAGAGTCCTTATCTGAGGTTTTAGCATTCTTCCTCAATCAGGTTCTCCTCAAGAGAGAAGGGGGAAACTTGAAGACACTTCTTCCTAATCTGACTCAGAATCCAGTACTTTTCCACTCCTAACCTATGCCCCCACGTCCCAGAAAACTACCAAAGCCTTTTGTTTAGGGTGCTCTCAAGGAAGTAGCACTGATAAGATGACTCCACATATGCACTGACTGGTTCACACCTCCTTGGGGAAAATCAAATAAAGGAGTTGGCACTTTTTTGGTTTTAGCCTCCTGCTCTACTTTTGCTGTAAGTGATTGAATTCTTCACTGCTACTCTCATTTTGGTTCATTAATGCTTTAATTGGTGACTCTCTCTCAGCTCATCTCTCTCTACAACTCAAATGACCTCCTGACAAATACAGGATTTAAAAAAAATAAAAGTGGCAGTTTACATTGTATTATAATTAAGCTAAATCTGAATCCAAATTTAATCATTATAATTGTAATTCTAGAATATATGGAACCATGAAAGAGAAAAGAAATATTGTCATACAGAACTAAGATATTTTGGGACGCTAACTGGATTGGAGGGCAACATTATAATGTTATGTGGAAAAACATGCAAAATACATGATACATGCTATTATTTATTGTATAGATACAAACAATATGAACTTTTAAAGAAAGGTACTTATTTTTGTAAAATACCTTAAGGCACTAAGTTTGTCATGTAGTTAAAGGTCCATATTTTTCAGTGGTTACTACATGATACATTATTTTGTGTGTGTTATATGTTTATATATATTTATACGATGATACATACTTAGATATGATATTTTCTTTAATGCATAATCAAAGGGAAGTCTGCTTCATTAAAAATGCACAATTGATCCTTGATCATCAATTTATTTATGAACATTTGACTGACTTTTCTTGCCTAGCATCTTAGGGAATCTAATTTGTGTGCTGCATGGGATTGATTCTATTACAATATTTTTTACTGAGTTTCTCTTTTTCAGTGTCATTTTTCTTATAGTTGTTATGACTGCAGTTTTCAGTGAATTTTTTTCCTTTTCTTTGTGCTCTATTTTGTATTTCCCTAAGGCAGTGAGTCATTCTGGAAATATTGTGTAATTTGTTTTGTTCAGCAGATTTCTTGCCATGAATGTACTACGCATTTAGCTACTTTCAATTCTCCTTCCCATGTTCCTTTCTTCTGGTAATCACTTTCACCTTTTTCATTCAGTTCACTGCTTGATGACTGAAGTGGGGATGTTTTTCAGTTTTATTTATTGCTATTCCAAATGTAGACGAATATTTGAAACCTACTAGGTGTTCAATAAATACTTGTTGAGGCAGTGAATTAAAGTGAACTTCCCTTTCCTGCTTCAACTTTGCATATTGTTTTATTTGTGATGGCTTTCCAAGATACCATTATTTTTCCCACAATTTTTTATTTCTCTCTATGCTACAGCTTTCTTCATTTTTCTAAATGCACTATAGTTTTCTGTGGCTTTTGCTATTAAAGAAAACTTCAGTTATGGTTTCAATTTTGAATTCAATAGTTAAAATTTAAAAGTTAGTGGAAAAAATAGTTTTGTTACATATGTTACATAAAATCTACTTTTAATTTCTAACATGATCCATTATTTTGTGACTTTGTTCCTTAAAACTCTTTTGATTCGATTACCTGTCTGTAATGTCTTGTTTCCCTTTGTTCTTGCCATTCTGAAGACCTGATTATCCCAACAGAATTAAAAGCCCCAGAAAAAAAAATGATACAGCAAAAACATACATTAGTTTTTAAAAAAACATAACAAAATATTTTCCACTATAACTTGAATAAAAGATACATGTATGAATGCATATTTACAAATAAACCACATGTATAACATGTATGTAATTATATATGTGATTATATATATAAATATATATATATATATATACACTATAGTTTGGATAAATAGTGTTTATTTTAACTTCTTAATAAAAGATAGTCTTTTAATATTTGCCATTTTATACCAGGAGATACAGGTTTGGTTGTTTGTTTTCAGATTCTTTTTAAAATGCGATGGAGATACCAGGCTTACTCTCCCCCTGAGTTGTATACATCAGTCAACCTGGAGTTACTCCTTTATGCTTTCACTGTATCTGAACTTACTGAATGGGTAGACGTAAAGCTGTTCTTTAGATGTATTACGCTTTGATCAATAGTGCTTTATAAGTTAGACACAAAGAGACCTGAAGTATCAAGCTTCCCTATAAAAACAGGATAGTCAGATTCATGAACATGTGATTGTTTTCAAACTGATTGATCTGACTGAACCCTGAACTCATAGGGATCAAATTTTGACTTCCCTATCAAACATGTTAGATAAGAATAAATGTTCTAGAGAAACATTAAGGAACTGTTAGAAGTTCCTGGGACTAAGGGTGTGTGTTTAGAAGAGAGGTTAATTCTCAAGATGTTTGATTATTCAAAATCTCCATGAGAAAAAAAAAAAGCTTGACCAAAGAATTGAAGAAGCTAAATGAGTTATCCATGTGTGCATTTCTGGGAGTACAATGTCCTCAGCAAGGCTGGTTAAATATATTCTGGGAAGTAGTATAAAAGAAAGCGAAGGCTTTTTGTTCAAAAGCAGCCAAGAAGCTTTTCCTTTTCTCCCAGGATCAAATTCAACTTGTCAAGGATTTTTCTTTGCTATTTAATGTCACACTCCCTTGGGCATGGAACACCTTTGCAAACACTAACCTTCACAGGTCCCTGGGGAACAGCCTGATAACTTGGTGCACTGACTCATACCATTTCTCTATCAATAGTGCCTATGCTGTTATCAACCTGTGTATATAAAGTGACATGTTCTGGAGGTGATATATATAGTCTTGTAGGTGACACGATTCAGGTGAGTAAAATAACAGTGTTTAGTGGTGCTTTTAGAAGCCACCCATCCCCCTTCTCCAGGCAATCAATAAGGAGAAAATAAATCAAGGAGTAACATGGCCACAGCTCAGCAGAGAATAAGCGTTTCCAGCAAGTGGTCTTGTGACTGAATACAAAGCTCTGTTCTTTTTTTGTTTTTTCTTTTTTTAATAGAAATTCTGCAGTAGAGATTCATTTCATAGACTCATTTAATCTGCACCAAACATTCAGTGTATATACAGGTCTGTCACAAAAGGCATGAGGTTGATAGCAACATGACTGTGATCTGAAAGCTGATAGAACAACAATTTGCTCCAATGTGGCTTAGGGGACTATGTGACGAAGGATATTTGTTCATATCTCAAAAAAGTATATTTAAACAAACTTTTAAAGGTGTGGGTTGATATTTAGGCCAGGGGAAATTCTGAGTTCATTTTAAATAGTTTGTGCAGAGTTTTCTATAAGAAATGCTCATTTATGATGATGTGGGAAAAGTATTTTAGAATAACTATTCTTTTTAAAATGTGGTATGTTTAGAATAACAAAAATCAATCTTAGTAACAAATTCTAGTTAGTTACATAGTCTAACAACATCTAGCTAAATAGTCAAATGACATAGAACAAGCTAGTTAAACTCTCTGTGTCTCAATTTCCACTTGTAAAATGACAAGATAGTACTTTAGATCTATCTAAAGTACTTCATATTTCTTGTATTTTATAATTTACAAGATTTCTTTGAAGCTGATGGTTTGGGGTAACATATGGTGCATTTTGATAAAGAAGGGAGAGGTTAGATTTGGTTTATCATTCAATATATGCTGTCTTAAAGGGAATGCTATAAAAAGTTGGAACTTTTTTGAAATTTGAAGACTTACGGTACATGAGAATATAAGCAAAGAAGAAAGATATTGTTAAATGATGTAGTCTGAGTTTGAAAGATAAAAAATATGTAACAAAAATAATCCAGAAGAGCTAATCATTTAGTCTGAAACTGGTAAAATAGTTCTTGGGGAGTAAAAGGTTGTAAGAAATGTATTAATCTCTAGATTTTATTTTATTTCCAAAAATGATCACAATATTAAGGACAAAATAAGAATTTCATGTGAAAATGGACATGATTCACTATGTTCCATTTTAAATACTGATGTCAAAGTGTTCATTTTAAGTGAATTTATGGAATACTTTTTAAATCTTACCTGATTTAACCATTATTCGATAGACCCACACAAGAAATTAAGATGAAATTAACAATGTGATTTAGCATGTTTATTGAACTCACTGGGAAGGATCTTTCTGTTGTGATTTGAACTTCATATCTTTCATGCTTCCATGAAGAAGTAATCTCTTTTTATCTTTCTCAGTTCTACTGAAAGATTCTGGCTGAAACATTTAAGATAAGAAATAGATGTATATGACTAAAAGCTCCTAGATTCCTTTTGGGAATAAGTCTTCCAATAAAGAAATATATTCCCACTAATTTTTGACCCTTGTTAAGCTTAACAGTACAAACTATTCTTTTGAATGCCCCAAAATATGACAATTTCCATTCTCTATTTGGCTAAATTTGTCGTATTTATGCATTAAATATTAGCAAGTAATCTTGGCTCGGATCTTAAGTTCCATTCACCAGATAACTCTACTTCTCAAGAAAGGAATGTTTTTTTTATCTCAATTTGTTTAATTTTTGTCACATTCTCCCAACTATTCCAATAATCGATTAAAAAGACCCTTACACAAATCTCCACCATCTTTTAATCTGAAGCAATGTTCAATTCCAAACCCTTTTTTGCCTCAGTTTACCAACATGGAATAAAAACAGAATCAGGAGAGAAAGGACATCTGAAAAAGTGTAGCATTGCTACCTTTTGGAATTTGTGATAAAGTTCCTGTATATATTATATATTTCTATATATAACATTGATAGAACTTAATTTCTGCTTCCAGTACAGTGACTCACAGGCTTATCATGGACTCTAATTGAGTAGATGCTTGTTAAAAGCAGCAGATCAGATTAACTGCATTTCAGAAGGGTGTGTAACCAGAAAGCTAAAGGAGAATTCTTAAATGATGGTCTCTAAATTTTAGACTCACTTTTAAAAATAAAAATTTGCAAGTTTGCTTTCCAGGAAGAAAAGATTACAGAGGCAACACTTGGTGTGACCCAGGGAAGTAGAGAAGTTAAATGAATAGGGTCCAGGGGAACACAGGAGACTGAGCACATGACAAGGCTTTCAAGACAATGAAACAATTGCTGATGGAGTATATTATGGATGACAAATATAATTGCCAGTGAAAGCTGAAAGTGAGTTAGAAATCACTTTTTCTGGGCAAAATATTAATAGATATACCATTATAACTACATTTTGAAGGGCAGATATAATTTCTAAGAGCTCCAGTACTCCTTCCAAATGGATTTGCACTGTCCTATAATTTTAAATAATTTTTTTTTGTCTAGATTGACAGCATATACTCATTTATAAAATGCTGATCTATGACAGAGTCTTCTCATCTTGAAATAATGAATTTTAGTGACTCATGAATATAATTTGAAAGGTGTTATAATATTACAACACAGTACCACATTATGATCCAGTTTAAAATATGCAGTATCATTATATCTTTAAAACGTTCTTAGGAATTAGTTTTATTATACATGAGCATTTGCTGTGTGAGTCCAAGAATATAAATGGTTGCTTGGATGGCTAACTCTAACTTGAATTGTTTCAGAAAAGATAGACCAGAAGAGAGTGATTAAAAATTAAAAAAAAAAAAAAAAAATCTAACCTCTGGAGGCAGCTGTCATTTTTGTTTATAGTCTTGTATAATGGGCATTCAAAGTAAATCCTTCTGCTTTAATGTGACGAGCTGATGTGGAATATTCCCTTCCCATCATTCTCAGAATACAGCATAAACCTCTTTAGGATTCAAGTGTTGCCACTTGTCACGTTTATATTTACAATCAGAAAGGAATTGGAGGGAAGTGGAGTACTTCGTCATGGAAATACTTGAATTGCATTTCCTTTAAGGACAAATATTTTATCAATGGAATAAGACAAAGAACTAGATTTTGCTTTTTAATATATGTATGCATGCAATTTGTACTGCCTTGTGATATCTTTCATATCAACTGAGATCCTTATTGCTAACAAAGTGCATATTTTGTCATTTCTGAATACAATGATAAATGTACAGCCTACCCCATCACCAGTCTTGTTTCCTCATTATTCAGTATTTGCTATGTATGGAGACAAAGTTTTACAGTATGCTCTGCATTAAAGTGAAATATGTTACATTCTTCTGCATTAGCATATAGTCTTAATTTTAAGTCTTGTATCAAAATGTAAATGCCTCAGAACCTTTTCTTGAACCAGTAACACTGTCTGCCATTTTCATTCTCTTGTATCCACAAGTAAATAAATCTTTGTTGAAAACAACATTGGCACAGACTGAGAGATAATTATGTTACACCTACTTTGCAGAAAAACACCAATGCAGATTATAAAATTGCATGGACACATTTGACTATTTTTCAAAGTAGCTTATTTGGCAATAACTTGCAACTTGCATACCTTGATTGGATTAAGTGTATACTAATATTAAACAGCAACTAAAACGATACCTACCTTCAAATTACTGTTCAGTGGCTTGGTTTTCTAAAACAGGTTCTCAGTTCTCTTTATGATACAATAAGATCTCTAAGACTCTGTTAACAGGGTCCGTTAGCTTTCACGGGTCACTTCTGAGTGACAGCTAACATAGCCATACCTGTAAGAATCAACATTCAACTTCCTCCTGCCACAATCCATCACCAGTGTTCTCTCAAGTTTCACCTGCTTTTCCCCCATGGTCATTATCAGTGCAAAGTGTGTGCTTTTGCAGTGTATATATATGGAACTACTTGGTGGCACAATGTTTTCAAGCAAGTTGTCACCTTACTTAAAAACACAGAAAATAAAATAACTTTTAAATATTGAGAATGAGTCATTTCCCTTTTCATATCACCTCATTGCGTCGATAAGAAAAACTCCGGTGGTGTAGCTGTTTGATCCACCTTCTCTCAAGTGCAATCCATGTATATCCCCGGGATCTGGGTTCGCATCCTGGGACCAGAGAAGAAACAATCAGATAAACAACTGAATCAAAAACATTTTTTTAATTAAAAAAATATCTCCTTCACTCCTTCTTCCTGTCTACCTGCCTACGTGGTTTGATTCCTGCCTATATCTTTTTTTTTGCGGGGGAAAAAAGGAAAAGAAAAGAAAAGAAAAGAAAAAGAAAAAACATAGGAGCACATTTACTGTTCTGCTGAAATTCATTTTGTACTACGTCATTAGGTAGTTTTCTCTGCAAATTCCTTTCTTATTCATTTCATGAATTGCCTAGAGGACTTAATTTTATGTGAATCCCATCTATAAGAAGATTGAATGTCCTTTTTGTAGTATCTCCCACTTCGACTATTCATTCAGTACATAATTTAGAAATAAGTATTTTAGGGAAGTTTTATTTAATTTTTCTAGCACACATAACTTGGCTTTATTGATATTTACCTGTCCCTGGATGATATACTCTTTATTTGGGGGTATTTGTTGCTTGTTTGGAGTTTGTTTATTGGTTTGTATAATATTCCAAGGGTGCTTTGAGGAAGAAAACAGACTACATTGGCACTTTTTCTCTTTAAATAACTTATTGTTGGTTCATTTAGGAATTCAGTAATCGACCAGATTTCTATACAACATGAATAAAGGAACCTCATGGCTTATGGGGTTAATGTTTCGAGAAGCCTTCAATTACACTTCCAGCCTCAGATGGAATTTACTTAAACTACATTAAAGTGGAAATAAGCCATTGTGATTTCTTCAATATTTAAAGAAAGGTGTAAATGATGATTAATGCTACTATCAGCTGTCAGTACATTTTTGAAGACAGAGGTCTTTCCAGAGAGATTTGTTAATTTTGAATATATATTGAGCTTCTAAAAGAGATCGCCTTTCCCTTGTTGATTTGTTTGAAAATTGTTTTTTAGAGAAGCATAACACGCATTTTCATGCAAACAGAAGCATGATAATGATTATTGCAGTTTCTCACACACAGGCACACACACACACCTCTCAATTAGCCATATGCTACTTGGAGGAGAATGATGCTTTGCATAAATGTTTTAAAGTGTGCAGAATTATATTTTTCATTTTCTGTCCTAAAGTACTTTACAGAATTCTTTCAATCTATCTGATGTGATCTATCAAAATAAAGTTAGAAATTAGGATTTTACTTTTAAACATGATTTGCAGAATTTACCTAGGCCATATTCAGTCTGTAACTTGGGACATGAGTGTATTCAGTATACGAAAGTGATGGTATTGGCTTTTGAATGTCTGAGTGTGACTAGAAAACACATGACAACTAAGACACAAGACATCTTGGTGGTACACGAAGTGTAAAATGAGTAAATTTTTAGGATATAGAGAAAACTTCAACGTATCTACATTATTTTAAGAAAAAAATCAGCTTTTCAATGAAAATCATAGACATAAGTAAATATCATCAAATAAATGAGAAATTGAAATGAGCACACACCATGTGTGACAAAGCCCCAAAATCTACAATTTCATAGCATTTCTGCAAAGTCTGAATCTGACTTTTGCAATTTACATATTCACATTGTCACAAACCCCAAGTTAAACCACAAAATTCTGGGACCAATATTATTAATTTTGTATTTACAAATTAGTATAGCAGTAATGCCAATTTAAATAAAAAGGGTAAAATAAAATTGACAGCGTACTAATGTTTTCTTTATTTAAAGGAAATCTGCAGGCAGAAGGAGAGTAGGCAGGCAGGCATAAAGAGAGAGTAGGAAGAAGCTTTTTATTTTTATTTTTATTTAGTTGTCATATTGGTTGTTCCCTGTAGGCCCCAACACGAGAACCAGGGTCCTTGGTATGTATGTGGACTGCACTCTGTCGGAGGCAGCAGACCTAACTGCAACTCTACCAGTACATGCCATCACTAACAAATTTGACAAAATTTTACCATATGTATATGGGCACAAAGATTTTTTAAAATCATAAATATAAACTAAAACATGCACATTCTAATTTCAATTTAATTCCCATAGAGAAAAATAATGCGAACATAAACATATGTTATAATCAAATTGTCTAGGAGTTTTTGATCTTTTCAGAATTATACTTTACAGCAGTTTAAACTTTATGCTTCGAGGAATATTCCAGCAATTACTTAAAGGAAGCTGTTCCCTTTAGTCACACCAGATGGCACTATGAAACTTTTCCATTCTCTAAAGAGGGCAAGCAGAAATAAAAGAGATGAAGTACAGTGAAAAACTATTGTGAGTAAATTTGTCTCTCACGTCTGTATCCTCAGGTCAGCCGGCATTATTGTTTAATATATAACATAGGAATATGCTGTTCTATGCAGAGTGTTTTGCTTCTGCAGCTTTATAAAGCATATCTACCTATATAAATAGGTACCAATGTTCCTACAATTCCAGAAATTCTCAGGTTTAATTTATTTAGGGGGAAATAATTTATTACCTAGTATGTTCCGTATCAATGTATAGGTCTTATAGAAATTCATCAGCAAGTTATAATCACAAATAATTTCTTAGTGTTCAGTTCTTTGTATCATGGCTACATAGTTTAGTTGGCCCTATTTAGATGGCATATTTTCAGGTTGTATCAATTGTTTCATTTTTTCCTTGCTTCTTACAAACAAACTGCATAGCGTACATACAATTTTTAATCCCACTTCTTTGACATATATCTGTCTGTATTACATATATGTATATGTTTTTTGCTTTTTCTATTTTTTCTGCAGTGAAGATATGTTGATATAGGTTATCTAGTCTTCGGTTGTCTTGGAGAAAATACTCCAAACAGTGTTGTTTCATGACTGATGAAACAAGATTTATATAAAAAGGATGACGTTTTCTACTGCTTGAATTGTCTTATTTTATAACTACTCTTTGGTGCTTTATTTTTGCCTTTATAAAGAAACAACTCTGAACATAATGTTATAAAATCCATTTTGATTTCTAGACCATGAATGTGAAGATTAATGCTTAATTAGGGACATTCATTCTGCATATAATCTACATAATATACATTTCCACTTTTCTATACTTAATTTTTCAAAGAGAGGAAGAATCGTCTTTGTTTAGCTGTTTATTTTGGTTTTCAACAAGACCCCAGGTCTCAAACCTAGGTCCTTGAGCTTTACACGGTCCACATGTCAATGTCTCAGCCACCTGAGCCACAAAGGCAGACACTCATCTATAATCCAGTGTAGTAATATTTATGCAAAAGTCTATCAATTTCAGAATTTCAATAAGTGACAAAAATGTCTGCAGACTTGAGGATAGCAAAGTTTTAGCCTCAAATATCATTTTAACATAAAAATTTTCTTATTCTTTGTGTGGAAATAATATGTATTGTTTCAAACATTGCAATGAAATTCATGAAAATATTCTAAGCCACTATTGAAAATGGGTATATCAACACAATACTGCCGTTGTCAAATTTATTCTTTTAATTAATCAAGCAATAGAAGTGTCAAATATTTATCCATTCAAAACTAAGAGCAAACTAAGAATCACATAGATATGTTCTTTTATTTATGTACCTTGAAAAGTAAGAGCTATAAACTAAACATCTGTAAAAAGACATGATAAAATGTTTTTTTCTTTCCTTTGACATAAATTGGGCCATATAATGAGAGTTTTTTAACATCAAGGAAAAAGGCTTATGCTTATATGGATGTTTTGGTAGAATTGACTGAAGGTTGCATGAGAAATTACGGTAGAAGACCTTTTCCCTGACCCCAGTGCAAAAGTTAGTCTGCCAGGAATTTTCCACAGTGCTATGGAGACTGTAGCTACCTCCTGTTATTGTGATCAAGGGCAAGCAAGCATAGCCTCCCTACTTTGCAGCTGTACATAATTGCTAAGAGTTGCCAGTATAAACCACAGGTAGCCAAGAAAATGAGTCTTTACCTCAGAGTAATAAAGGAGCTCCCATAGACCTCCTGTTGCTCAGTTTTGGGTAACAATAACTCCTGAGTCAGCACTGGTGCTTGCAATGAAGTGTCACTTCCTCTACCTTTGAGTACCTGGCTGTCAGTCTTCTCATGGTCTGAGGGTCTGAGGCTTTACCGTAACAAAATAAGTTAAAGGATTGAAGTTTATAGCTGTGTGCATAACTGTCAAATCTTTCTGTAAATTACCTTTCTCTTCTGCTGGCTGGAATGCAAAAATCCAATAAACTGTTAATAAAAATGAAAAGGTCATATGTAAATATCAAAGATCTTGAAAATGAACTAGAAAAGATGATAGTTTGCAGAAAAATGTCTTTTCATATTCTGTTTCATTGTTTTCTAAATGTGATTTGGATTGTAAAGTGTGTTTCCCAGAAAAAAAAAAATGAGCAGAAAAAGTTTCTATTAAAAAGAGATTAGTTTTCCATCTGAAAAGAGGAGTTTGAGTACTAATTGGCTATTGGTTTCTGCAACTTCAGAAGAATTGCAAACAATTAAACACTTGGGTATTTTCTCTGATTAAGCAAAATCTTAATAGGGCCTCATGGAATTATTCCAGAAGCACTGAGAGAGCACAATCTGTGTAGGGTGTATATATGTGATAGAAGGTTCATTGCTTGGGGCCTGGGAGGCTCAACTTCTCTCTAAAGTCAGAGACCTCATAATCCGGCATTCATTAGTGGATTTTGAGCCTGAAAAGAATTAGGGACTGTAAGAAATGGAGACACAGAAACTACTCTTCTCTGCCCTACTCCATTTCTCCAAAAACATAAAATTCCTTTTAAAGATGATTTGAAAGTTGTAGCATTATAAAGGGAATATATTTAGACTTAGGGAGGGGCTGATTTTGAACACATGACTCTTGATGAAGCCATATATGGTGCCTCTTTATTTATATTTTAGGGGCTGACCCAGTGTCTGAAAGAGTGGTTAGCAGAAGGGTAAAGTATGGGTTTGACCCTCAGAACAGATTCTTGAAAGAAAATTTATTTCCCCTTTTCTTTCCCTATTTTGTTTCTAACTGTCAAAATTCACAAAGTACTGAACAGAATCAACGTAAGAATCAGACTTTACCAACAATACAAAGTAATAAGTAGCATTGACTGTTAGTAGTGTCTTTGAGCTGAGGGGATGATTAATCTGAATGAGTTAGAGATACTCAGTTTTCTTTAAATGTTCTAAATTGTTCAACAAAAGCAGTGACTGTGAATAGATGAATTTATTTAGGTCAGTGCTTCATATTTTCTTTAAATGCTCTAAATTATTCACCAAATGCATTGAATGAATGGCTGAATGCTTCTCACTGGAAACATATAGCAATTAAGATAAGATTTCCAAATAAATTTGTGATGTTCACATTTGATGTAAATAAGTATGCTCTTCTCATTACCAAAACGCTGGGAAAATATGCTTAAATAACTGTGAGCGAAACCCAGAAAGAATCCAAATGTATACATGAGTGGGTTTTGAGTTTATAGCAAAAGTTCCTTCTAGAATACATTATTTACCATATTTAAGTAATATTGGCTTAAGGTCAGTTTTAAACTAAAAGCTCTTTCAATTTAAACCTTTCTGATTCCTTGTGATCACTTTTCAATTAGACAATGAAAAACAATTTAGTAGATACTTAGCTTAATTGGTTTCCTTCTACTTTTTGACCTCCAGGGCTGCACTTACGTATTCTATGCAGTATACTTGTATAATTATCTCTTTAGAATGCACATTTCCCATGATTTTGTGAAAACTGTCTGTTTCAATCACTGTTAAGTACGCCTTACTCCTTTTTCCTTTTAGAGAGAAGGGTTCAAGGAGTTGCTTCTAAATGTCATCATTAAAGAAAACTGTAACTTATTAATAGGAAAGACAAGTTTGAATCAGAAAATATTAAGTAGTTTATCTACATAGTCGTGCTACAGAATGTTAAACAGGATGTCATTAAAACAAAAGCCAAACGATAGAACCTGAAGTTGTTTTAATAATTAATATGTTTATAGCGGATCCTTAGTTTATGAATTAAATATTTCATAGTGATAGAATATATTTCTGTCTCATTTCCAGTTGAATGTGTCTCTTTTCTGGAGTCAACTTCGTGTTCTCTTGTTTAAGATCCATGTAATTTCTTCTAATAAATCCTCAAAAGCTTGACATTTGATAGGTTAGCAATTTTCATGCCTAGTTTTTTGTTACTAGGTACAGGAAAAAAAAAATTTCAAAGTAGGTTTAAAAGAAAAATCTACTTAATATATATCCTGGCCTTAATTTTCTAAAAACTTTCATGATGAGGAGATTTATTTTCTTTCACTAAAAGTTTAGCTTATTTTACTTTAAGTTTTAAATTTTAAATTTTAATTTTAAATTTTATTTTAAAGGAACAACGCAGGCAGAAATGAAGGCAAGTGAATAGAAGGGCAGGAAGAGAGAAGAGTGAGAAGTTCCCTTCCAATGTATGTGGATTATGTTGGGCAGAGGTAGAAGGCTTATCATATAGGTCACCAGGGCATAGCTAAATGATTCTTAAGGGTCACAATTTCTCACTGGAGTAAGATGCAGGATGATAAATAATATCTCATTATATTGAAAAACAATTTTTAAAAATCTTCAATTTGTTTAATTTTTATTATCTATGCAATATACTCCTATAAAGGGGAGAAAAGACAGTCCCTAATCTAAGGAACATATTGTGATATAAAGGAGAAAAATTATTCCCTACAGAGGAAACAATAAATCCAAAGGCAATAAGTCAACTCTATGAGCTATTTAAAAATAAATAAATAAGAAAAGTGTTGAGAGGTTGAAAGCTAGTTCAGTTTAGAACTTATTCATTATTTTTGCAAATATGTAAATTGAACCCAATAATTTTGTGCGTAATTAGTATATTTCAGGAAATTGATAATTAACTTCCATGAACCTTAGCATTTCCAAGTACCTGTGTTAATTTCTATTTTTTCAATTTAACTGTCTAATGTTTTATGACATATCTAAGATCATATAGTTAGTGAGACTTAGAAATATGATCTCTGCTTCTTAGTATTTTTTTGTTCATCATTTACTCTCTATTTTTCTTCTCAAATGCACCCAGTCCCTTCATAAGATCTAAATTTGCTCCTGAAATCAGAATGATCATAGCACCTAACCTTTGTATTTTCTGAGCTCAGATTAAGATTTAATATTTTGTAACAGTTTGTGTGCTAATTTAATATTGATTTTTGAATTTTGCATTATTAGTAATTCTTTTTACATTGATATATCTGCACGATAGACAGAAACTTTTCTTGTATACATTTATTTATTTATTTATTTATTAGGCTATTTAAGGTTTGACTATACTACATTTGATATTCTCTAGGATCTGAAACAAACTATTCTTTGATTCCAAATCGCAATATTAATCCTTACAAGTTGTCAGCTTGGGGAAAGTGCTTAACTTTTATAGACCTATAGGAATGCACAATCAAGGCATTTACTTCTAAAAGTATTATAAGTTTTAAGCATTAGTAATTAAAATTATTATTCCATTAGAATTTGATATGTTACTCTTTACTGATAGTATAAATTAGATACCAAGGAGAAAATAAACTGAAGAAGTTAGTTACTAATTTAAAAAATGCTTTTCATATAAAATCAGGATTATAGAGACAAATATTCCAATATATTTATATAAAAATAATTTAACTGTTGATTGAGGAAGACATTTTAATGGTTCTATAGCTATATTTCTTAGCCTCTTGGAGGTCTATAGTATAGTACCAAAACAAATTGATTTTCTTTTCTCTTAATTGCATATGATAAATATTTCTTCCTATATTTATGGAATGTACAAAGTTTAAACTACATGAAAAGGAGCTATGGGGTATTTTGCTAAGTAAAGTAAGATAGAAGGCAATAGACAAATACCAGATAATTTCACCTATGTCTGTAATATAGAAAAATCACACAACTGAAAAAAATAAGGTAATGTTTAGTATAAACCTTTGGACATTGATGGTGAAATTGAGGTGCCCAGAAGGAGGAACTGGGAGATGGGATCATATGGTATAGGAGGGTTACTACTTTTTTCCTTTTTCTTTTTGCTTTTGTATTTCATTTTATTAGAACAAGCTAACAAACTGAAATAAGTCTTAAGTCTAATATGGAGATTTTTGAAAGCACTATTTTGTAATAGGCAATTACCGTAATTACTTCTAAGACCTATTTTCCTCAAGCCATGGGTCACACTAGCTCACACTAGCACCCTGACTTTAATTGCTTTGATAAGAGAATTATCAGTTGTCTGAGAAAACATGCAACTTTGTGACAAAGAAATAAACTAGCAATGCAAGGCCCAGAAGTTTTCATTCTGTCCTTCCTGGTAGGTTTCTTTGCAGGCCAGGAGGGCAGAAGGAGGAATTTACCTCTACATATTTTGTGAGTTTATCTCTAAGATGAAACTAGTAGAATCATTTGTCCTAAAACACTTTGGTCAGATGATGATGGGAAATTGATAGGATTTCTGGAAATTTGGTTTAGGATGTATACTTAGATAATTTAAATTTCATCTCTGAAAATACAAAATATATAGGGGAAAGGGATATAATTTCATTTGTTCATTATTTATCATAGCACAGTAGCATATAAATTTTATATTAATTTTGAACTATTAGAATCGTAAGATAAATAGAAGTAAATTTTCTTTCAAATTTAGATTCCTGGCATTACATACTTTAAAAAGTAAAGATGAAACAACAATAAACCTGTTGATCTTATGTTTGCTACTGTTGTTTCTAACATAGAATCTAGGGACAATAAAAAGGAAAGATAAAATTCCAGTGACATGCCAAGTCAAATAGCATTTACACACTCACTGCCATGTCATCTCTTAACAATATTTAGCAGTATTCTAGAAGCAGAGCAATTATGTCAAGACAAAGAAATGGCTGGAGAAAATGTGCTATTTTTGCATTCCCCCCACATGTTAGAAGAATTTTACACACATTTACATAAAATCTCTTTTAAATATTAGAAGCAGAAAAGACTTAAGACCAGAAATTATCTCAGATCTTGTTATATAGAAAACATCCATGTTTGTTTAGCTATATGGTCATGACGATGAGGCTAATATCAATGTTTTCTCTATTGTATATTCTGTCTTATAACAACTATGAAAAGCTCAAAGACTACTGATTACCTATTGTTCTTTTGGTTGGCTACAAACTGGGATTTGCAGCCATAGAGCCCACAAGTACAAATCTGCAATTTGACTCCATGAGACTGTTTGGCCATTCAGTCCCACCCTCTTTCTAATCTCTGGCTAGAACCATGCTTTTGTTATCGATTTCTTATATTTTATCGCTTTGAAAGTATTATATGACTAGAATCATTTGGATTCACTTTGTTAATTTTTTTCTCAGGACAATTCCTTTATGATTCATGGAAGTGCTCTACGTTTCAATTTTTTTTATTGCTGAGTAATGACATGCACATACTAAATGTGTCTATTCATTCACCAGTTCAAGGGCATCTGAGTTATTACAAGTTCGGAGCTATTATATAAATAAAGCTGCTATGAATAGGAATAATTTGTTGAAATAAGTGTTTATTTATATAGAATAAATTATTGAGTGAATTTCATTTCTGATATTAGTTATTGAGTCTTTTTTATTTTTGGCAGTCTTCCTAGAATTTCACTAATTTTATTTGTTTTTCACACATAGCCATCATTTTATTTTTTGAATTTCTATTACTTTCTGCTTTTAATACAACTGAATGTCCTCTTGTTTTTATTATTCTATTCTTTAGGATTGATTGGTTAAAGTTTATTTTGCTTCTTAGATTTCACGATTTTTGGTGTTTATATGTAACTTTAGTACTCTAAAAATCCCTTTGTCAGCACTGCTTTAACAGTATCCCTATATTTTGAAATGCTGTTGTTCTTTTTTATTAAGTTCTAAGTTTATTTTTAAATTTACTTTGAGAAGTCCTCTTAGACTTTTGGGTTATTTAGAAATGTATTCATTTATTCATTTTATTTATTTTTAAATTGAAAAAGGAAAGAAAGTAGAGAAGGAAGAAAGGAAGGAAAAGGAGGAAGATATTTTTACTTAGTTGTTGATTTGGTTTTTATCTCCTGCCTGGAGAGAAAGTCTTGAACTTGGTTCCTTGGACTTTGTATGATCCACACATTAGTAACTCAGTTTTCTGAGCCACAAGGGTGCACCTTCAAAATTTATTCTTCTTAGTTACTATATTTTAATAATTATTTCTGTTGTCTTTCTTCTAATTATTTCTAATTCCTTTCCAATATAAGTTGAAAATATACTCCATGTGGTTTTATCTTACCTGTATTGAGGCTTCTTTAATGATACAAGATTTGAATTATTTTGGTAGTTAAATCATAGGCATATTAAAAAAATGTGTATTTCAATGTTTTGAGTAGTGTTTTATATATGCCAGTTGTATACTAATTGTTGATTAGGTTACTCGGATCTTCAGTCTCCTTAATGATTTTCTGTCTAAAAGTTCTATCATTACTGAAAGGGGATAATTCAATTGCCAACTATGTGGATTTGTTTCTTCTCCTTTCAGTTCTATTAGTTTTGCTTAACAATTTGATGCCCTGTTGTTTGATGCATGAACACTTAAGATAATTATGTTTTCTTCATGGATTGACTCCTTTCTTATAATGTAATAACCTTTTTATTTGTTACTAGCAATTATTTGTTCTGAAGTTTACCTTATTGGACATTATTATATTCTTCCTGTACTTCTAAAATATATTAATATTTTCAGAGTAATTATGCTTCCCATATTCTACCTTTGATTTTTTGATTATATTTTTTGATTATATTTAATTTACATGATTTTAGACATTATTTTATTCCTTTTGTTTGTCATTCTAAAAATCATAAGACCTGTTGAATATTGAATTCACAACTCAGTCTATGTTATTAGACAGCACATCCTTCACCATAGTTCTAGTGCTCTTTATGCCACTATAGCAACTCATTCGTTTGTTTGTTTGTTTTTTTGTTCTCTATCCCCCCACACCCATCTGGTTGAATTTTGTTGTGAGTATCTGTTTGTTCTGTTTTTTTTATATTTCAGTGATGCCATCCTGAACATCTATTTTTCTTTCTGGCTTACTGCAGTTAGCATAAACAACTCCAACTCCATTCAGGTTATTGTAAAGGCACAATTTCACCTTTTTTGATAGTTATATAGAATTCCTTTGAGTGTATGCACATAGAGCTTCTTTCTTCATCACCCATTGATGGATATTTGGCTATTGTGAATTGTGCTACTGTAAAAATAAGAATGCATACTTTTTTTCTGATTAGCATTTTTTGTATTCTTTGGGTATAAGCCTAGAAGTGGGTTGCTGGATCAAATGGTAGTTCCATTTTTGTTTTTATTGAGGACTCATCACACCATTATCCAGAGAGGTTGAACTAAAATGTATTCCCACCAATAGTGTAGGAGAGTTTGCTTTCCTCCGTTTAAGGTAACATCTCATTTTGGGTTTTATTTGCATTCATCTGGATGGTGAGCGAAGTAAAGAATTTTTTATTTTTTCATTTGTCTGTAGGACATCTGTTGTCTTTTCTAGAAATGCATCTATTCAGTTCTTCTACTCGTTTTTTGAATAGGTTGTTTGCTTTTATACTGTTGAGGTATATGGGCTCTTTAAATATTTTGAAGATTAACCTCTTGTCTGATGTTCTTGATACACATATCTTTTCCCTATGGTTTAGAGGTGATTTCTTTTATCTAATCAATAATAATAATAACCAATCTTATTGGTTATTAGATACAATCACTATTTTCAGCAGCTGGTTTTGTGAATGTCATTCATTTTCTAACTGCATGGAAAATATCTTACAGATAAATGTGTGTAAAATGTTAGATAGATAGCATAGAGGACTTATGTTTGAAAAATACATGCTTTTATATGGTGTATATGTTTGATTTTCTTTGCTAAAGCAGTTATAAGTTTCAGCTAGTAGCATTAGAGATGACTAGATCCTTAGAAAGTCCAGAAAAGAACTAAAGAGGTATTTTGATTCTAGTTCTCAGCTTCCAAAAGCAACTAATAAATAACATCTGGGGACAAATTTAAAAGTTGCTTTAGACTCTGAGTGGAAAGTCAGGTGTATTTATACATTTTGCCTTATAAAACGTATTAGATTGCTGGAAATCTAAGTCTAAATTCAGAGACTTACTGACACTACTGAATTGGTCATATCTTTTATTTATTTCCCCTCTCTGCATCTCATCTTAAGATTGATGCTAAGCATCATCTTTTAACATCTATCAGGCCACTTGAAATAAATCAGGATAATGTTAAGAAAAGAAAAAGTCTTAGAATCTCTTCTTCTTCAATAAATACTTGTTATTTTTAAAACAATGGCACAATAGAGCAAAAGTCTTGAAAGAGTAAAAATAAAAATGGCAGTGGGTAAGCCTGCAAATTTTTATAACCAAAGTCAAGTTCATCATGTCATTAAGTCTTCAAATTTGAGATTCTTCTTTGGAGACCTATCATTGCACAACATTTTCCTCGTATTTTAAGTCTATTTTAGGCAATATTTCATATCTAAACCATCTCTCACCATCCATCATTTTTCTTCTCTCTTAGATTTATCAACAATCTAAATTTATGATCCCAAACTTTATGAATTACTCATTATTATTCTTTTACTCAAAATACATTTATTCAGCACCAAATTATTCAGGATATAAGATAGAAATGGTTGTTCTATTGTAATAATTTGCATTGTAAAGAAAGGTAAACATGTATGTATGCATGAATTTGAAGGAAGGTGAAGTCAGGAGTGAAGGTGAGTAGTCAGGCAGGCTGGAAGAGAGAGAAGAAAGAAAAATTTACTTAATGTAATTGTTCATCTTGGTTGTTCCTCCAGACTGGGGGCTTTAACCTGGGTTCTCAGAATGTATGTGGATTACATCCAGTGGCCTTATATGCTAGATCACCAGAACCTGCCATGTGTACTTATTTGAAACTTTACATATTGTATGTTGTGATGGACTGAATATTTGTGTCCCCCGCCCCAATTTGTATATTTTTGTTTAAGCGTTAATCCCCAATGTGATAGTTTTGGGAGATGTGACCCTTGGCTTGTCTTTGGTATTAGAAGAGGTCATGAAGGTGGCTATTGATGAGATTAGTACTCTTATAATAAAACATACTAGAGAGTTCTCTCTCTCTCTCTCTCTCTCTCTCTCTCTCTCTCTCTCTCTCTTTCTCCCTCTTCCCCTCCCTCCCACATGCACACACAAAGAAGAACAAAGAAGAGATCACATAAGCACACAGCAAGAAAGAAGAAGAAGACAGCCTCAGAAAGAGAGCCCTCATTAGGAAATAAATTGACAAATACCTTGATATTGGTCTTCTCAGTCTATAGAACAGTGAGAAATAAATTTCTATTGCTCAAGACATCTAGTCTTATATTTTTTCATGTCAGCTCAAGCTGATTAAGGAATATGTGTTCATCAGGTAAATGTGATAAGAGCTAAGATTAAGACAGAGAATTCTGACATTTGTCAATGAAACCTAACCTAATATAGGAAGTTAAAGAGTGCTTCCCTAGGATGTCCCTGCAGAAACAATGCATGCTCCTGGCATACATACATAGAAAAGAAATCCAGGTAAAGGAAGTATAACTAAGTTACATTATTGGGTATGTTTAGGTTGACTATTAAATACTATGATCATAATTGTTTTACAAAGATCACTCTAGCTTTATCTTGAAGAACAAAGTATAGAAGATCAAAAAGAGAAGGATGTAGTGTTAATGAACTATATGAGATGATTGGTCATATGTGTAATAGATTTTATGAGAGGGACGCAAAAATGTTTGGAGTTAGAGACAAAGTCAATTATTGTGGGCTACTATATGGTAAGAGAGAATTATCCAAGATGATGAAACATATGTTTATGGTTTGATAAAATTTAAGAGTTATGATGAATTTTTCTTAGGAGGAAAGTATGTTCATTTTGGGATTGGTGCAGATTTGGGGTAGCAATCATTAAGAATTTTGAGCCCATGTTAAGTCTGAGATGATTGCTAGATATCTAAGAAAATATATCAAGTGAGCATATGAAAATAAACATATGGAATTTTCTAGAAAAGCTTATCAGTGTTAAACTTTCAAAGAGAAATTTAAATCACAGTTATTTGTATATCAAAGAAATTTATTCATGCTGCTGGAGAGCACAGCAATGTATCATACAAGAAAACCCAAGATGCTTCCGAAGTTATAGGTCAGAAGAGCAGGTGACACTTACAAAAAGAAGGGAAAGAAGTTATCATTTAGGTTAAAAGAACTCTTGCAATGTAGTCTAATAAAAGAAGTCAAAAAAGGAGAGAAAGTTATGTTTCCTAATATATTGAATTCAAAAATCGTGTAAAAATATCATTGGATTTAGAAAGTTTGAAATAAGGGGCACCATTGGGAAAATTAATGAAGGGGTTCAAAAGTTGAAAAGGGAAAATAATAATCTTTTGAGTCTAATGCATCCCTTCTGCACTTCTGTCTTGTTTGTAAAGCATGTGGGGCATGCAGAACTTAAGCAAGCTATTTACAGCTAGCCCAGTTACCAATTCATCAAATATTTACTGAGCATGTATCAAATTAACAGTTTATAGCTCCTGTTGTCAAGTTGTTATTAAGACCCTCTAGGTGGACTAATATGGGAAGCAAAAATTTAAATATATTAAATTTACCTGATGCTAAAAATAATTATGACCTATAAGCAGCATATTAGAATATGTGTAAATGTGGGGCGGTAATAAGTTTTAATGAGGCAGGCCTACTTTAGTAATGACAATAAGGAGCAGAGATAAATAAATAAATTACCATTGAAAAGGAAATGTTAAATGGCATTGCAGGGAGAGTTAGCAGAATATTGTCATGGAGAAAAGAGAAGAAATTATTTAGAAACTAGATACAAGAAATAATCTACCTAAAACCAAGGCCTAGACAGGAAAGAATGCAAGCAGAAAAAATACAGCCTTTACATGAAACGGCTTCAGGGAAACCACTCATTATAAATAAGTCAGGAATGACGTTACAATATGAAGTTAAGATGTAAGGAAACACATTCAGAAATTGAATATGTGAATACACATGTGGATATGAAAGGGATTTTAGAAGAGGCAAGTATGGGAATTTGTAACAGATTATCAGATGTAAGGGTAGTGTGCCCGTGAGGTTAGGGTTTGGGTCTCTGCTCGTGACTGAGGTAAGCAGTCCATGATTCATTACAGCATTCCATAGAAACATATGCAATACATAAGGAGTTTGTTCTAGGGACTTCACAAATAGGGTTATTTATGTTATAGATATTTATTAGAGAATTATATTAAAATTGTATTTTTATGAGGCTCTCCATAATCTTCTGGCTAAATTTCCTTTTCCTCTTATATTTTAGAATTGCTACATACATGTATCCATTCTTTCCATTATTCGTTATTGCAATTATCTATCCATGTGCATTCCTCTCTCACTCCATCTTTGAGGGCAGAAAACTTGTGTGTTATATATCTTTGGGTTCTGGGTACATAGACTATACATAGAAGGCACATTAAGTTAATTAATCGATGGCATTGCTTGACAGAAAACACCCAGGGGGAAAACACTCGTGTCATCCAGGAGCATAGTGATGTGATTTTCTTTGTATGTTTCTTTATCTCTAATATGAAGTGCAAGCACGCTCATGCCCAACAAATTAAAACATCTTTTCTTGGAGGGTGGTAGTGGAAGCACAACTTTGTCAAAGAGATTTACTGTCATGTGAAGAAAGAATCACCTTAGCGCTTCTCTAGTCTTTATCTCTTTATGTCTGAAAATGAAACAACATCTCTTTGTACTCAGGGAAACTTAAAACTGCCTAAGTGTTCAGTCAGAGAAAATTTAACACAGGGAATTAGCTACATGTGTAGTTGAAGACCAAAGGAGCGTAATGTATGGAAAGTAAGCAGGAGACTAGGAACAGCCAGAAACTCTACCTCTTCAAGACTGGAGGGACACATGAGAAGAGAGATGTTATGAGTCTAGAGGCTGGCGCTTTATAGCAGGGACTAAATCTTATCAGGAGGCAAGCCGTGCCCTGGTGGTGCAGCATTTAGGCCAAGTTCCTCCACAAGGCCACATACCCCTGGGTGTGAGTCCCAGGACCAGAGGGAAACAGACTGTGTGAACTACTAAAACAAAAATAAAATAAAATGCTTGACTGCCTTCCTGCCTGCCTACACCATTCCTTGAAAAATAAATCAACAGAAGCTGTGACAGAATAAAAAGGACTATTTTGTAGAAGGCAGAACAATGGGAAGAAATGATTGATGCCAGTGAGGTCACTGGAAACAATGAGAACATAGAAATAATCTTACTTCTTTCCCATCCTTGGTCTATATGTTTTCTCTGATACCTACCATAGGCAAGAGGCAAAGGAAAGTGGACAAATTTGATCCTCTGGTACTGAAGTAAGAAGTGTGAAGAATGCACCCGAGAGGAAATAGACGAATGACTGGGAAACATTCTTCCATATGGCTATTCAAAGATGTATCCTTCACTATCTCTTACTAAATGATATAAGAAGATGACAAAACATTGACATTTATAGTGTTCCTATGGAGTAACGTGGCTGAAACTATAGGCAATGGGCTCACTTGAAGGTTTTTATCTATTCATAAATTTGTACAGTACAGAAAAATCTATGACTAAATCTTTATTCTCTTATTTGGTCACAACTGGAAGAAAAAAATTCATTCTTATAATCTAATTTAGAAGGAACAGTGTTAATATAGCAGAGCTCACTGATTTTGAAAGCTTTGATAGAAATCTATTGATCAATAGAAGCCTTATCAGTTTTGTGTGCCATTTTTAGTTTGAAATTACCCATTTGATTCTGTGACAAGAAAATGATGTTAGCAATTTAAGTAATAGCAATCAAAATTAATGAATATGTTTTCATTAAATTCAAATGAAATGAAAATATTGTCACTGAAATCACTTTTCCCCATCAAAAAAGAACACTTAATTTTCAGTGTTTTTGCCTAACAATTTTCACATATAATGACATAAGTCAAAATAACCCCAGTGCATTCGACCAACAGTTTTCTAATTAAGGCCTTCATTTCAGTTCATATTTCTGTCTAGGATGATGTCTCTGTTTAAAAGCAGAAGAGAGAAAGGTTATAAGATATTTCACCCCTAAACATCAAGTAAGGCTTTTGGTACATCTGATGTTACTAAACAAGTAATAAAACAGAATGGGAGAAGACAGTAGCAGAAACAGTTCAACTATGAAAGTTACATATATTTTAGCTGTCTTTAGATGTCTTTTGGATCTTACCTCTCAGGGGTTTCCAGGCAAAGACAAAGTGGCCTTGATGAGTGGGAGCCATCATCAGTGCTGGACCAGAAAGTAGAAATATCTGTGCCAAGAGCCTAATAACAAGAGAAAGTATATGTCATATCAGGTATCAGCAAATGATCCTATGTGAGTAAAATGTTAAGTGCTAATGGAAATATGACAAAATATACAGTAAGAGTGTTAATAAAGAGGTCCAATGTCATGAAAACAGTGGGATTTGGAACATTTTCTTATGAATGACAGGATTACAGTGATGTTTTGAAATGCAGAGACATCAAATTTTGATATTATACTTGCCTCAGTGTTAGAAAATATTGATAGGAATATTGCCTAAGCTGGTAGAGAGAGAGAGAGAGAGAGAGAGAGAGAGAGAGAGAGAGAGAGAGAGAGAGCGCAATTTTAATGCTGTTGCAAGAATCCTTGTATATAACAGCTGTTCCTGAGATTCTTAGAATTCTGAGAGATTGCAGAGGATTGTGATGATTTAAAACCACAAACAAGAAAGACAATGAGAAGGCATGACTTAGATGAGACATTTGAATTAGGAGTCATTAAATATGATTCATTAATTTTGATTTAGGATTTTTTATTTAATTTTGAACTTCAGTACATTTTTAAGGGTGATGGAATTTTGAAAGCCCACTTTGTTTTTTGGGGGGCAGAGTTATCTTTAATGATGTTGGTAAGCTTTATCCAATCAGATAAAGTACTTAGAGCAAAGACTGATGTTACCTGAAGAAGAAGTTCTCCCACTAGACTGCAATATAGAGCTTTTGCCTGCATTCCTAACTGTTGGACTTAAGATTGTAGTATCACTTTTTTTTTTTTTTTTAAGAAAACCCGCAGGCTGGAATGAAGGAAGTAGGCAGATAGACACGAAGAGAGGGCAGGAAGAAGTACATCATTTATTTTATTCAGTTCATCATTGACTGTTTTTCTGAGCTCATGTCTTGAACCACAGACCTTGGGATGTATGTGGACTGCACCTGGCTTAAACTGCTAAATCTCCAGGGCACACACAGCATTAATTCTTACCTACATCTAGAGGCTATGAGGCAATACTTTAAAATGAATATTTCTCTTTGAAATGTTCATCCAACTCTCTCTCTCTCTCTCTCTCTCTCTCTCTCTGTCTGTCTCTTCATCTCTACCTTATTTATCCTATTGGTTCTATTTCTCTGGAAAACCCTGACAATATAACAACTGATAATGAAAATCTGAGTCTAGTTCCCCACCTGAAGTATTACTGTGACAGATATTTGTTTCATCAGAAATATTTTTTCCTTATAGGGAGATTTTTTTTTTAATTTGTCTCTTCTTATGTTCTAATTTTTTGAGTGGGGGTGAAAATTCCATTTTTTTAAACTCTCTTTCACTAATTAGTTGCATGTATGAAATGGGAAGAAAAATCTAGTACCAGTACTTGTCACTATGTAAAGTGGAAAATATTGGCTATCATTGCTGCTATACAAAGTTGATGAGGAGTTAAATAGGAAAATATATGTTTAAATTATGTTTTTGATATTAACTGTGATTATCGCCACTTTCTCTTCTCATTCGTTATACTCCTTCCAAGGAATTAGCCATTACTGAGCATCTGCCTTGTACACGACATTGCTTACTTGGTGCTTTTACATATTAGCAATGGCTGTAGATTTCCTTCTACAAACTTAGATGTGAAATAAATTCTGTTTTTTCTAAATATAGGCAAAAGTTATATTCTGAGTGCCAGAATATTTAATTGACAGAAACTTAATCTTTCCTAAAGACTTGTGTAGTATCACTAAAATAAGAAATTTGAACTATGGGTGTGAAATCTGGTGGCTTTTGGTCTACATAGAAATGTCTGCTCCTGCTTATGCTTTTCTCTCACTGGACTTTGCTGTTTTGTGTCAGTTCTCCATTCTTTTCCTTATGTCACTATCAATTCCAGTATCCTTTAGGGCAATTCAAAATCTTCTCTCAGGAGCCTGGAATTGATCTTGCTTTTCTTCTGCTACTTTGGGTAAAAGAAAACTTGATGAGTTTTCTAAGACATGGCTACCTAGATATACTAAGAGTTTTTCACTCTGAAAACTGCAATGCTTCTTCTAGGCTCTTGGGAGAGGAAACATTTTTTCTTCTTTCAGACACCACAATTTTATAAGGAGGTATTCTATCATGACCCTGCTCTGTCCTGCCTCTCACTACTGATTGGCTCAAACATTGTGGGAAAAGCTTAATGTGTGAGTGATTTGCAATATGATACCTTACTTTCTTTTATTGTTTCTTCATTTTTCTCTTATGGGTAAATGAAGATGATAGGGGATATAGATAAAATGGACATAAGGGAAAATTGATATAGATGCGGGTGGCCCATAAGTAGAATATCCTACAAATCATTGTTTCTTGAACTTTGATGTGCAATTCTGCTCTGTACTCACTATAAATCAATAGGTAAATCATCACAATCCTTCTTAGTTTAATCCTTCATCCAAACTCTCTTGCACCACCTATTCTACATTCTTTACTAAGCCAAAACCTTAATTAATTAAACCTTAATTAAAAAATAAAGTTAAATATAAGTTTTGTTTTTTTCTAGTCTGTCTTTGTTCTTATGTAGCTTCACATGACTGGAGGGAGAACACAAAATGTCATGCACTGGGTCTCAGTTACTATATATATATGTGTATGTATATATATATATCATTTGTTAATGCTTTAGGCCTTTCAAACTAGTCTCTTTTAATTTACTGGCTTTCCCACAATCAAGAATAACTGCTTCAAACCTTTTTCTCCTTTGTTACTCAGTATTTCCTTTCACACTGCTTTTTAGCTTATTCCCTTGCTTTATACTTCACTGAGATTCTGTGAAGCAATTCAGACTCCTATGGGCACATTTTCATACATCTCTGCACACACTTTCTGTTTATCCATACTTCTATCTAAAACATATCCCCTTTATTTAGATAGTGCATACCAAATCTTGGAGCCATAATGTGATCTACCACACTCCTCTTTGCTCAATAACTAAATATCAAAGTAGCAAATACTTCTTTGTTAATATAATCAAGCTTTATGGATTTTAATATCAGATAGATAGATGATAGACAGATAGATGATAGGTAGTTATAGATAGAATTTCTACTGTTTTCTCCAGTATAGTTCTGTGTTCTTATTTTTCACTAATCTTGAAAATTTTACTAGAATACCTGATATGTAAATATGCATATATATATGAAAAATGGAAGTAATTCCATCACATCCATGCTGAGGTTAAGACATATATATATGTATATATGTGCATATATGTATATACACTACTTGAATATATATTCTTGAATATATATATATCTTACTTGAATACCTGATACATAGTGTGTGTGTATATATATATATGTTTAATGTCTAATTAAACAATGTTTAATGTCTAATATCTCACATTTATTCCATAAATGCAATGCCAATATCATTACAGTGGTCTGTAGGATCGTCCTTCAATTACCTTCTTACACAATACTTCTAGGGGTTAATTTCCCATTACCTATGACTTTGTCATTTACTTCTCAGCTGTTGATTTTTCATCTCCAGTTACACCAATTTCTTCCCTGTGACTAAAATATACTACAATGCCTTTTCTTAGTGTAATTCCCCAGCATACTTCCTCTGGGGACTGGATCACTTAACCCTCAGGAATTCATTGATCAATCCCAGAGCTTCCTTGAGGTCTTGTTTCAGATTGTATATTCCTAACTAGTTCTATTCAGTTGTATACTATTTAAAACTGCAAACTTTTCTTCTTCTTGGATCACTTTGAATCTTTAACTTGTTCCCTTCTCTGTTTTTAAATATTAAGTAACATTTTTACTAAATTAATTTGATAATTTATACCTATCTCTGTATTAATATCTCTATATTAAAAGCTCAATAGGACAGATATTTATGCTTCTTTTTCACTCCTGTATCCCAAATAGTAAAAAGAAAATAAGGAATGTCATAAGTGATATGTATGAAATTAATAATGCATTGATGAAAGGTTTTTTTTTCCTTATATTTCTAAGGGCATGTCTATTTGTAGTATAAATGTCTTCTTTGTTTTTGGTTTTGTTTTCTTTAGGATATCACCACCCTCTAACTGATTAAAAGAGATAGATATCATAGATATAAAGAAAAATATGTTGTCATCAATTGATACATAAAATGCAAATATTGCTATCCAATATTTGTCATTTTTGAATTTAGTCCTGAGAATTGTAAGGAAGTTGTTTGAATATTCATATTTTATATGGGAGGAATAAGATGTTCAGAAAATTAAGTAACATATCCAAGGTCATATAGCCAGAAAGTGACGTAATAGCTATTTGAGCAAAAGTATTTTTAGCTTTAATCTCTCCATTTCCACATAGAACCATTACTATGTTCTACTTTCTACTACTTATCTCTATTCTAAATTCCCTGTTTCTACAATATTTTTTCTACTTTCTCATCACTCTAATCATGTTCTTCAGGTTATAAAGTCAGTCAATTATTATAGCCTGTCCCCTCAAGTCAAAGTACATTCAGTATCAAATCTCAGTTTCAATTTGAGTACACAGATATGGTAATATATGTCACAAGATTATTTTTTGAAGAAACACTTTGCATTCCAGTAACATATTAACAGCAATAGTGGGATACTGGTGTTTGCCCAGGCATGGCTACTTAATTCTCTGCATGGTAATTAACAGAAAATATTAATACATGTATTTGCTTGCTTACATCCCTTCTTTTTGATGATCTTCCATTCTTATGGTCCCGCATATATTTATGGAAACCTTATTAAATATGATATGCTGCTAGACACTAGGAAGCACAAATATAAAACAAGTATAATCAAGACCTCCAGAATACATATTGGAGAGATACTCAGATGTTTTAGATTGTGTCACATTCTTCTTGCAATGCCGAAAGGAAAATATATACAAGTAGGGAAAATTAGGTTTTGTGAGCATTTCATTATATTTTCTAAGTCTATATTTTTGTGTGTACTTAGGAAAAACAATTTCCTTTTAATCTTTGTCATATAAAAAAGAGTCCTGTTTTCAGTGTGATCATGTAATAAAGAGATTCAGGAATTGGTTGTTGTACATTTGCTGAGATTTCGAAGTTTTTATTCAAATAATATTGAAGATATAGTAATTTAGCTTCAAACTTTGAGAAAACTGTTCTAGAGACTGAGCACATTGTAAAGCATTTTGCAAGCTTAAATCAGAATTATTTTAAGGACAATTTAACATTAAGCTAGAAGATACTTTAAATAGTAGTAGCGAGCCTTTTGAATTTAATGGCTGCACAACTTCAATCACCAATAGTTTCTCCATTTTTTTCTCAAACTGAAAAAAATGTTAAGTACTCTAACCAGATAGAGATTAGATGAAACTTTGGTCACAGATAATGTTGCACTTGTTTGATTGAGTCAAATTCAACATTATTGTGAATGTCAGGAGGAATTTGGCATGAGTGTTGCAAATATTTTGTGTGAAAATGTGTGTTTAAACAGATGTGTCAACACAGCAGCATCTGCACATCTTTGTACTAACAGGGGACCCTACATGTGTCTTCCAGATGCCTTCTGAAGACCAGTGCAGCAGATCTGAGGAAAGTGAAGTATGAACTCATCACTCTGAGGTCAAACCTTCCTGTTGCTCTTTGGGGAAAAAATAAAAGGTACATGGAGAAAATTAAATAAGAATATGCATGCAGAATAGAAAATGTTTATGTTGTGATCCCCAAGCGTATTTTGAGCTCCTGTCTTTTGCTTTGGAAATGCATTCTCTCTGTTTCATTTTTGTATAGAAGCCCAAACTTACCTTTTTCTGCTTATAACACCAGATACACAAGTGTTCACAAGTGACCTAGGGGCTCATCTAGAAATAAAACTAGATGAAACTTTAACCAAATTAGAATGTTATTGTCTTTAATAATCCATGGACTAATAGAAAATACAAGGGACTTCATTAACTCTTTCTTCAGTGTTCCCTTCCTTCCAGGCCTCAGGATACATGCTTAGTTTGATTTTTAGAATAATTTTCTTTTTGAACATTGAATATGGTTCTGGTGAGATTTTAATATTATAATTTGTTAGTGAGACAATCCAGTATGTGAGTTCTTCTAGGGAGCTGACACCATGTTGAGAAGACCTCTCTGCCTGCTTGGATATTGAGAAACTAGAATTATTTGGTTTATTTCTCTCTGACGATGACAGAGCACAGCAAAATATAACGATGGATACACTGAAACCAAAAACAGGTGACCCAAATTCCAGTTAAACTTACAGTCAATTCTGTGTGTTATTAGTAGTAGTATTCTACTATTATTAATATTAACATTATTTACATATTCAATGACTATAAAAATTATGATTTTAGCAATGAGTCATTAAATTTGTGAACAACATAAATTAGCTTAATTGGTATATCTTAATGCTTAAAATTCTTCTTTTTTGGATACATGGAAGATTGATATTCTCAATCTCTGTACAGAGGTTTATCGACACCATGTCCACATACATGAGAACAAAAATAAAAACAAGTGTGGAAAAATCTACGTTGAAATATTGAAAAACTCATTTGTGACTCTTGAGTTGCTCTCTTCCCCTGCCATAGCAAACAGGAAGAAATTTCACACAACCATGTTGGAACCTCAGGTTGGAATGGTTTGGTCCACTGATTGCCATGAAAAGTTGCCATGAAAAGTGAATTAGACCCACACAGGTAGTCACATGAGTGTAAAACACACTTTTATTGTGTTAAGTCATTGAAATTCTACTATGTCCTCCTCTGGCAATGCAAAAATTAGTACAAAAGTAGAACAAGACATAACACAACATAGAATACTTGCCCAGCCACATTTTAGTGAAGGAGCCAGTAAAAGATCTTAGAAAGATGGCAATCATGTTATGCAGTGATAAATAATGCACTTTAATTATTTTCATAAACAACTAATGATGACATTTTTAATGAACTCATAATGTGCTTTGATTATCATCCATGGTATTTTGCAAAGTATCTGCAAATGAAATGATCATTGGCAACAAATGGGTTTGCATGTAAGTGGGAGAAGGAAAGAAAAAGGGATCCAGGAGTTCATGGTCTTGTAGAATTGCAAAAAAAAAAAACGACAACAAACTTGCTTCTTTCTATACTAAAGTATAAACACATTTGAAAACACATGTATGAAGGCAACATGCATGGAGGTTTTCAATTGAGAAAATCTTCCTGTGATACAGCTATGACTAAAGGTGTTGTGTCCAGTAAATCCTTTAAATATGATGCAATGTTTCAGGGCAAAGATTGGACAAGAGCATAGCCTTCACTAAAACTGAAATAACTTCAAAATTGCCTCTATCAAATTAAAGGGCAAAAGCCACGGGGGAAAAAAACAAAGAAATATAACACTGCGAGTGAGCACTTGTATAGTTGTCAAAGAAATCATGAAGCTGGACTAAATGGGTTAACAATGAGATACCTAAAAAATAGCAACACCTGAAATCATTTCTGAGCAGGCAGCAGGCTGCTAAAGTTAGTCATTCTTCAAGGAGAGCATATTCCCCAAAGTTAACTTTATTTTGGCCAAAGGAAGGAAAGGAAATTTCCTTCAGAGTATGAAACCAGTAACCCCAGAGGAAAATAAGGAAGCTATGTACATAGAACAAAATCAGGACCTAAACAAGAAACAAGAATATTTTTTACTCAGACAGGAAATTTGGGTCACACAAGGGGTTTGAGAATACTGGGAGCTAGTGACCATCGCCTCTTCTTATGAGCTCTTGATGAACAGGTAACTGAATTTGGGTATATGGGAAGCTGAGAATGGACATGATTTCTTTCTAATACATATTTTGGTTGACCGATCCTCAGATCAAGAATGATCTTGCCTGAAAAAAAGATATAAATATCCTGTACATTGTCCCTCAATGAGAATGAGGGTGTGTCTTCCTAGGGAGGTTTCTATCAATCTGTTAGGCACTAACCAAGTATTTGATGATCAGGGAGTAGAATTTAATATTAAGTTGACTTACATTACCCCACAATAAACATGTCATACTCTAGTGTCCTTACTTGAGTATGATTATTTTTAGCTAATGTTACTACAGCAAAAACCCATGTGTGTTTTGTTGAAACATGGTCTCATTCATTTTTTGTATCTGTTTGTTGTCTGCAGCTACTTTCAATCTGCAGTAGTAGACTTGACTAATTATGACATAAATTGTGGCCCTCAAGTCTAAAATATTTGCTATGTAGTTTTTTTTTACTGAAAAATTTTATCAGTCTCTACTTTAAAGGCTGTTGATATTTCTTCTGGCTAATTACCATCCAGTTAAGATTGGTTTTCTTCTTTGTTCTATCTTTGTATTATTCTTAAGCTAACTGTTGCTCTTAACACCTAAGAAGTAGTTTTTGAGGGATCTTAACTGAATCAGGAAATGCACAGTAAGATTACTCTACTCTAGACTGGTCTAACATCTCCTTGACATGCACCAGCCACTGAAATCTTGCCGTGAACATAAGCAGCCTCATCCTCTGTCAAACTCCTTCAGGAAACTTCCAGGTAAATTTGGGGACTGCTCCCAGTGTAGCTCCCTTCTGCTGATAATCTGCCTCCACACATGTCAGTTACCTCAGGAGCCCTGAGATCTCAATCTTTCTCCTGGGTCACCAAAACCACCCTGCTATGCTTGGTCCCCACCTTTCTTTACAGTGGTCCAAAAGTAACCTTGGGGATAAACTATAAAAATGTAGGATTGTGTGCTTCCTTTCTTTAAATGATCATAATTTAGCTTGAACTGCTGTCTAATTTTTAAAAAGTGTTGTCTCATTAAATCCCCAGTTTTAAAACTGCTTAGAGAGGAGAGTCCATCCAGTATAAGATGCTATGTCACAACTGGCATGGAAGAATCCAAAAAACAAGCAAAAAATTTGTTGGGATTATTGGTGGTGGCCTGGTATCATGCTTTATAAGTTAAAAAAAAAATCTTAGAAAAGTGTCAGAAATTGTAAACTCCTGTACTCTTCTAACTGCAGAATCTAAGGTTGACCTTAGCTCTCAGGTCTCGTGCTGTTTCTCTAATCCTCTAGGAAAAGGACTCTAAAAGCTAGTCAAAGTTCAGCTCCAGCCCTAAGATACAGCTTCAAAAAGAAGACAACTATGGAAAGTTCTTAGTGTGTCTTGCCACATAAAGTGTTGACTTGTTGGCTCCTGTTCCTACTGCATGGCTTTGTGGTTTCTTTACTGATTTCAGTTTCTCCCTCCCGCTTCACGCAGTGCTCTTCCTCCTCCCGCTCCCTCTCTGGCTTCACTCTGACCTCGTCCAAAGTATTTCATTATCATGTTAACCCCAAATGTGTATACCTATCAAATTACACTAATATTAATGAAATAATATGAGAGTACTGATATTGATAAATAATAATTACCTTAGACTATGGAAAATATATCTCTGTTGAGAATAAATAATGCGTATGTTTGTAAAAATCATTATTGCTATCTCTAAACTTAATGTAGGTAAGGAAAGTGATACTCCCAAGAATCTAGAGTATTCTCAGAAGTGCTCCTCATTTAACTAAAAATAAAAATTATAGATTATGGAGCTCCTTGGTGGAGTAATGATGTGATCAATTACATTGGCCAAAGTGCAGTTCACATATATCCAGAGGATCTGGGTTTGCATCCCGGATGGGGAGAACAACCAAATTGCATAGTAAATTAAAAAAAAAATTAAAATGCTTCTTCCTTCTCTCTCTTCCTGTCTGTTTGCCTTCATTCCCACTTGCACCTTTTCTTTAAATAGATTATATATATATATTTAAAATACTTTTTCACTCTATAAATTCATATTTAATGTAATATAAAATTGTTTAAATTGAAAAGTCAATTAACTTTTCTTTAATATTCTTTATTTTTCTTTTCTATTTCAGCTCCAAGTAAAAATACTAATAGTGAATTAACAGAATGAAATTTACAACTAAACAAATGTTTTGTTTTTCTCTCTTGCACAAGAAATTTAGAGTAAGAATTTAAGAATAGTGCAGAGCCTCAAAGATTTAAATATAAAAAATACTATAAATTTCTGTCTTTTAATCTTTACCATGACAGTCTCTTAACTCATGATCATTAAATGGCTTATGAAACTCCAGTGTATATCTCTGCCCAAGGCAGTCTATTTATTTATTTTAATTCTTTAGAGATTTGCATGATAAAAAATTTCAGTTTAAAAATTTACAATATAAAACATAATCATATTGATGCAAAAGGGAATGTTTGTACTTTGTTACACATATGCATATGCTTTAATGTGAAATATTTTCTTTAAATCTAATTCAATTAGTTTTAATGCTCTAGAATTTTTGAAAATCAAATTGAATTAATTTCAGTAGTAATAATCTAGTCCAAATCTGTCTTATAATTATGATATAGCTATGAAAGTCTCTATTGTATTTTATATTATAGATGGAAATAATTATATAATTTAGTCTTTCAGGCACTTGGTTGGAATAAAATATCATTTTGTCCATTTATTTTTTAGTTTATATTGCAGAAAAACATTCTAAGAGTAAATAAAGATATAGTACAATTCATTTATGTCTCCATAAACTAGAATGTGCAGCAGTCTTAGAAAATTAACTTTAATATTGTTCATTTGCTGTTAATATTCTTAAAGTTTGTTAGTTTCTTTAATAGTAATTTGAGGAGTGTGGTCACTTAGTATAGTAATTTTATATATGACAAAACATTATGAAGGGATGAAAACATGTACCATAAAATAGTATTTTTATTAAATTTTTATTTACTCTCTTTTCAAACATATTCTACTGCTTAGGGGAAGCTTTTGGACCCAAAGACCAACCCATTCAGCTAAAATCCCTACTGCCAACCATTTGTCGGAAGCTGGGGTCTTTGAAAGATATGTGTTGCAATTAAAGCTATCGAGTTGCAGATAACATAAATTTCCTCAATTTGTCTTTAAACGTACCTGAGTTATTAAAAGAACATAAAACTATGAAAAAGGTGTTAAAGTATTGAAAGTGTATATGTTTTACATACCTCATAGTTTAATGATATTAAAAGCATACTATTTTTAAGTGTAAACAAAATAAAACTTTTTTACCCCCAAAATAATAATTTGTGAGATTCTAACTGTAGACAGAATAACATATTCACTAGAATCATTTTGCATGGTTGTTGCTAGCACTATCTTGTTTTGAAATATGTGTTTAAGAGAAGGGTATTTTCTATTTTATATTAGCCATTAACTCTGGCTTTGGGAAGCAGGGAAAATTAATATTTAACCTAATTTAAGCTCTTTGATTTTTAATTCTAATAGATGAACATATTTTAATTCTATATATGTGCATAATAATGATCATAGAAATTCATGGATTGGTGGTCCATCTTTTCATTTTTTTGGTAGATTTTTTTTCTCCATGTCTTTTCTCTTATCAAACTCAATCAACTTCACTTTCCTCAATATTATCCATCTCTCGCCATAGGAAGAATTCTTTTATCTTTTACTCTTACTGATATAATAGCCTTGAACAAATGTATGTGACTGACATCTGTATATAATCTGTACGTATGTATATGTACATGTACAATGTATATGCATACTTATTCGTTTGCAACTTTCTCAAACAATATTTTTTGGGAATCCCTTTAAGTCAATGACACTTTTTTATCCTTTTTAAAAGTGCATGATAGTCTACATATGAAAGCACCTCATTATAGTCTTTCCAATGATGATGTGATTTTCTTTCTGTAGCCAATGTAGTTAGTCCTATAAACAACATCCTTGTGCATTTGCTAAGCACAACAAATCTTGCAGGTTGATTTTGTTTCTACTAAATAAATTTATAAGAGTAGCAGTGCTGGATTTAAGGGTGTATGTCTGTCTGTGTGTGTGTGTCTTAAAATTTTATTGTTATTGCCATTCTTTTAAAAAATGTTACAAACTTTGTCTTTTTAACTTGCGGTAACATTCAAATGTTTTTATTCATAACACATAAGAACAGTTTAACTCATTTCCTCTTTAAAGTTTTTGTCCTGTTCATAATTATGTCTTTAAATTTAATAATGTGATTATTATCTGATTATTGATAAAATGACAAGTGGATTTACATATTTTGACCATTTTTTGACTTGGTGATTTATCCTTTATCTAGTCCCCTAGAAGAAAATATTTGAGACTGTTTCTTAATTTGCAAAATATTTGATAGAAATTAGAATATTATTTTCCTGTAACAATTTTTGAGAATCAAATAAGCTAACTGGCATATAAAAACTTGGTAAAATTTGAAGTATTATGCAGATTACATCTATATACACATATGCCTCAACTATAAAAAGTGTGAATACTCAATTCCTTAATCTAGATAAGTAATGAAAAATAATCCCAACCTCTTTTACTTGAAATTGATGATTGCAAAAATAAACAGAGGTTTAAATTCTAAATCTGTGCATAATTTTAAGTGTATCAGGAACTTTCTCCCTCTTTCCCTTTCCCCCTACCTCCTTCTCTCTGTCACTTGAAGGCAATAGTGAGAAAGTGGCCATCTGTAAATCAAAAAAGGTGGCCATCACAAGACTTCAATGTACTGATACCTTGATCTCAGATTTTCAGCTTCCAGAAATGTTAGAAAATGAATCTATTTTTTCCTGGTGTTTTGGTATAGCCTTACAGACTTACTAATACACCTTCTAAGTCACTGTACAACAACAGAATATTCTCTATGGTTCAACATCTGTTCAGTGTCTGCTGAGACTATTGTTTGTACATGTATACAAGTGTGTTCAAGGTCAAACTATAACAGACCAAAACACAGCTTCACCTACCAAAGCCTCCAGGTTTCAGAAAACAAGTAGCTTTTGTAAGGGTTTTTTTTTTTTTTTAACCTCTTCAGTCTGTTGTCTCCTTTATTCACCATTTTGCAGGTTGATTTTTCTTGGCCAGTTCCTTGGTTTGCATCCTTGTATTCCTCAGTTCTTTGAGGGATTCAAACCTTTGGAAAATTTCAAGTAAGTTGACAACTTCCCTGAGGCTAAAAGGCCACGATTTTTTTTTTAATGTACATGTATCTCAATTAAAATTTGACAGCATTTACAATATGCATGCTGAAATCTATCTCTTTCTAAGTTTCAGTCTCTACATACCAAATATTAGGGTCTCTAAAAGGCCAGAAACTAGTACCTATCCTTCCTATTCAAATTTAGAAATAAGACACAAAACTGTTCAAAATTATTAACAAATCAATGTGAGGATGAGATCTGCAAATGTTCCTCATCCAAATACCCAGAATTACGTACATTTTTTTGCTAAAGTCTTCCCATGGGATGGATGTATTGTCTGCTCCCGTTGGATTTAAAGTATAAGAAGACAGAACAGGAAACAAGATACAGAACTGAATATGTTGTTCATTTTTTCTCACGAATTTAAAATCTGTTAAAATAAAGCAACCTGCCCCATGGTGAAATAAAAAAAAAACAAAAAGAACACGAAGAGTGTACTGGAAATAGAACTTCTCACACATGGAACAAAATGACAAGTGTTTGAGATAGACAATTACTAGAGTAGTAATTACTTCTTCATCTACATATGCTTGAAGAAATAATGCATGTACATTTTTTTAAATGTTAGTGGGTTTTTCTTAGAAATATTCTATACCAAATTATATGCCTTTTTGCTTTCTTGCCTACTTTCCTTGCAGGCTATTACAATATTAGCCAAAAATTTTCTGCCATATTTATTATATTTTTTTTAGCTTAACCGAAATATAATTTGTAGTTAACAATGTGTCTTATATACATATACATATATATATCATCCTAGAGTTAGCTAACATCTGCATCTTGTCACATTGCTTTCTCTGTGGTAAGAACATTTAAAATAAACTCTCATATCTTTCAAGTGTATGATATATTATTGTTGACTATAATCATAATGCTCTGCATTAGACATCCAGCCCTTATTGATCTTCTAACTGGAATTCTGTATTTTTTTTTACCATAATTTCCCCATTTTATCACTCTATCCCCTCCAAAACACTATCTAGCTCTCTTCCTACAAATTTTTTTGAGTCTACATATGAGTGATATTATACATAATTTATTTTAATGTATAACATTTATTTCACTTAGCATAATGTCTTCAAGGTCCATTCATATTGTCATACACAATAGAATTCTCTTCTTTCTCATGAAACTCTTTAGCTATCTGTATGTATTTTTTGCAATTTTTTATCAGTTTTTGAAATTGAGTCATATAAGTTCCTTACATAGTTGTATACTAATACCTTATCAGATATATGGTATGAATATTTCATTTCATAGGTTTCTCTTTCAATGATTGTTTCTTTTGCTATGCAGAAGCTTTTTAATTTGATATTGCTCCATTTATTGATTTTTGCTTTTGTTGATTATGCTTTTGATGTTAAATCCAGTAATCTATTGCCAAGAAAAAGTCAAGAAACACTTTTATATGATTTTATCTAGTATTTTTATAGTTTCAGACCTATATTTAAGTTTTTCATTCATTTCATGTTAATTTTTCTGAGTTTTCTAGAATAAGAGTCCAATGTCATTGATATGATTGTGGTTATACTTCCAACATCACTTATTGAAAAGACTATTTCTTTCCAATGAGTAATAACTCCCTATCAAATACAAGTTGACAGTATAAGTGGGAGCTTATTTCTGGGCTCTTAATCTGTTTAATTGATCTGTGTGTCTAATTTTATGTATCATAGAATTTTGATAATTTCAGTAATAGTAGGAACGATCAAAGAAATAGAGATGATTTTTGAAAGGATAAGCAAAATTGATAAACATTTTATCAAGATTGCCTTGGGAACATAAAGAGATGACTCAAGTAAATAAAATCACAAGTGCAATGGACACCTTACACTTGCTAACACAAAGTTACATAGCAAGTTTGCCATTTTTCACAGATAGGGAAAAAAATAATTCTAATTTTTTTTCTGAACCACAGAAGAGCCTGAATAGCTAAAACCATTCTGAGAAGAACAAACCGAGAGTCATCATACTTACTGATTTCAAACTTTATCATATTTTAAACCAAGGCTTAAATAAGAGTGCAGGAGAACGATCTGACTCATCTCCCATTTTATAAATAAAGTTTTATTAGAACACAGCCATATCCTTTTGTATATGCTTTGCTTATGGCTGCTTTCCAGCTACTATAGCAGAGTTATGCAATTGATACAGGTATCATGAAGCCCACCAAGCTTAAAATAATTACTCTCTGACTTTTGATGCAAAAAGTATGCTGATCCCTTTTAAAGCAGCAGAAATACAATCTTTAGCAATATAGCTTAGCAACTATAATTTAGTTGATGCCACCTAATGGAAAACTTTTCTATTTAAATTCTTGAATAAAACTGGAGTGTGGACATTTTTGAGTTTGTGAGTCTGTTACAAAATGATTAAAATCTATATAAATTGTGATAGCACATTTCTACTCACTCCCTATACTTCCAAATTATTAGGATGTAAATATTATTTAATATAGTCTGTAAATGTTTCTGTATTCACCTCTGCAAGAGAAGAGCTTTTCTTTTAAAATATAACTGCAACAGTTTATCTAAAAATATTAATAATACATGTTTAATATTGCCAAATAAACAGGTAGTTTACATTTTCTCATATATCTCTGAATCAAAATGATGAAGATGAATAGCAACGTATTTATGTTTCTTACATCTAATTTATTTTTATGGTTTCTTCCTCTATCATTTTATATTCTAAAATTATTATTGAAGAATTTTTGTTCCATTGAATTTTGCTAATTGTTTCCCAATGGTACTTCAAATATGGGCCTCTGTTCACTGTATTTCCTGAAAAATGATAATTAAACTAGAGGTTTGATTAAATAAAAATCAATCTGTGTAAAGAGAACTTCACAAATGGTGTTGTGTATGTACATCAGTTAGTAATGTCTGCTTGTCTAAATTTTTGCAGAGCTGGTAACCATTGGGATTATTTTATTCAGAGTTGCAAAATGTGAACATCCTAGCTTATTTTCCTTCTTTGTTTATTAGCTGGAATATTTTTATAACATATACATATGAATTTCTCAACTTTTTAAAAAATATTTTGGGACATGATTTGTATGAGAAAAACATGAAAATTCTGTTTGTCTCTTTATTTACCATTTTAAAAACAATTGCTTTCTCAGTCTTCCACAATGATCAAAAATATGTTCTAAATGAACATTATGAAGTCATGCTTTCAATTATGTTTTACATATTTCAACATATTGAAGTTATTTTTATGAAGAGACTCTCATTATCCATTTGTTAGAGGATAGATATTCATGTTGGCTCTTGACTTCTTTGTGTGACACTTTCAATATTTCCTTCTATCCTGTTGCTCCAAGACTACATTATACATTTTCTGTACCTGACATGAAGTGGCTCTAGTTCTTAGAAACCTGCTTCTTACATTGACAGTGATTTTAAGAAACTCAAAACTGTACTAGATGAATGGAAATGGTAATTGTTTCTTAACATTTTTAGTTAACACAGCTATATGTATTTTTAATTAAATATGAGTTCAAATATATTTCCAAAAGACACAACTGTACGATTCTTAACTAATCTTGTCATTCTTAGTTTTCAATCTCTTTTTCTCCCACATTAAAAATTGCAATCTTATTACACAAAGCAGCTAATTGCTTATCTCACATTACATGCTTAGCGGTCTCAGAAATGGCAAGACTATAGACCATACAATTAATGGCAAATAATGATATATTGATGTAAACGTTGTTTTGATTGATTGTTTTTCTTAGCATATCTCCCACCAAGAATCATAATCGAATCACTGTGCTTCAATGTCACTTGGAATAGTTATACTAATTATGGCTGTGTCACAGGTTTATAGCTGCACACGATTTTACTTATTTCCATTTTAATTTATAGAAATTTCTTCATTGGGATTTAATTTCATATTATAATTATGAAAAATGTTTGTTTCTAAGATCATATTTATAATATAATGTATCATCATAAAAGGTTAGGTTCTAACCTGAATCTCTCTATTCTTTTCCTTACTATAAACACATATTTCTTTTTAATGTTATGATATCCTTCTGTGATTTTTAATTAGAAAACACAAATATTTATGCATATGGGAACTTCTTCAGTTAGCACATTTCAGTTGTTTTGAACCTAAGGAAAAAAGACATTAATATATACATTTCACTTTTCCAATCTTTTTAAAAATTAACAATTTTTAGTTATTCCTTATATGTAGATTATAGATTTTTTTTCATTTATTTTTGCAGTTACATAGTACTTTATAGTATGGGCTTTATTCTTTGTCTTTTTATGAATATTTATTAATAGTTTCATACTGTTGTATATAGGGTTACAACCAACAGCCTTGTGCACGAATCTTTCTATGTTTTTTCTCAGTGTATATTTGGCATACATCCTATAAATAGAATCACTGAATTAAAAGATAAATTTAGGTACACTCTGATGTTTGAAAAAGAGTGTATTTTTATAGTTTTATATGATTACTTAAAATACATAGGTCAAATGTTTATAATAGCATTATTAACTCTGAACACATAACTGAAACAAATTTTCTAAGCATTAGTAAGGAATATTATTTTAAGGATGCCAATTTTTAAATATTATACATTGCATTTGAACTATAAGACTTTATTTTGTTATCACAGGAATTTGTGGTTTCCATTTAATTATTGACAATCCACATTCTGTAATCTCTATTTTTGTTGTTATCATTTTCAAAGTTTGTCATTATTTAATTTGACTCTTAAAGGATTTTTTAAATTAGTCTAATTTATTATTGTTGTTGTTACTCCTTTAAGTTGGAGAATTAAAAACCAACAGTTATCCACAAGGTATTTAAATTAAATATATAAAAAGAGTTTGGTTCAAGCAAAAAGAGATGTACACTTTGGATAAATTCAAAACTGTTCAGACAACATTTAGTTTTAGCTTAGAATAGTATATATTAACACCTTTTGTTGCCAATTAACACCTATTTCTCTCTTTAAAAATATACTGTTTTCCATGAGTCCCTTATAATTCTCTGAACTTCAGAAATAGCATTGTTAAAGTGTGTCTTTCTTTTAATTAATTACAAGTTTTTGTTTTTATACAGACATAATGATATTGCTTTTAGAAGTTTTGATATACACTTCTATTTATTAACTTTATTTCCCAAGCCCAAATTCAGGGGTGAAACAAGACACAACAAGATGGAAAGAAAATAAAAGTAAATTACAAAAAGGTGTGAACACTGGTATAGAAGAATATTATTGTGGCTATGCTTACAAAAAATTTTCTTTCATTTCTGTAGTCTTACAGACTGTCACATTAAGAACAACTGCAAAAAAAATGCATCTAAAAGGTGATATACAGAAAGGCTAATAATTCCTTGAACATTTCCTTTAAATAACTGTAGTTATATTCTTTATAAAAACAAGATATAAATGAAATTAACATATATCACTAGAGGTCAGTACATCCTAACTAAACATGTTTCTTTATTTTGAATAAAAGCAGTGTTTATTTACAGGTATGGTTTCTGAGTTAGAAACCCGAATTCAAATCCTGGTTCTGCTATTAGTTATCTGATCTCAGGCATAATTTTAAAATTTCTTAAGGCTAAATTTCTATTTATATGAAATTAGAAGATTGAAATCAAAGGATCTCCTATGTATTCTTGATACATAAAAATGATATTATTTCTCTTTGACAAGTAGTGCTATACAATTATTATCAAGTATTTACAAAACAGCCCTCAGCAAGTGTAAACAATGAATCACAGATTTGATAAGCACAAATATAATTGTGTAATTTGCCTATATTTCTTTGTAAGAAATGAAGACTCATTTAAACTACTTTGGTTGAAGAATAGGAGAATATAAAAATAATCCAAAACAGGAAACGCATTATAGTACTTGCCTGGGTTTAGTGTTTATTGTAGAAACCAGAATTTTCTTTCAGGGAAAGTGAACATAACTCCAAATCAGAGAGACGACTAAGAAACTTAAATTTGCCACAACCTAGAAACTCAAACTCTTAGTCATTTTATATACATATCTGATCTAATAGATTTAGTGCACAATTTTAATCTATTTTTTACTATGTAATGATATAATATATAATTTTTGCTTCTGGTCTTTTATTCCAAATTGTATCTCTAACTTTTAGCCATAGTTACCCGTGAAAATGTAGAATTTATTAAATATTCATGTTTATATAGAATATTATTGCATGGATGTGTTTATCACTTCTACTATTAAAGGACATTTGACTATTTTCTTTTTTCAATTGCAATTATTATGAACCTTCCAGTACAATCCTTTAGCAAACATGTGTACATTTGTATATTAGTGTACACCTAGTTGTACATGCTCAAAGTAGAAGCTTGTTGAATTAAAAGCTATGTGTACGTTCAGCTTTAGTAAGTTTTACTAGCGATGGATTAAAGATGGAAGACAACCATGAATTTATTGTCATGACCTCCCCTTTAGAACTATTCTGTACTATGTCTCGTAGCCTGGAATATGGTCATGCTGTGTTTTCCTTGAACAGGTCAATATGGCACAATGATTGAATTATATTATAATTATTATGCTATAAAATTATTATTGAGCATTTACTAGGTATCATACATGGCTTAGAGGGTATAAATAACTCACCATATATTTTATAAACTAAATACACTTGTACAATTTAGACCTAAAAATAAAGCTATTTTGTTTAATGCAGTAGTGCTAGTTTAATAGATGATTTCTATAAAAGTTTCAGTTCTTTACATTTTGTTATACTCTGGTCTCTGTTATTCTGATCTGTATTATTGTTCAAATATGAAAATATTTACTGATCCAAAAAAAAATTCCTCATGTAGTTTGCTGGTCAATGTACTATCTCATAATCTTTTCATTACTGCAATCTATCACTCTATTTAACTAAACATTTTAGATTACTTAATGTTAAAATTTTAAATATACTTTTAATATTAAAAAAAAATCTAACCAAACCCCTCCCAAATATATGACAAGTAAAAATGGTGTTTCATGCCACCAATTTATGGTGTATGACATACTAACATAAAACGTCAACAGAATTATGTATTTTTAAGAAAGCTACCATATACCAAAGCCTAAGTTACACACTTTGGCTCTAAGACTAGGCAGTCGGCAGAGACTGAAAGGTCTTTGAAGAGACTTTAAGAAAAATTTGAGATTTTAAGACTTGAATGCTTAAAAGAGTGAGAAATGTTTGCTGAAAGCTAGAGGAAAGGAAGAATGGTTCTGTAATAGTGAGAAATTTTGCAATAAAGTCACCTTCAGGCTTATGGGAAATATAAGGACGTCTAAGTTGCAAATTAAATTGGAGAGATATTCGGGAGCAATATAGGGAGTGACATCTAACTTCTACTACCTGTCTATGATGAAACACAGGGAGATAGAGAACTAAAAAAGAAATGATTATGACATTTAGTAGTATTTAGGCAAAATATAAAAGAGTAAGAAATTCTGGATTTCAAACAGAATTTTCTTCCAAAAAATAATTCTTAAAGTAAAAAAATAACTTCCAGGTAAAATTACAATCATTATGAGATTGCGATATCCTATGTTAAATTTTCATAGAGATGTTATGCAAAGAGTCTGGTCTTTAATTTCACAATTCTTTAGATTTTAAATTGCATTTGAACAACCACATTTATTCCTGTTCCTGATTTAGATGCTGAGATCCCGGGACTTAAACCTGATATTATTCATGTACTAAGTTAAACTTTCTAGTCTTGGGAGTGGCGCATTTTGTCTGTGTTAGGAATGTAAATAATTTGTTGCTGATTTCAGTGACCTGCAGACAACTGCCAATTATTTGATATTCCTCTCATCCATAGATGGTCTCTTTTCCCTTTGTCTTTTATCTGTACAGTCTTTATAAGTCTTTTGACCAAAGGAATGTAAAACAATTGATGTCATGTCAGTTTCCAGAGTTGGCATAATTTTTATCTTCTGAAAGTACTGCCTGTGGGAATCCAGATCTCATGAAGCCCATATGCAAATATTCCAGTAACAGAGGTGGCTCTCAGCTAAATGAATCTCAGCTTTCTCCAATTTTAGTTAATCTGATCCTTAAGGGTTCTTCCAAATTTAATGCCTTAGACTATATGATTCTTCAACTTTAAAATAGCAGTCCTACAACAATTTGGTTATAATAAGGTGTAGTAGCCAGTTCTAGTTGCCCCTTCCCTAGTAACCATTTATCCTCCCTTTATAAGTTAACCCCTCTATTAATAGGGCAGCAAGTGATTAAATATCATTAATATTTACTTTTAGCTATACAGATAAGAGAAAGCTGAGACCCATATATATACATAGACATGGATCAAAAGGAAGACGTTAAAAAAATTACTACCTCCTGGGGTGATAACTTATTGTTGTATTGGAAGACTTAATATTGTTAGGATGGCAAAATTGCACCAAAGTGATTTAAAGACTCAGTATAATCACTATTAAAATCCCCAAAGGTTTTGTTCAGCCAAAACAGAAGAGCTGATACAAAAATCCATATGGAATTGCAGGTAACCAGAATAAAGAAAGCAGTCTATAAAGGAAAAGTAAAATATGGTAATTACAAAATTAGCTACAAAGGAACAATAATCTAAATAGGCTTAAGTAAAATGTAGGCTCAGCAGAACACAACTGCAAGCCTATAAATAAACCAATGCATCTATAATCAATTGATTTTCTACACAGATACCAAGATCAGTGGGGGAAGAATAATCATTTCAACAAATAGTGCTTCAATGACTCAATGAAGAAAGAAAGTTGCAAAAGAAAGTTGGGTTTCTCTTTTATAACATACTAAGAAATCCATTTAAAATGAATCAATCACATTAAGTTTAAGAGTTATATATCTATGAAATTCTTAAGAGAAAATGCAGGAGTAAATCTTCATCATCTTGGATTTAGCAATGGGTTTTTAGATATAGCATAAAAAGCACAAGCAACAAAAGAAAAATAGTGAATTGGACTTCATAAAAAATTAAAAGCATCTGTGTATTGAATATTAATATTAATATTAGGGAGGTGAAAGGCAGCCTATAGAATGGAAAAAATATTTGCAAATAATATTCCTGATGTCCAGTACACAAAATATGGAAAAATATCCAACTCAAAACAAAAAAGAAAGAACTCAAGTATTTGACTCAACATTTCTCCAAAGAAAATATGCAAATACCTAACAAACACAAGAAAACGTGTTCAACATCATAGTCAGTCAAGTAATGGAAATAGAAACCACAGTTAGTATAACTGCAAACCCATTCACACACACACACACACACACACACGCATATATGAAACTAACAGGTATTGACAGGATGTGGAGAAATTAAAATCATGTTCATTGATGGTAAGTTCACAATATAGCATAGCTGTAGTAAACAGTTTAGTGGATCCTCAAAAAAACTAAACAGAATTCTCACATATATCAACAATTCTACTCCAAGGTATGTATTATTCAAAGTTGAACATAAATATTCAACCAATTATTTGTACAAAAATGATCATAGCAGCATTAGTCTCTGTAACCAAAAGGTTGAAATCACCAGTAATGTGCACCAACTGATCGATGCAGAAACAAAAGTTCATATATCTGTATCATTTAATATTTTTTCCATTAAAAAAGGAATGAATTTCTCATATATGCCACAATGTGGATTAGACTTGAAAACATGATGCTAAGTAAAAGAAGTCACACACAAAAAGTTACCGTGTGTCTGATTCTATTCATAAGAAATATATAGAAGAGGAAAATTCATAAATATAGAAAGCAAATCCGTTCTTGCTAAGACTGGAAATGATGCTTCGTTAGTATGGGGTTTCTTTTTGCAACGATGAAATTATGGAACTAGACAGAGATAATGGTTGCACTGCATTGTGTATGTACTAAATGCTACTTAATAATACTCTTAAAAATGATTAATTTTATGTTATGTGAACTTTGCCCCAACTTAAAAAATATAAACAACACACACATATAAATATTAATGTGTCTTAAGAAATGTGCCTTTTGTTCCTTCCTTGTCTCTTTCAGAAAAGCAGGTGGAAGGCCAGGAACTACAGCAATCATTTTAAGACCTTGAAAGTTGAAAGTCAAAAATATTCAAGAAAATAGCGCTAAAAGAGAATGCCTTTTTCAGTCCTGCTTTTGTAACACCGAGAAAGAGAAAGAAAGCACGAAGATGGGGGTAAGGGAAGGGAAAAGCAACATATACTGTTTAACATCTTAAAGAGGTGTTCTGTTTCTTTCTTTTTTTAAAGTGTTTATTGTTTTGGTTGTTCATCTTGGTTGTTATTGCTAGCCCCAGACTCTAAACCAAGGACCTTTGGATATATGTAGACTGTACCGAAACACTACTCTGCCAGAGCACACCTGAGGTGTTCTGTTTCTTACAAGCAAATGAAATCTTAACCAATAATGTGTCAATAAAGGCATTATAAATGTATGCACATATATATTCAAATTATAAAATTATTTAGAAAATATTTACATTCACCCAAATTTAGCTCATTATTTATATTATAATGAGCGTAAACAGAATTTTGATTGTGGATTTCAAGGAAGACAAAATATTTATTCAAAATATGCTTTTTATTATAAGTAACCAATATGTTCATTAAAGAGCTATTTTTATAATTTTACTGCCTGTTTGATATTTAAGATAAAAGTTTCCAGGTAATGAAGGCAGTCTGCGATTGCAGAATTCTCAGAAAAAAATTTCTTTTGAAAGATTAAATAAAATCTGAAATAGTGAGTTAAGTCATTTAATTACCTAAAGATATCTCCTTCCATTCCATTAATATTCTAGGTGCATAAGTGTTGGTGATATTTTTTTAAGTCTATTTTCTTATGTCTCTGTTATTAAGTTTTGTTTTGTTAAATATAAGGTTGCTGTTTTTTTTTTTTTTTTTTTAAATCACTATCTCCACATTTAGTTAGAATCCTCAGATTTAGGAATAAAAAAAATACAAGACACCTACTTAAATGTCACTTTCTGATAAGCAATAAATATTGTCTTAGAATAAGCATATCTCAAATGGTTCAAGTATCGTACATATTTTCAAGCCATATTTTTAATCTAAAATTCAAATTTAACTGTATGTCCTGACAATCCTTAGTAGTGAAGTACCTAAAGCATAATAGTCACTCAACAGTTTTGATGAATAAATGAATGAATTAAATAACTAATATGCCATTTCTTCCTAGTCAAAATCACTGTTTTTCATTTCCATTAATATTGAAATGTCAATTTGTAAGTCTCTTACATACACACTTTTTTTCTATTTCCTCTCATCCCTCTAAAGTCTCTTTTTTTTTTTTTTTTGGTATACTGGAAGGGATAGGAGGAAAATGCTTTTAAGGAAGAAAGGAAGGGAAAGGAGAAAGAAACATCTCTGTTTATTCAGTTGTTCATTTTAGTTTTTCACTTTGGTTCCAGGTCTTGAACTTGGGCACTTGGGCTGTACGTGGTGCGCATACCAATCCCTCAGCCTCCTGAACCGTAAGGGTGTTCCTCTTCCTTGCTTCTTATAGTCCTTGGTTTCAAATAAAATTTTCAAAATCATAATATGTTACGATTTATTCAATTATGGATAATGTCAATACTCTAATTTACTAACCAGTGATAATATTTATAAATAGTTCTACATTTAGTGACAAATTTCAGTGTTATAATAATATGAGATGTCGACCTTATAGCAATTTTGATTAAGTGGAGGGGTGTGTGTATTAGATTGCCATGGCATGTTTTATACTTAGACTGGTTTCAGCTCATATAATATGAGGAGAACTAGGATGGAATTCCAATATCTTTTATGATTACAAGTACCAGTCCACAAAATGCAAAACCTTCAATGCCATACATTACAATTGATTTACAGCCAGATTATAACAAAGGACTGAAAGAACAAGACAACCACCAAACTGTGTCAGAAAAAAAATTAGCATTTTCAAGTTAATTGTTTGCTTGTCATATCAATTAACCCAGTATCCCATTAATAAGCTATGCAAGTGGATTCAATAACATCATGAGTAACACAACTACCATTTTTCATGCCAAAAATATTCTTATAAGAGATTGTTTGAACTAGAAATTTTACTTCCCTGAGGAAGTTTCCTTTTGAAAGTTTCCTCTGAAAATATGCTCAACAAGATGCAGATTGTTTGCATAAATTCTCAAAGCCACATTGTGTAAATTCTCAAAGCTAGTTTGTTATTTATTTATTTTGCTTTTATCATATAGAAGCAGAAACTAATTATTATTTGTTGGATAATTTTAATGTAGAGATTTAGAGAAATCAATGATAGACTTAGGCTATTCACATGAATTTTGGTCAAAAGGATAATATAAGAGAAACTTTGCCATTGTTTGATATCTTAAGTTTGAAGAACCTTGGTCAAATAGACACAAAGTCAGCTCCAAGACCCTGCATATATATTTCATCTTGACATATGCAGGTTCAATTTGTTTGAGTGATTCTGTCAACATTGAAAGGCATTGGAGCACCAAACTTAAATCTCTTAAAATTCATGTGGTTGATGTAAGAGTTATAATAGTTTCATCTTAGTCACAGAGTCTGAACTGTCAAGTCTTTAACTTTTAAAAACTCTGGCTCTTTGGCAAGAGTGTCTTAATATGGTTGATTGGCTGTTAGAATGTGTCTTTGAAAAGAGCCATCTTTTCTCTTTTCACTAAAGAAGAAAAATGCTAGAAAATGCATCTGAAATGTTAGATTTCAAACTGTTCACTGTTCACAGTAGAATTTTTTGTCTCTTTTTATAATCTCAGCTGATTGCAGTGTTTTAAGATTAACAAGTGCTTTGTGAATCCTTATCCCATGGTTTTAGTAGAGTAGACTGAAATATTATTAAAATAGAGAGGGATTCCAATCTTTATTCACTCTAAATATAACTTGGAAAAATATGAACTGGAATGATTACTTACATGCTTTCTCTGTTACTTAATAAAGCCTGAATTTATAATAACAAAACAGATAATAGGGCATAAAAGATAGTAAAAGTAGTGAATTCTCAGAAGCATTAATCGTGGCATGCATAAAGCATCAGAACAATAGTCCCAGATGATTCCTCTTATAATCTCCCTTCTAATTCCCTGCCCTTCACAAGTGAAGACACTCTCAGGTTGATTGAAAGGCAGATCACATCAGCAATATGTTTCCAGTCCCACTGACTGACAAAATGATGAGTCAACTTAAAAAGTCAGACAGTTTTGTATAGATGCCAAATTTATGCCACTGTGGTATTACTCAGTGGATTTTAATTTTAATTCTCAGAACAGTTACCGCTATCGTTCACTTCTATTATCTGTAAAGTTCTGTGTCCTCTGACTAGTATTCAGGCAGCCACATGCTGCCAAATCTATTACAAAATATAAACAAATGACTGAGTCAGCCTGTGTGTGCAACCATGTGGATGTGTTTCTAGGGGTTTGTGTCTTCCTAGTTTCCTCCTTCTAAATATGAATATACAATGTGTTTCTGTTTTGCTTTCTCCTTGGGTTATCAGTGCTTACTCTTACAGTAGAATTAGAGTGGGATTGAAAATTAGACAATAACGGAGCAAAATTTTTCCTCTAAAAGTGATACTGAAATTAATTATTTAGAGATGAGTCTATATTCCATGAAACAATGTTAGCTCATTGATCTAGAAGAAAACACCAGTCTACTTGAAAAGAATTCATACTGGCTAGACACTAGGGGACAACACAGAAAAGCTTCTCTGTTTTGTTTGTTCATTTTATTTCCATATGATGCATAGAGGCTCCTGATGACTTATAAAATACAAAACTGCATATACCAGAATAAAAGAAATTCTGAAATACTTAGCTATTCCTATGGTGAAGACAAGTGTAATTGATTTTACCATTTGTAACTCCCTATCCACTATGATTGTATAAGAAACTGAGCATGCCCTTCTCACTACAAGATGGTGTGCTTTAGTTAAAAATTGTAAAACACCAACAACTTAAACATATTCTTTGTTGATGTTGAGTATTGTAATGTATGTTCATAATTATAGGGGAAGAGAACATACACAGAGGGAACATGAAAACATTATTTTATTCATTTTCATAGTGGTTTTCTTTTAGGAGTTTAGTTTCCATAAATTTGAATTCCTGATCGTTAAGTATTGAATGTGTGTGTGTGTATACATATACATATACACATAAACCTATATGTATATTACTTACCAATAAATAATTTTATCTTCTACTCAAGATTGAAAGAAACCCAAAACAGAACACCCTCTGCTTTACTATCATAGAATGTAATCATATGGAAAAGATAGTCATGATGATCTAAATCAACTGTTAATTGACTAAACTAAATTTTGCCAGTTACTAAAGCTAAATCTTAATTTTAACTTAGGTGTTTTTGTTAAATAGACCTCCTTAAATTGAAAATAGCATAAGTGGCATTACCCATTCTCAAATTAACTTGCATAAATGGGGGTTAATAGGCTTGCAAAATTATGGAAAGGAAATATTTGGAAATACTTCAACCAGTTGCTCTGATGTCACCAGCAGTTTGTTTTTCCTTCTCTTTTCTTTTCTTTCCTTATTACCACATTCATTTTTCTATGCAAATAAATTCATTCCTCGTCTATTGCTAACAGGAATTTTCTACTGTTAGTTTTAGGAAAGGGAAATTGTGAAAGCTCTTGGTAACATTAAAGGAAATGAGGTGGGGTAACACTCCCATTGAGAGAGAGAGGAAAAGGGGGTGGGGTGGGGAAGAGATAATAATTAAACTTAGCTTAGTTTTGTGCCAACTCCTTGAATCAACCATGATAGCCACTGGAATAAGGATTGTGTAGATCATGGGAAAGTTCCCAAACAATTACTGTATAATGATTATACAATAAAGTCAGTGATAAAATTCAAGGAAAAATAATCTCAGTACCAGGTAGTACTCATATGATGGTTAAACAGAAAAGAAATTCATTAGTGCATTCTGAAGATTAGGGAAAGATTTTGTGCAGGAAAACATTTTGACCTAGTCAAAAATACAAAATAATTTTCAGGTAAACAGGAAAAGGCAAGTATTATGTGAGGAGTCTCAGAAAAGCTGAAAGGTGAAAAATGTTGCATAGATATTTTAAGCATCTGTCATTACTTAAAGCATTCTCATGTACTTTTGAGTGCTGATTTTTAGAATCTTTTAATGCAATGATTTGAGTAGAAATGAACAGAATTTGCTAAAAAACAATGGATGTTAATAGGGTATTACTTGTGATAATCTTAGAAATTCAATATAGCTCAAAAAATCATTTAAATTCTTCATGACTTCAATAACCCAATTTTAGGACCATCGTCTGCACAGACACATACTTTATTTGCATGATACATGATGCTTTCATCAAAAAGAATATATGATATTCAACATTAAAATACTATGTAGAGAAAACTTTAGAACTTCTTTTCTTCAAATTAAGCTAATTATCCTTAAAGTGTTAAGTGTTATGATAGTTATGATATTTTAAGAAATAATGAAAGAGGCCTATAAGTTCTGATGGGTGTAATCTATCTTTATAGAGAAAAATATACTTTAAATACAGTTATTTATAGAGAATAAGTAAGTTTTAGAAGGGAAATACAGAAAACTTAGCATGGTTTTCATGCAAGCATGATAAGAAATTCAGTTTACAGTAGAAATTGTCACAAATAAGCCAGGCAAAAGGACGTGCAGTAACTTTTCCCATCAGCAAATAAAAAACAAAGCAAATGATGCTTCCAAAAGAAATTTCTACTAAATTTGTAACTGCTTCTGCATAATACCAATGTTCTTAATTCCAGTACAAAACTGATAACTGTGTCTGTTCTGATTGTGGTATTTTTCTTTTAGCTCTGAGATGTTATTATCATACTGTTTTTAAGATTAAATACCAGTAGAATAAGAGAAAATTTAGTGAACACGTTTCCTTGTCTCTACCTGAGTACTATATAATATCTAGCCCTCTGAAATTCCAAATGAAGCTATGAACTATCAAAATGAAATTCTATTGAATCTTTTACTACTGATTCACTATTGTCATTTTCCACATTTATTTTTTAATAGATTACCTTATGTTTTATGATTGATGCAGTACAATATTGACAAATTACTTTCCAAAAAGGTATTGTAAAGGATTGTGTGAGTTCCCATTTCACTAGTCATGTCACCTTTAGATGTTAGTGTCAGAAAACAACGTAACCAAAATCTTTCTTCATATATATGTTCCTTTTCAATGCTCTTGGAAAAAGATGATGGTATGACTAGATTTATTGTGAACAGACTATAGGGAATACTGAGTAGGATCAGTTTCAGCTCAAAGTGAGAGCAGTAGGAGGAGGGCCTCAGGCATGGCCTCATAGAGCTTTTCTTTCAGTGGATGCTTTACAAGAGTTTGGTTCCTGCTGTAGCTGCTGGAGACAGTTACCACTGCCGTGCAGACTGGAAGAGCCTCGGATGGACTAGAATCCTGAAAAGATTGAATTTGACAGTTTTTGCCAAAGCTCTTTTTGATATTATTGAGAATCACATTTTTAGAGTCCTTTACACCATGCATCATTCTTGAAATAGAATTCCCAGTTGCCTCTTACATATTTCAGTTAACAGTGTTTTAGGAATAACTCTATTAAATCACTGGTGACTAAAACACATTACTCTGTGTACCTGGATTCTGTATTTCTTTAAAGACTGACCAACAATGAAAACAATGATCTATACATGAAGTAGAATGCAGGAACTTCTAAAACATATATACATTTGTACATATCAATATATATATACATATATACATAGACTCAGCATGTATACATTTTTCAAAAAGATTCTATATACACACATAAAAAAAATCTCTGAACACATGAACTAAGTTTTCCACAAGAAAGCAGACAACTGATTTTAACTGTAGAATAAATTTAACAAATGTGCGTGACATATGATGTGATTATATGAATATTATTATATTATTATATATTATTATGTCAATATTATATGAATAGTGTATTATTTTGCTGGGAAAGGCAGTCATATTCATCTTTCCTCTCCTAATACTGATCTTGCTCTATTTAGTTTCCTGTCAATGGACCTTAGACATAACACCATCTTTCTGTATTTCAGACCCCATGGCAGAAGGCACGGGTCATTCTACTGCAGTATGAAGCTGTGCAGTATCTATGCTGGCCTTCAGGGAGCTTTACATTCAGGGACTGGTCTTTGGCATTCTCCCCTCTTGTGGTGAGTAAATGTTGTCCAGGTGTATGTGTGATCTTTTCTCAGAGACCTGAAGTCATGTGCTAGTCTATTCCTGGATGCTTGTTTTTCACTTTTTAATGCTGGTTTCATGGCTCATATTATTTTGAATCTAATGTAATGGGGACAGAGTTCTTAGGGGAGGTTTCAGTGCATATAAAATAAATATTTGGTGACTATTTTGGTTTACATTCTTTTAGAGAAAAATGTCTCTAAGCAGATGCTGAAAAATGAGTAAATGTGACATATTAGGATATTAATACAGACTTTTAAAATATTACTAAATAAAAATTCCAACAGTAATAATTCTTAGTTATGCAATATTAGTAAATGTTTTTGTCCTTAGTTTCTTCAGATGTAAATAATTATTGCTGATGATGACCTCAATAGTTTATTATGAGATCATATGCAAAAATACCAAGAAAGTGCCTCATTTTATACTTAAGACAAGTTAATTATTCAGTGTTAGCTGCTATTATTATCTGCTCTTTGCTTTAACTTCTGGAGTCTTCAGTGTTCTCTCAGTGCTTTCTATTCCTATCATTAACTCTTTTGCTCTGCTAAGAGACTAATTCATGTCCTGTGGAATGTGAGAGCTACTGGATTATTTTTTAATATATTTTGGAGAGAGAATTAATATCCAATTTGAAGTCAGAGAGCTGAAGTAGCATATAAATATTTCTTTTTAACAAGTGAAGCAAGCATCCATGATATTTCAGAGTGTATGCATGGTAGTAAAACCTTAAGCAATATCATATTTATAATGGTATATTAGAATTTGGTGGCATATAGTTTGAGGATCAACTTGAAAGAATAATGCAAGTGTTAAAATGAGAAGGCAAAACTCCAGAGTGGAACTTTATGAGATTAGATGAAGTAGGACAAAAATAAAAAGAATTAACGAAAATTAGGAAATCACAATTAGAGAAATCCCAAAGTAGGACTGTGGTGAAGATCATACCCATTTTAATAATGTGGAGTGTTGTCCATGTTTTACAACAAATAGAGAAACTACATGGTCGAAAGAATTAGGATTCAAATATAAGGTGATGCTTAAAGAGGAACATTTGTTGATGGATAATTGATGTAGGTGATATGAAGAATTATCAGAGAACACCACATCATTCACAAATATCAGGCTTATTTAGAGCTATATAAATAATACAACACTCATTTGCTCTAGTTTAAAAAAATATTTCAAGCCCTCATAGAGAGAGTCATTATTCTTACTAACCACCAAAGATATTATCTTTCAAATATCTATTCTACATGGACAACCTTATTAAGTTTTTCAAACCCTCAAATAAGTTCTAATTTAATTTATCCATTGGGACTGAAGACTAGCAATCTAAAACTCAAATATACAGATAAATGATTCCCTATAGCTTCTTCCTATTTGTGATAATAAGTTTATAATCATATCTAATTTCAGTTTAAACTTTAAGACAACTAAAGTTAAAGTGTAGGTACTAACTGGGGTGAAGAACATCAACTTTTAAACCTCATCACAATGTTTCATATTTCAAGTCCTTTCAGTTTTCCCTAAAGCATTTTATTTTAAATACAATTCTTTAATTTTAACTCATTTTGACCTTTCACACTTAATCCACATTCTAGCTATTAAATCAAATTTGTGTCTGTCTTATGATTCTTATGACAAAAAATGAAATTACTTTTGTTAAAACTACTCTTTGTAATTCTGGCAATGAATCAATGATTAAATAGACCAAAGAAGATAGATCTTATGACAAATTATGTGGAATCAAGTCATATAGGTATTCAAACTTGGCACAATTCATCTCTTTTCTCATTAACTTCCTATAGGTAAAATTCTCATCAAATCAGGCAGCCTGTCAATAAACTAGTATGTCTAGTGGTGGGTGGTGGTGAATTTTTGCTATTGAAAGAAGCAAAATACTTCTTGAGACAGTTTATTGACAACACAAGAGTCTTGAAGGCAGTTCTACAAAACAGGAGAAATTCAGAATACAATCACTGGTGAGTTTATTGTTGATATATTAAATCTCAAAGATTTATAGACATCTATATTAAAGACCAGATTAATAGAAATCAATAGTCTATAGAAATATCAGAACTAGCTTGTTTTTCTTCAGAGAAGAGGAAGTTTTTTTTAATGACTGATTATATGCAAAACATATACTTTTAATATTACTAGTCCCACCACTAGTATTATAGCAGTTGAGTTTTCAGAGAAAAAAATTATCAAAATAAATTTTAAATTAAAGCAATTTTGCATATTAGTCTTTGGCTTTGTGCCCACAAGATATAATATCTGCATCTAGCTATTTTTCTATTCTCTTTCTCTTGTGTGTGCATGCATGTATTTTTTGCATATTTTCATATAATAGATGGCATATGTATATATATTTCAACCTGAATTATATGTGTATATGTAGATATATAAGATGAATACATTAATGCAAGCTGAATTTTTAATTTTTAAATAAGATTGAAATTCGGTCTCAGTTTTACTGATTTATGTTTGTCTGAGTAGAACAAACCTTTACCCCTTTACCATTCTTCCTATGTTTATAGTAGTTGACTCTCCAATATTCCCACAAAACTTAACAGATCTGTATGTTGATGTATCTGTGTAAATCACAAAATCCAGTGTAAATATAAGCTCCACATATATTTTCATAGGGCAGAGTTTCCTCTTTGAATGATTTACTGTGTCTTTACCTCATTTTATTTTGCAATAATTTTGCTTTCAGTAAATTACTAGACATTTGATGAATGTGAATAATGTAAATTAATTGGTCAGCATACCAATCCCAACATATGCTAATTCAATTAATAAATTCCTAATAACCTTGGATTATTCATTATATATTTTTGAAAAATAGAGTTGAAGTGGAATCTTGTTTAATAGAAAGCCTTTGATTTGCGCAAGAGTGAACAGCTGTGCATGCCTTGAAACAGACTGCTGTTCATTCTCTACAAGTTAAAAAGTGAAGGTGCAACCTGAATGGTTTCATTATATTAGTTCCTAACTGACTTCCCAAAGTGGAGATCTTGCAATTGAATATCTTGCATGTTTTCATGATCAGTTCTTATGGAAGTAAAACTTTGTTGTTTCATAGTTGTGGATAAGGGACTTAACAGATTTTAGTTATTTAAATGTATTTAAATCGTTAAGTGTTTGTAAGCTTGTAAAGAAAGTTGATTTAAAATCTTGCTGCATTTCTTTAGCTTTATGCTTTTCAGTAAGGTTTTCACATCATTTTAGTCTTACATTCTTCTTCCCAAAATTTTTTTTTCTTAGAATTGTTTAAGTGGAAAGGAAACATCATTAGGGTAATGTAGTAGTCTGTTATCACAGTCATAGGAAAATATTAGGTGGGTGAAGCAATATTTTTTTTTTTTTCTCAGAGTTCTGGAAATGAGTAGCAAGTTCAAAGTTGGCAGGTTTGGTTTCTTTTGTATTTTCTTTCCTTTGCTTGCAGATGGCAATCTTTTTCATTATGTTTTCTCATTCATGACTTTTCCTGTGTGTGTGTGTGTGTGTGTGTGTGTGTGTGTGTGTGTGTGTGTGTGTATCTTTGTGCCTGCCTGAGAGGGAAGGGAGAATATCTCTGGGCAAGAAGGACAATTCAAAGTCAACTTCTGAGAAACACCCTATTCTTCATTCCAAATAGCCTAGAGCCCAAGGTCAGAGCAAAACCTTCTACGGCACCCAAACCAAACAAAACCAAGAACATGCCCCTTGCTCAGGATCATTGTATCCTCAGATTTGTAAGGCCAGAGGGAAAACAATAATCCTGAGGTTTAGTGAAAAGTTTTTCAACAAAACACTTCCTGATGCCTGTCTGACACTAGAAACCTACTAAAGTCATGAACTTCTGCGAAACACTTCTCAAAAATCCATTTTCTAAAGGACTGCTATGCTTGTTCTCAAACGCAATTAAAAATGATTAGCATTAATTAAGATTAACACTTTTCTCGATTATAAGAAAAACATTAAAATAATAAATATTTTTAAAATTTACATTAGACAAGCAAGCATTTTCAGACAAAGTAAAATCAAAAGCCTCTCACTTCTGTCTATGACATACCCCTGGCCAAAGGACACCAGTCTTACTGGTTCAGAGTTCCACCCTTATGACAAAATTTAACTTCCATTACCTTTTTAAAGGCTTTATCTCTAAACCGAGTAGTCACATGGAATGCTAAGGCTTCAGTACATGAGCTGAAGGAGGAAACTAATGTCAATTATTAATTATAACCGTGTCCATACCTAAAAAGGAATGCTTCTATCAGTAACATCAGCAAAGTTTCATGCTTATTGTATATAGGTCTCCCAATCTGCCCAGAATTATATTATATAGGTCTAATGTTATATCGGTCTGCTCAGAATCACAGTCTTAAATTTTATACCCTGCTATCTTAATCTCTGAAAATAGATATAAAGGCATTGGTATATTTCTGAGATCCCATCGATAACTGTTTTGTGGAAGTAGATATGCTATAAGTGTTCGCATTTCCCTAGAGGGTGTGTTAAACTTACTGTCTGGCACACGCATATACATGTGCACACATGCACCTGCAGCCCCTTCCAAGGCTTGCACCCATTCCCCACCCCAGCCCCACACCTGGTGATGTTGCAGTTGATTGCGGTTTCAACTCTGAAAATCATAATGTCTAAACATTTACATTTATCCAACACTCACATTAAGTCTCTCCAGCTTACTTTCTCAACTGCATGCCCTCTACACGCACAATGCGGAAACAATAGAAATGAACTTGAGTCTCAGACATCCTTTGTTTCTCATTAGATGTGATCCTACAATCTCAGAAGTTAAACAAACATCTGCATTTACACTTCCCTTGATGTTAGAGCATTCAAAACATGCTAAAATATTATTTTCTCTTGAACACGACATAATGGGTGACAATTGTAGACACTCAAACTATTTCCTTATGAATCACAATTTCACTAATTTTTTTGAGAGGCCTGGAAATTTTATCATATATTGTTTAAATCTATGATAGTTTACTTCTCAAGTTATTTGACAACAAAATCTTGAAAATAGTAAGGATGTGTTGGGCACAATGATCATGGTTAGTATTAGAATAACATGATCTATGGCCCTGGCAGATTTCCTGAAATTTACATTTTCCATCCCCTTAGCTGAAATTTTATTTATACCAATTTAATTCTGAGTATTCATCTCATTCACTAAAAATTAAACCAAATTGCTCCATATGATGACATCTAAAACACTGTATATTTATTTTAGTATGAATTTGCTTACTGATGACAACAAGGATTTTGAACTTTTGAGTTGGCTATATTCTCAGCCAAATTTTTGAGACAGTGTGAGTTTACAAAGTGACTTTCTTACATGCAATTATTATTATTCCATTGATTGTATAATCTCCTTTATCACTTGAATGTCTAGCATTAAAGCATTAGGGCATTCTTCTATAAAACATCTTAAAACTTTATTTATCCTCCAGAACACTGAGAAATGTATTGGAAAAATAGTGGAAAAATGTTTTAATACAATAATATAATCATATACTTGAGAGGATTTTTAAAAATCTATTTGTAGCATATATTACATATTACATAATATAATATATAATGTGTTATACATGTACAAATCTATTGTGTTTATAAATCATGAAATTATATAGTTAAATCACAGTTACTCAACTCTTATCAAAAAGATAGAGGGCTTCATTTCTTTTATAGGGGTTATTTCTTATACAATGTGGGGCAGAACTAGTCCTAGGGAAAATTAAATTAATAAAGTATAAGCCATAATCTCTAATACTTCAAACCCTAATCTCTTATAATTGGAGTAATAATTGTGGTTAAGATTCATAAAAGCTTTTGATTTTCTTTAAAGACAGTAAGAAATGATCAAATGAAAACTATTTATGATTTTCTTGAAATCTCTGTTGATGATTGCATAAATTTTTAATTTTATATATTTTTGTAAAAGGGCATTAAATTTGTAAACTTGTTAGAACTTACCAATAATAAAAACATTCTTTGCCAAATTACATTACTTCTTCCTTTTTGTTTATAATCAGACCCTTCTTTCTAGTCACTCTGCCATATCAAGGAATTTAAAAAGTAATTACAATATTAAATCTCTTCTTTATGAATCAGCTTCTGTCTCCATATCAATTTACATTGTATTTCTTTAAATCCTTCGACCCAATATTTGTTTGATTTTTTTACCTGAAATACTTTTTTTTAACTAAGTAAAATGTATGTCATATGATAGTTTAGTCAGACACTTAAATATCTACCTTACTTGAATGTTTTATACAAAGGAAAACCATTTTAGAACAGACAGAAGCAAAAATTACAGCATATCAGAGAACAGAGGAATTGTAGCGCTACCTCTATATTTACTGTGCACTTACAGTGTAGTGGGTAGATAGTGAAATATGGCATAATTTCCTGTCTCTAAGAAATATTGACCAGATGAGGAAGGAAGAAAAATAATTTAAAAATTATTGGCACAGAGTATCCTTTTTAAAAATAGACCAGGAAGGTCTCCCCTAGAGTTGTTATTTCAACTGCATTGTGGCTATCAGAGTTAACTTGATGAGGATGAGAGGAAGCAGTATTTCAGGAAGATGGGGGTTTCCAAAGTAAAGAGTCATGGGTAGAAAATGGTATATTAGAAGTACTTCAGAATGTTTGCACTAAAAGTAATGTTGGAAGGAAGAGCAGTGTCTGAAGAGATTGAAGTATTTACAGTACGAATTGTCTATCTATCAAAGGCAAAGTATAAAGCTACATTGGAAGAAAGCAAAGATGACATTAGGGAGTGGAAAGTCAAATTCCTGTGTGATATCCTCTATCACACACCCATGGTATGATTAGCTCAATGAATTCCCTTTCCCAAAATTTCTTGTTCAAAGAGCTTTTCAGTAATTCTACTGATATTCACAGAGGAATAATGAGAGTTCTGAATCAAACACATAATATATAAATCATATAAACTCCATTAGGTTGTTTATATTTTGCTATAATGGTGCTACTTTAAAAGCAACTTTCAAATCTCAGTTTCAACAACAAACCATTATTTCTAGCTCAGCGATCTGCAGATTCGTTGAAGTGTTTCCACAGGTCATCCTGGCACATGGGATGTTCTGATGGTGGATGACAGAACCATAAGGATTCAAGGTATAACCTGTTAAACCCATATAAATTCTTTTTGGCCTTGAGTTATGTCACTTTCATCATACTCCTTTGGTCAAAACAAATGTGTTTCCATTATTTACAGGGACCCAATTATGTTCTTTGCACAGAGAAAGACAAGAGTAGAGTAAATATTTACTGAAAAATAATAAGATGTATCATACTAATTTTCAATAAAAAACACAAGCAAGCAAATTATCAACTTCAAGAAAACAGTGCATCAAGAGGACAGTTTAGTGAATATAGGATGTTCACACGCAACATTAAAGGAAAAAGACAGTTTATAAGTACCTTGGGAAATGACATATTCCCAGAAGATTAAATGAACATCTGATTCCAATTCCTATATCCTAGAAGATGATAAAAATTGATAGATAAAAATTCAAAGAAAAATGATTAAACTAAGGTGTGTGGAAGTATCCAAAGATAAATGCAAGGTAATTATGGGAAAACAGAGAACCAAGAGAAGATGGAAATGAAAACAGGTGGGCAGAAGAAACACTGTGTGGATAAGCAAGAAAGACATACACATTCTCTCTGAAATTAAAGCATATTTTAATAGGTTATGAAATTCATCTGGATACAGCTTTTTATTAGAAAATAAATGTGAAAGCAGATGCTGCTCAAAAAACTCTGAACCTTTAAAATAAACTGCTGGTTGATTGTGGAATTATAGGGGAATATATATATCGGTCAGTTACAATTTGTTATTGGCATATCTGATCCCTGTATTTCTTAGTGTCCATCCCCAGTTTGTTTGAATGCAAGCATTATATTGAAGCTTTGTTTTCTTCCATATAATAATTTTTATTTTCTAAACTCCTTTTTTGAGGCAAGGAGATAATGGAGAAAGAAGCATTTAAGGAAAGAATGAAGGGAAGAAGAGGAGGAAGAAGCATTTTCTTTACTTAGTTGTTTATTTGTTTTGCCATGACATTCAGTCTTCAGATTATCACGTTATAGAATTTATTGTCTTCCAGTTAACAGTATCACAGATATAAGAAGGATATTCACATGGGAAGTAGTCTTTATAGTATTTCCATTTGACACATCACAAAGGTGTTTTCACTAAAGTGATTTTCTAGAGCTGAGTCTCTAGAAATAGCTCTTCTAGAATCTCTAGAGTCTCTGGAAGCATCTCTTCTTTAAAATTCTCATTGGCCAGTACATTTTCTGAAGTGGTATTTCCTGGGTTCTATACCAAGTACAAGAAGGAAAATAACACTAACTTAGGTCTATAGAGCAAAATTTCTTCCACTTATCTGCATAATATGTGTACAGTACATGAAGTTATGTTGTTTGCATATACATCTATTTTTTTTTTTTAGTTGCAAACAATGAAGTGACTATCTTTAGTATTTTCTCACTATTATACTCTTGGTACAACACAAATGTATGAATCAGAGAAAAGACAAACAACGATTTTTAACCCTATATCTCATAAGCACTTAGTATGAATTAAAATGGTTAAATCAATAAGCCTTTCTCAAGTTGAATTCATACATTTTAATACTGGATCTTCAAACATTTTTTGAAAATTCTTAATGCAACCAGAATAATCTTTCCTTTTACATCTTAACAAATAAATATAGTTTGATATTTACTTAACGCCATCTAGAAATCCCTTCATTTTTAAGGGTGATGTGACATTGCATCACTCAAATTAAATTTTTCCTAATAAAAATTAAGAATCATAAGATAAACTTCAGCTAATTAGATATTTTTTATAATCAATAGAATAATTTCATGAGTTGAAAAGTTAGATGGGGTCTATAGAAGAATGCAAGAAAACATTTTTTTTAATCTTTCATTCATGTGTGAAAACACAATTTGCAAAAGGTAAGAATAGAATGAGTAAGAACCTCAGCAAAAAATGTTAGTAAATTTTAATTTAATATTTCTAAATCATATATAAAAGTTCAGTTTGTATTCATCAGCATAGCGATTATACAGATATTAGAAATAACATTATTATTCAGGATTGCTTATTGATTTGAAGCAATTTGTAGCAATGTTGATAACTGGAAAGAATGAGCAGTGCACTCACAGTAATTCATATCTAAGTCATCTAGTAATATTAGAAGGACTAAATATTTCCTTTATTGGCATCAGTTACTTCACTCTGAGTTTTTTACTAGCTTGATCTGCAGATGTCAAGATAAATGGCTTTGCTCTACATAACAATTTTTTTGTTTTTATTTTTCTAGTGTTTTTCTAGTGATACATATATTTAAAAAACAATTTCATGTGTTGCAAATTAATGTTGAAATATAAAAAATTACTGCATTGTCCCAGAAGAAATTTTTTTTAAAGTAATATTTAATCAAATATTACATTCCTTTGAAGATTGTGGACTATAAAAATGGAACAACAGATAATAGTAAAGCTCTTGGATATTGGCCTCCAAAAACCACTTCCTTATAATATTGTGAAATTGAATCATCTTGCTCATATGCATAAATGATGTAATCCTCCCTGTTATGCCCCATGTTAATTGATATTATCATTATGAAAATTACTCATAATAGTGTCCCTGGATATATGAAGGAACCTAGAATTTTCAAAAATAGAAATTGCTATTGCATCAGTTTGATATAATGAGTTTACAATGAGTGTACTTGTGTTTCTCTTCTTTGCTGCTTCTGTTGATAACTACATTAGTACTATCCAATTTATACTTTCAATTGCAATGTCTTTCCATTTACTACACAGTTAAGTATAAAATAAAGTTTATAAGGAGAAAAACTGAAAGTTGAAGATTCTAAAAGTATTCTGAATCTCATAATAGCCTGTGAAGTAAAGCATAAAGGTTGCAGAGAAAGTGGTCATGGCATGTATTAAAACAATTCCCTTTTCTTGATTATTTTCTGTTCAACTATGTGCTTAAAGAATAGATAGATATTACTATATCATATTGGTTAGTCTGGTCCTGAAATCATATTAATGAAAAGTTATCTGTGGAAATTCTTGAGTATGTTTTGATATAATGTTTTCTTTGTAGATTATTTGTTTATAATCAAATAATTGTAAATTAATCTCACTGGTTATTTTCAAAGTAATAACTTAAAATATTTCATTAATTTCAGTTGATTTCATGTAGATATATATGAAATTTCTTTCAAAATCTGGAAATTGGTAAATAGAAAAGAGATAAAATAATGTTAAATATTCCACTTAAATATAAAAAGCATTCTTCTGAGTCTCTGATAAAACAAAGGTCAAATGGATTTAATAATGTAGCACCTTACATTTTTGTGTAAATTAGAGGAAACTAGAAAGCTTTCTACTACTGACATTTGTCTTTCTCCTGATTTAACTCACTAAGCATAATTCCCTCTAGATGTATCAATGTTGTAAATGTCAAGATTTCATCTTTGTTAATAAATAGATAAATTGTGTTTTTATGCAATCTAGGTTTATGAAACCCCATGTTATAAAACTATCAGTTGAAATGAAGAAATATTTTTGGATACTTACAAATCAACAGTAGTAAAAACATCTATCTTTGAGCTTTATGATCATAAGTGCCAGACATTAAGCTTTTGATTGTGGAGACATCTGTTTCAAATAGATTCATCTCCAATAAACATACTGTTTGTATAACAAACCTATGTGCCTAAGGAACCAGGCCCCCCAACCTGGGAAGTTCCCTTTTTGGCAGTAAATTGATCTTGTCAATGATCTCACCTCTCTTCCCATGCCCTAAGTTCTACTCTTAGGCTTTATACTCCATAACAAAGAATGAACCAGTAAATCCAAGGCACCACATTCTTTTTTCTAAGGACAGAGATTCAAGTTCAAGTCCAAAATCTTTCCCTCTCTATGTTTATCAGTGATCTTTCTGCTTAGCCCAAACCCTCCAGCACCCATGAATAATCATGTTCCTCTAAATCCATTAATGGTTTTGTATCAAGATAAGAACCACTGAACCAGTCCTATTGCAACATTGGCTTTAGTGCTAGTTATAAGTAGCACTGGCTAGGGTGCACACCTCCTGCATCCCTAACCTACAGATAGAGAAGATCATTATCAATTAACAGAGGCTAATAAAAATAAAATGCGATTTAAAAAATGCATTATGATATAGCATATATTTACTTCAGTGTTTAAAGAAAATATTTACTGATGAAAACCAACTGACTAATAATAAGAATAATTGTATATGTAAAAACTAATTGAAGTGAATAATTGGGTAAGAGCAAAAATACTATAGTGATATCAAAACAAAACTTAGTAGATTTATTGCACACATTGCAAAGCAAAGCAGAGCAAATGTCTATTCCAAACAGAAATCTATTGTACTATAAATTGTATGAATTCATTTGTTGTTGGATGACAAAAATAAGAATGTAATGGAATTTTAATTCATTTGTTTATGAAAACTTGATACTTTGGAAATGATATTTATAATGCGATAACATCAACAAAATTATAACCTAATTTGATACTCTGAAGTAACTTTAATGTCTTAGTTGATTATAGATCTATTGAATAATCTGTATAAAATCTCATTATACTGTCTAGAAGAATTTTTAACATTCATGATGTTAATGCAAAAGAAACTGAGAGAAAAATTTTAATTATGAAGAATGTTGCACATAAATAAAAGTCTCTGCATATTGTGTCTGAAGTCATATAATGATCCGCTATTCGATGGAGCACCCCTTGGGCGAGATTGTTGTAGTTGTCGATGTTAAATTACCACTGATTCAGGAACTTAGTTTGACTAGAAGTCATGAGAAAAAAAATACAATAGAAATAAAAACAAAAAAGCAAATAAAAGAAAGATAACTCCAGCATTTCCAATAATGTTCAGAAGAGATGGGAAGTGTTAGAATTGCTTACTTTACAAATTATGACTCAATTTGCATAATTTTCTTAATGTTATATACAGTTTTACTTGTTACTTTACTGTTTTATAGTTATTACATGTTTTTGCTACCTTCTCTGTTTTTAATTGAGTACCTTATATGATTCTATTGCTTGACATAACACGTTTATTTATTGTTTAAAATTATCTTAGTGGTTTCTTTGAGGTTTTTAACATAGATTCAATACTGCATCACATGTAGTACAGACACTTTATAGTAGAACATTCCCAATTTTTCATTTGCTATTCATTTGACAGTGCTGTCATTCAGTTTATGTATCTGGCTGCTAGAAACATCCACTGCATTTCTATTGTTATTGCTTTACAAATATAGCTATTTGCATGCCAAATATGAAAAAATTAAATAATGAATATTACCCATATTTTTTATATACTAGTTTTCTTTATATAGAACCAAGTTTAGAACCTACAACATTTTTCTTCTGCTTGAAGATATTTTAAACTTTCAGGGCAGATCTTCTGACAATTAATTCCATCATCTTTGGTATAAGTTTTATTTCTCTTTTGTTTTTTTTGACAACCTTACTATGATACAATTTACATAAAATGTACCCTTTTAAAGTGTATAATTCAACGTTTCTTGTATGCTGTTGTACAGCTATCACCAATCTACAATTGAAGACATTGTTATTAATTCAATCAGAGACCCATGCCAATTCATTTCTCTTTCACTTTTAAATAATAAGTGATCAGATACAAAATTTTAGGTTGCCAGGTTTCTAGTTTTCTTTCACATTTTAAAGATTTCACTCCACTCTTTTCTTGCTTGCATGATTTTTTGTGGGAGTCTCCTGTAATTCTTATCTTTGTTTCCCTGTAGGTAAGGAGTTTTTGTTTTTTGGTGTTTTTTGCTTTTTTTTTTTCATCAATTTACCTCAACCTTCCAGATTCATACAAGAGTCTTTCTTTATACTTAATTTTGGCAATTTGAAGATAATACAGCTAGATGTTTTTCAGTGTTTTATTGGGTAGTGGTTTAATATCTTTTTATTGTTTTGTTATTTATCCAACTTGAGTTTCTCTGAGTTTCTCAGATCTGTGGTTTGGTGTCTACCATTAGCTTTGAAAAAACATGTCATTATTGTTCAAATATTTATTTTTACCCCATCTCTTTCTTTGGTTAGTTTCCTTTTGAAATTCCAATTGTACGTGTTGCATCTTTTGATACTGTACCATGGTTCTTAGATGTTCTGTTATGTTGTTTTTGTTGCTATCATTAATTTTTTCTTTTCATTTCAACTAGGGACATTTCCATTGACTAACGAACGCATTTGATAATTCTTTCTTCAGCCATAGCCAGCACTATTGAGACTATTTATGACATTATTTATATCCCTTACTCTCTTTTTGATTTCTGCTACTTTACTGAAATTAGTCCTTAGTTTTCATCTCTCTGCTGTCAAAAATGTCGTCTGCCTTGTCCTTTGAGCATTGATCATAGTCATCACAATTTCCAGCGTGGAAATTCCAGCGCTGTGTTCGTGAGTCCAGATTTGATGCTGACTATTTTTTCAGACTTCCATTTCATGATTTCTGGCATTCCTTCAAATGTCTTATTGAAAGCCAGACACGTTTATTGGGAAATAGGAGCCAAGGTAAATCCATATTTAGTGTGAGAATTAATATTAATCTGGCTAGGAGTTTGTATGTCTAATGTTTTATATTCTTGTATTTACCAGATACCTCAAATTTCCTTAGAGGCCTCATATTTTCACTCAATTCTTGCTTTGGGTCTTCTTTTTATGCTTCTTGAGGAGTGCCTGTTTTAAAGCTATAATTCACGGTATTATTAATGGTGTCACAATATAAGGGAAAGAAAGTATTCTCTAATATTCTAATTATTTTTAAGTGTTTTATTAGTACTGTGACTCAGGACTATGCATTGTCTAGGAGTAGATCATTCTCACCATCTCCTATCCCTTTATCCACATAATATATTTCTTTTAAGTTTTCTTCTCTGTAGAAGACGTCTTTTATTCTTCTATATTTCATTAGGTAAGATAGTAAAACTGGGTTGAAGTGTAGATTCTTTCCTCCAGTTACGATAGTTTCCTAGTTAGGAATGTTTGTATTTCTATAGCCAAGGTATTAATTAGGAAGAGGAGTCTGAGTTTCGTAATATCTGCTTTTTTCCCTCTCTAAGAATGTCAAATGTTAAGTTTTCTAAAATTTCTAGGATTCTCTATGTCATAACCTGGTGGGATTCCTAGAATTAAAATGAGAAGCGTATCTTAATAACAATACTGCAGCTCCCCCAAACCTTCCCACTCTTAATGTTCGATCATGTTCATCCTCCAGCAATTCAGCAAAATCACCATTATGTTTTTCTACCAGTTTATAATACCTAGTAGATTCTGTTTCAAGTGAAAAAGGCATTGAGTGCTGTGCATATCTCTCTGGAAGTGATCGACTCAGTATTTTGTGTGGTTTTCCTCATGACCTCAGTTTTCCTGCAGATCTAAGTCACGATTTGTAGCATGTCCAATATTGTCTTGTGATAACAGAGTAATATTTTCTAAGAACTTTTCATGTCAGAGATAAGTCTGTAAATACTCATCATTGACAATTGTGAAACATTTGGAATATCATTTCTGTGACTATGGAGCTCAAGTCCTAAGGAGTGTTTCTATATATTTTTTTTTTTGGATAATCTATTGGAGAAATATAAAAATTGTACACCCACATTTGTAGCTCTTTTTTTACTATTTTAATTGCTGTTTCCAATTTTGATTGAACTCTTCATCAATCTGCATATTTTTATTTTAATTTCAGTTATATTTGCCTGACTATATCTTATTTTGTAAATATTTGAACTAAACTTTTGGTGATGATTGCACTGTTGCACATACAGATGGCATATTATAGTGCTATATACCTGAAACTTATATTAAGCAATGTTACATGAAAAAGCATTCAATAAAAACTACCTTATATAATAAAATAAATTATTTACTTGCAATAAATAGTCTCCTTGTTATTCATGGGAAAAGTGTCTCTACCAGGGGACTCACATGTTATTGATAGAGCATATAAATTGACTGAATTTAGATCTAATACTTCCCTCTAATATGATCAATTTTATCCAGGATAGTGGCATCTTATGTCACCTATATGAAAATTTTTCCAGGAATTTCTTATGAGGACACAGTGAAAAAAGAAAATATTTTAATATCTGATTTGAAACACAAAAAGCTAAATCCAAGTCTATCTAGGATGCATGTGTGATAGTTAATAATGACCAAATATGAGTCTTTTTGTGCTAATGAGTCATATTAAAAATAAAAGTATCTTATAAGAAGGATAATTGAATTGAATTTAAAGAAAGTGAGGTATGCCAGACATGTGCAACCTAACTGTAAACTTGGTTGCATCATCTAAATATGCTAATCTTGTTTTACATATTTTAAATAATAATAATGATAGTATATGTTATAAGGTTGCAGTTAAAATTAAATAACTTTCATATAATTTGGCTATAGTAAATGTTATGTATTATTTTTTGCCTTCTTAATTCCTCTTTTCCTTTATAAGTTTTTATTTGCTAATTGTTAATGCTTAACACCATTGGTTAAAACTGAATAATCAAAATGATGAAAATATCTATAGTAATAAATCAATATTCAACAGAAAATAGTTGAGTGCAATAAATAGATGTGTACTATGTAGCATATTAAGTTCTGGGCATCACATTATATTTTATAGTGATAAACAAACTAGAATACTTAAGCAGAAGGCAGCCAGAACTATCAGAAAATCATGTCAACTAACCATCACCTGAATGAACCGAGTCTATTTAGAGTCATCCGAGCAGATATAAATGGTGTAAATTCTGAAACCAATGAGTAGAACATACAGTGGCTTAGACTTAGTCGTAAAGTGAAAAAAACAAACTCTCACAATTTGAGTTATCAGTGATGGCGTGACCTTATTTCTGGTCAGTCAGTATTCAATCAATGATAGGTATCCACCTGTCATCAGATTCCATATGTTGATGAAAAAATTTGATAATTATAAAGCAAAGCTTAAACCTCTTCCTAAAATGTGGAGCAGTAATTCCTTGAAGCATCTGTACTGAGAGGAACAAGCAATTAATCGGCAAATGAGTATTTCATTTTTTGAACTTTCCACTCTCCCTCTTTGAGTTAGAATTCATGTTATCACCCTTATGCATATGTATTTCTCATATCTAGCTTTAATAGACAGTGTGGAATCGTTTTGCAAGTTTTATCCTAGTTTGCCCATATCACTCTCAACAGACTTCCTTATTCTCAATGTAATAGCTGGCATTTTAATCACTGAAGAGTACATTTCACTCTATTTATTGATATGGCATATGTGTCTGCAACTCTTATCCAGTGAAATATCAACAGTTGAAAATGAGAAAAAAGTATTAATTTAATGGCTCTACAGCTCAGTAGACAACCTCACCCTCTGATATGTGAGAGAACATGTGATAACTAGTCTTGTTCTTCTCTTCCTGTACTACCTACAATTTTGGTGCAATAGGTAAGAAACTACAATACAATTTATTGATTGTGGTAGAAAATTAAAAACCTTAAACTTGATGGAGGGTCACAGGTTTAGGACTGGCTTGATAAAGTTTAAAACTACAGGAGAACCATAGATTTTGGATGAGGAAAATTTTTGTCAACAGGGCAATCTACTTACCTAATGAGATAGTGTACCTGAATGAAGAAAGTCAAACTGCTTGGATATTTTGATTTTTCAAATGTTGATTCTGGAGGTTTAAAATGTAAATGGGTAGTTGAAGCATTTGGAAACCTAAGGTGATGATGATGTAGCAATCACATATTTAGTCAGAATCTAACCCTCCTACTTATGTGTTTGCATTGAGAAATGTTAGTTAAAACTACCAGCAATCATTTATTTTTTTTATCTCTTAAGCTTGTAGAGTTATATTTACTTCATTTTTCTCTAAGATTTTTATAATAAACTTTTTAATAATGATTAATTGGCAAGTAATGTGTATGTATATATTATATTGCACAATTCATGGCCTATTTTTTATTTCAGAGTATACAGAGGCCCATATGCATATGATTTGACTAGTGAGTGGAATATCTGAAACTCGTTTTGAAACTTCCATGTACCATGAACCTTCAGAAATGTTCTTATCTTAAATTAAAAATGTTGTTTTAATATTTCATTGGCTGACATTATCCAAAGTTATCTTGTTAAGTAGGTGTATTTAATCACTGAGTCTTCTCTCAAGGTGTGTACCCGTTATTCATTCCCCTAACTTTTCACTGGCAAAGAACTGATGGTGTTCCCTGGTGGAGTAGGTCAGTCACCTCTGAAAGAGCACAGGCCACATATTCAAGGCCTTGGAATTGGGGGACAGAGTGTTTCATTTTAAAGACATGCAGTCAGGCTAATAAGCCAAAGAATCAATGTAGGTTCAATAGTTAAAAAATATGAGGAATGCGTTTAGGCAGTTTTAGGTAGCAGTAGGGAGTAAGGATACTTCTGCGGGATTAGACTAATCCACACACAGTGAAAAACCTTAGAAATTCCTTGCTCCAGTATGTGTAAGAACTTCCAAATCTATTATAACACATGGGAAATGTAAATAGCCAGAGATTTTTAAGGCAAACATTCATTTTACTATTCTCATCTCTATCTTATACCTTTTTCTAAAGTTTGTTTGCCACCTGCTTTTAGGGGAGAAAACTAAGGCTTAGAAAATTTGTGTTGTTACAGAGTCACACATTTATGCTCAGTAGAGATGTAATTACAGCCTTATATTTTAATCAGGTATTTCAACACAAAAGAACATAGGAATTTTGTGGATGTACATCTTATATTAAATAGAGATTTACTGTGACTTTCTGTGGAGCAATAGTAGCACTTTAATGGTTTTAAGATGATCTTGACAAATATTGACATTCTCTCCCTCTCCCTTTAATAATGACTATCATAGTTCAGAATTGTTCTAAATAGACCACTCTTACAAAAGTGAAAAATTACCATTCCCTAGTATAAAAAGGTTGATTTTTTCTTTGTCAACAAATTCAATTTTAAATGAAAATCATGTAGTTTTTAGAGTTACAATATATTATATAATTTTTCTATTTATCAAGTGTCCCTTTAAATTCATAACCAAAACATTGAATGAAGGCTAGTCTTAGAACACACTTAGTTATTTCAGCAAGTTTCCTTTAACTTCTGTTATGTTGAAAACTTTCAGAGACTATTTTTAGAGATCAAATAGGGACCACTTTGAAAAGCTCAGCTTGATTAAGAACAGACAACACACATTTAGGGAATAAAAGGAATCGCTCACTACTTTTGTGAAATTCTTCAGGGACTTCACTCCAGGTAGACAAATGTGGGAAGAGAGTTAAAGAGGATTTTAAACTTAGATGTTTGGAAAGCCTTTGACAAAATTCTTTACAGTCACGTAAAATCAGTGGAAAGGATCTATTAAACTAAAAGTAAATTGGCTCACTGTTCTAAACAATGATTTATGGAAAAAAAAAAAAAACAAAGATACTAGAAATAGTTTTTGTGGTCTAAGTCAATTTTTAATATTCTACTATTTAATAGGTCAGAAACAAATCTCCAACTTTCTGAAAAAGAGTTTTAATTGATTTTTGTTTGATTTAATAGAGTAAGCATTTACTTTGCAATTAAGTAAATTTTAAATTTGTATAACATTTAGTTGATGACTAAGAAGTGTGTGTGTTCATATTTTGGGTTCTTCATTTTTTTAATTGCTACTGCATTTCAGTATAAAACATACTTCAAAGATGTTCAATGAATAATAAGAAATACTTCAACCATAATGCTCAACATTGTGAACAAGAATGTTTTTATGTAGTTTACTGTAAGTTCTATATAACTTATTTGTTTGTGTTTACTGCAGCATCATTTGGATTAATAAGAATGAGGTGAAGAAGAAAATCACAGGGTTTCTGTATGTCTGGTCTAATATTTTTGTCCCAATGAATGTATCAACACTAAGCATTATAGGTTTTCAGTAAATCTTTGTGAATAAATGAAACAAATGAAATGTAGTAGCTCTAAAACTGGAGTGGAGGAATTGACCACTGAAATGTCTTTTCCTTTTGCCATATTTTTCCAAAAAAATTGACCTAGCCATATAGCTGCTTCCTACTTCAAAATATATAATTATAAAAGACATTAGTTATAGAAGATACAGAAGCACAGACTCAATATTTAAAAAAAAAACAAGAAAATTTTCCTATTTCTAGCCATTAGTTTACCAGAAAGGAAGACAGTGCTAACTATATAAGGACCATTGTACCCAGTTTCTAACATACCAAAATTAGCGGTCTTTTTAATTTTTTTTATAATTAGGTGAATCCCATATCCTTTCCAAGATTTATTTTTTATCTTTAATGGAGGAGATACCTCAGACTTCTCAGATAGTAAAGATGAGAAGATGAGACATTGTGTCACTCAGAAAGTTATACCTTTACATCATAAATAAGAAAACAAAAAATGACTAACTGAAGGGATATTGGTAATATATATTTGATATCGGTCATAGTTATGTGTCTGATGCATCACTGAAGAACTATAAAAATATCATAGTCTTTGACCAGTGCAGTCCATATTAAAGGTCTGTAAAGTAGTTTCAGTATTTGACAAATAAGTAAACCATAAAGTACTTTTATTAAAATGTTTCATGTTTAGTAATAAGAATGCTAAGATTGAAATTGTGATAATTCATATTAAATGTATTTGACTTAAAATATGACATTGTACATAGCACATCATATTTTGCCTCTTTACTTCCCCACATTTCTATGCAACTCGTTCTTTTGTCATCCACATTCAATTGATGAAAGAAACTGAGCTAGTCAGTTGGAGGTGGGATTATTTTCAACTTCTTTCTAAAAATCCAAATTTTTTACTCTATTTTATAATATCTTTCTTTGACACTTCTTAGCAGTAGTGAAAATTAAATAACATTCCAGCTTTATGTGGGCTAGTGTACATTTCATATTTTGATTAACTCTTGAAGGATCTTAGTAAAGGATAATATTGTCTCCAAACAATTACAGCTTTTAAGATTAACTATCAGTTCATCTCATAGCTATAAAACCAGATCAAGAAATCAAAGTGAATTATTTTATGCCATTATGATCATTCAATTACAAGAATGATAAAGCATGATGATGAAACTACATTAGATTTCCTGAGAAATTTAAGGAAAATGAACCTCATAATCTAATATCAAATTTGTTTCTGAGGGTATGCAATGTTGTTTTCCATTGTCTCCATATTTAATTAATTATTCTTTTGGACACTAATTACTATATGTGGTAGATATTTATGCTTTTCCATTTATTTTTATTTTCTGTAAAACTCAACATGAGTTGAGTAACATATATTTAGGCAGATTCTGTTTACTTTAAGATCTCTTCTTATATTGTTCAAGATAATGATTGAAACATAATATCCTTACAGAGAAGACTCTTCTTATTTTCTCTACCTACGCCCAATACTTAATGGTATGAGAGAGGAAGAGAGAAGTGATTAGCACTAGTTTCAGAAAACAACCTGCAACTGAAAAATTTATTTGTTAAAATTGTCATTTATTCCAAGAATTCTCTAACTAGGCACTTAAACTACTTCAATTAAAATTAGACAAACACTTAGATTATTTATTTATTCATTTGTCAAATTAGTCAATTCATTCAATTTTAAAATTCAAAGTGTATTTATTGAGTGGTTACTTACATTCTTCACTATACTATATCTTGGCTATCAAATGATATAGCCTTTTATTTTAGACTTTTTCAGTATTTCTAGATGCCTTCAGTTACCAGAAGGATTCAAGCAGAGTATTTTAAGTACTATTCACTGATGGCCGTAGTAGGGTCTCTCAAAAGACCAAGGTATATAGTTTAAATAACATAGTTAATCAACAATCAGAGATTTGGCATTTGTCTTGTGACTATGCCATTACTGACTATGACATATAAATAAATTTTTAATTATGCCAGCTTTCAATTGTTTTGCCTGCAATATAGACATAATAATTATACTATTGAGATATGAGAAAGCAATTAAATAATTCATATCAAAAGTGTTACATGAAAAATGTAATGAATGAATTTATTCAATCACTTATCATCTATGAAACAAACATCCTTTAAGTGCCTACTAAGTATAAGGCACTACGTTAAGTTTGGAGATGTAAAAATTGACTGCATCTGCACTTTTGGAGTCACAATCCTGAATAAGGGAGATTCAGTATACAATTATATAATAAACTATTCAATGCAGATTGTGATAAATTCAAGTGGTTAGCTACGATGTTAAATAACATATTAAGAGATTAGGAGACAGAGAGGGAGAGAGAAGAGAGACAGAGAGAGAGAGAGAGAGAGAGAGAGAGAGAGAGAGAGAGAGAGAGAGATCAGAGTGTTCCTTTAGCAAATAGTAGGTAATTAGTGATTAGAAGGATAAGAGATATGGACTTACCAAAGATAAATTATTACTAGGGAAAGGTGTGATGGAGAATCCATTTAGCTGTTAGGTAGTATATTCATTTTCTATTGTTGCTATGGCAAATTACAACACAGTGTCTTAAAACAATAAATATTTATTATCTTACAGATTTGTAAATCAGAAGTCTGAAACAAATTTTGCTGTGCTAATGTAAGATGTTAGCAAGAATGTGTTTGTTTTTGAGGTCTTTAAAATAGGATCCATTTCTTTATTTTTTCCATCTTCTGGAGACTCCTTACTTTCTTTGGTTCATTTCCTTTACAGGTAATGCCTTTCCTTCATCTTCTGAGCCAGCAACTCAGACTTAGTTTTTCTCATTTTATCGTCTTCTTATTCTCCCATCTGAATACCACTTCCACCATGAAGACCATTGTGATTTTATTAGTCTCACATCATTTCAAGTCAGCTGATTAGAAACTTCAGCTATTTGCAACTTAATTCCCTTTCATCATGCAAGGTTGCATTGTCATAGGCCCAAGTTGCTCAAGGCCTGGCCATAATGCTTTCCCATCTCTAAGAAGTCACTCAGAGGCCCAGCAGCATGTGGCATGAATTTATTTATAAATCCAGTGAGTAGCCAGTAGATAGGGGAATATTTTGTCAAAATAGTGGCAAACAGTACAGTGATTATATAAGAGATCATGTCAGTGCTGACTAACCATTGATTCCAAAATTTAGATTAGTATAAGTTATTCAGTCCTCTAGGAAAGATCATGTGGACTGGCTTAGAGAAACCAAATGAACTCCTAGTGGTGGTCTGTTCAGGAGACGTCTCTTATCCTATGCTGTGCCTTGGATCCTTGAAAGATATTATGACTGGCACCTGAACTGGAAGGGGAGTTGTAAGGTTCAGAATCACACCCTGCTTCACTGAGCCTACAAAGGATCTATATATTTGGATATGGATATCTTTCAAAGCATTGTTCTTATACTGGAAACAATTTTTCTGACTAGTCTGAATGGAGTGAAGAAAAGCCATCATGGACATGTAGTGATTAATTATGAGACTATAACCTTGGGGATGAAGAGCTATATCAGATCGTCCCAAGTCTGTTAGAATTGGTCTTTGTGCATTACACATTCTGACACAAAGAAGCCAAGTAAAATATAGGACAACCCCATAGGTAAAGTTTTTGTCACCCTTTAGCCTTTCTCTGGATCAAAGAAGATATCTGATACTCCCTCGACTCCCACCTTTCTCCTAATCCAAAACTGGTCTTTTGTCCTCCCTTCCTAGAATAATGTTGAGAGGGAAGTTATTTATCTTTACTGTCAGAGTAAAGATGATTCATTCCTCCTTGCCCTGTGGTGACCCCATCTCTTTCTCCTGAGGCTCCAGATCCCTTTCCATGATTCAGCACAAGATCTGCCTCAGCACCTTCAGAATTTACCACCATATAAATTCTCCATAAGTATTATTAAATATGGGTTTTTCTCTTACTAATTATACATAATGTTAATTTGTTCATTCATCCAGACTGTGAAGACTCTCATAGAAATAGGGGGATTTTTTTTCTTTGACACTCACAGGAAGTTGAAACAAAGAAAAACTGTTCGATTTAAATGGAATTTAAGAAAATTAACCATTAAGTTTGGATAATTTATTTATTAGATATCATAGAATTGATTTAAAAGAAATATTGAGTACGAAGGCAAGATTTTTATTTGAGCAGTTGGTTGGATAAACTTGTATTACTGAAATATTGACCACTGGAAGTGGAACACATTTTGGAGAGGATATATTGATTTCAAATATAAATACATTGAGTTTACTTGTCAGTTAAACCTAATGACACCGTTATTTGACAATGGAATATGGAGATACATAATCAAGTTTATTAACATGGAAGTCATCAACATAATAGCAAAATAAGTCAAAGAATTAAATGTTATCACCTATGAAGAAGGTAGAGTTGAGTGTAGAGAGAGCATATATTTCCTAAATCCCAATGAAACATTTAAAGCACAGCTAGAGGAGTCTGGGGTGTGATAGGTTACTAATAGATTGCACAATTATACAAGACATTCAGGAAATTTCTTTTTAAGTGAAATGGTGAAGAATATAAAATGCTTTAAAGCAAATGCAAAATTCAGACAGATAAATCCCTAGAAAGGCTATCCTTCAGGCAAATCAGCTTAACTGTTCTGTAAGCCCAATGTTGTGACAAAAACTAATTTTTATTACAAAAAGATGAAAAGGCAATAAAACTGTCATTGACTCAAGGCTACTGTGAAGAGCTCTGTTGAAATGGTTAATTTCAACATAAACTGACTACTGAGGTGAACTTGTATACTTAAGAGTCCATGAGATTGTAGATAGGTGAAATAGCATCAAGACTAAATGGGAAGTCTGATGTGACTTTTGGAATTCAATAAAATGCTCTTTATGTTGAGTAAAATGATTTCTAGACAAAATGGTTTCTAGACAAAATTGACATTGGTAAATACATAAAGGAATAGTCATTGGATTATAAATGACAGAACTCTGAGTTCCAGATAGAGGTAGTGAAAAAGTGTGCATACCTAAGACACAATAGGTAGGATTTTATTCTCAAATCCAGAAAATTTAAACTTCATCCTATATTATGGGTAACAGTTGACATATTTTAATACTTGATATGGAGTGGGTTTGTCTAGTTGCAGTGTGTAGATGGCTTGCAGAAGGCCCCTCACAGTAGGAATACATAGCGAACAATTGGCATAATTCTGACACAATAATATGAGAATCATAAAGAAAAAAAAGCAGAATTCAGAAAACTTTTCAAGATAAAAATTGGTAGATGAGATTAATTGCATTTGGAAAGAGAAGTTTACTATGACACATGTTTCTGAATAGAGCAAACGGAAGATAATAACCTTAATAGAGAGGGAAAAAAAAATAAAGATCAAAGATTAGGGAGTAAAACATGATGCTAATTAGAGAAATGTTGAATTCGACATTCCTATAGAAAGATATATTGGCGTCCAGAAGACATGTCGACAAGAATTTGAAGGGTGAAAAAAGGATTTGTACAGAAATGAATGGAATTACCAGCAATACATATTTGGAGGAGAATAATGGTTTAAGCATAGAACTGCTGATGATCACCAAAGTTCAAATACTGTTGGAAGAAGAGATTGACAAGAAGAAAAAGAAACAACAAATGGTCGAAAACAGAAAACGGATCAGTGAGAAATGGTGTGGAAAAAGGTTTTCAGATATAATGATGAGTAATCCTTGCAGTGATATTCAAGGAAAGGAATCAAAAGGGGTTACAAAATTTCAAAGCATACTATTTCAGTCAGCCCTCTGGGAACCTAAAAAGAAAAAAAAAATGATGTATTAAATTGACTTAAAAAATCCTTCTGGAAACGTATTTTATGAATTGTGTTTCAATTACAATAAATAAGTATGCAAGTTTTCAAAAGAAGAGCATCGAGTGTACTTTTTGCCAACATTATATAAGGAAAAAGAAAAAAGAAAAAATGATAGGGCCCAAGAGAAGTGATTAAGTGTTTGCTGGAAGGAAGTAAATGAGGCAGAGGCAGAGGCAGAGGTGGGAGTCTTTTACCTAGATCTCAGCAAGACATTTGACACATTTTATATGACATGCAAGTAAGGAAAAATCAAGGATTTTGAATCAATGCTATAATAAGCTAGAAAAGAAGATGAGTGTATGTAGAGATTTATAGTATGTGGTAGTTATTTGGAAAGAAGAAAACAGCAGGATTCCTTTAAGCTCAGTGCTATCATGCATTCCATTTATTACCCGTAAAACAATTGTCAAAAAAGAACCACAGCAATATTGATACTAATTTGAGCCCCCCTTGGCAGCATCAACTATGGTTATTGATTGTCTAAATGAATTCCAATTAGACTGTTTTGGTGTTCCAGTTCATCTTAAATTATAATATTGTGCTTTTTAATTTAAATATCTCTATGGATCCATAAAACAACTTAGTCAATAGCTTTTCTCACTGAATAAATAATAAGAGAACAGTGTGTGCTTACAAAGTATAATGGAGGCATTTTATGGGAAGGGTGCTATGTCCTGAGAGTTTGCTTGCCGACAAAGGGAGGATTTCAACTTGAAAGACTTTCTCAGAAAGGAAATGAAACAAAGACTTAGGGCATGATCAAGATAATAGTTATTGAATGAGTCTTAGCTGGAAAAACTATGTGAGTAAAAATCAAGAAGGTAAAATGAAGAAAATTATAGATTAGATAGTTTCCTTGAGTGTTAGTGAAATTCTAAACTCAGATACAGTACCTATGTCTTTTCCAATATTTCACCTGTTTCCTTTATTTACATCTTATTTACTTATTTACTTTATATACATCTTAAAATATTTTAAAGTTATCACTCTATTTTAACATTTTAAAGTTCACCTTTTTGACCTGTGAGTCAGTGTCAATTCTCCCACAGACCTGTTCGGCCATCTCCCATAAATTTACAAATGGCATTGCATTCCCCTATTGATTATTATGTTTTACATATGTCCTCATTTTTCCTTTTCTACAAACAATCCAATAACTCCTCTAATACATTTTTTTTTATTTATTAGAAATCTTGGTTTGTACGAGGCATAATCTTAGCTATTAGGAATTTAGCAATGATAAAAATAAATCTGCACTCATACATTTATATTTCAGTAGAAAACAAAGAAGAACAAAAGCCAAAATATGTCTGTTGCTATAAAGCATAATAAACAAGTTTTAAAAAGCAATAGAAGGATACTGTTGATTGGGTGGTTTGTGATTTTGATAGTGTTACGAACAGACTTGTTGAGGTAGCTGTTGACCAGAGACTTATTTGCAGGGAGAGAGCAAGTCATATGACTGTCTGAGATAAAATCTTTCTCTGAGCAAAAGCTCTGAGAGAGGAGTGAACCTCATCATCCAGAAGAAAACCAAAAAGGGTCTTACCACTGGAGAGGTACAATGGAGGTAAATGAGGATGAGAAACATCTTACTAGTGTATGGGTAAAGGATAACTCTTCTAGAATTTTGTAAGGCATGGTAAGAAGTAAGAAATTTTGATTTTATTGTGAGTTGAAAAGAATTTTATTGAATAGCTTTGAGCAGAAAAGGGATATGATTTATTCTGGGTCTTAAGTAATATGCTCTGAATACTGTATGACAAGTGAGCACTAGCTAGACAAGGTTGGAAGGGAGGAGTACAGTTCTGGTACCAAGTGCAATAATAGCTTGGTATCTTTTTTTCGGCTCTGAATTCAATTATGTGAATAGACATAAAATGTGAACAAAGAAAAGGGACATAGGAAATGAAGCCAACCCTTGGGCACTTGCAACAAAGCTGAGGTTATCAACAGGGAATGAGATGGGATGGGGGTAATAAATGGTGGTGGAACCCACTGGACAACAGTGAGGAACACTTGGTGATTTAGTGGAGAGCAAGATGCGTTGACATATGTATGAGGAATGGGGAATCTTTACATGTGAATTTATTTTAATGTGTAAAAGGAAAAATAATAATAAAAACAAACAAACAAAAGAATAAAAAAGTCCTATTCTTATTTCTTTCTCCATGTTTCTATACCTACCATTTTGGTCAGAGTAGAAACCTCTAAAGTGAAATAAAAAGAAAATAACTTATCAGAGAAGTACAACGGGATGTGTTGTTTTTGTATTAATTTAGTGATGTAGGTAAGAAACATGAGATTTCAATGATCCTCTCATTGAGCGCTTTTGCTCCGGTCACCTACGCACCAATTCCCCAAAGGATGATGACTGTGATGTCACTTGTACATGCCCCTGGGGTTTGTATCACAGAAGAGGAATCACAAAGGTAGGAAAATGGAAGTTGGCATATCTGTTCCTCCTCTCCTTCAGAGAGAGAAAGAGAAACTTTTCTCTGCAATGTAAATAAACTCTATCCTCAGAGAGAACTTCAGAACCCCCAAAGTAATCTTAGGACTCCAATGAGAGATGATTTTTATCTCTTTGGAGATCTCTACCTTTAGGTTTATTTCAAATCCTCCTTTAGCCCACATGCTGGTGTTCTTCCCTCAGAAAGCCCTGGCTATGTAGAAATGCGAAAATTTATTCATAGAGCTTTGTTTTATGTCCACATAGTTGCCTTTCCTATATATCCCTCTCAACTCACAATGTTCTAGTTACAACTACTCTAATTTCTCTTCTTTCAGGCTCTTTACTCTGCTGTCCTGTTGGAAGGCTCTTTCCCTCAAGCTTCATGTGTCAGGATCTTATTACAAAGCACTCCTTCGGAAGTCATTATTGCTCATCTAATACAGCTCTCCTTACTTTTTGCCAACTAAAATCATGTTTTACCATAACAGGATTTTAGTTTCATAGTCATATCTATACTTCTATGACTTAGAAATATTAACTGTTGTAATATTCTGTTTCAATGTCTGTGTGCTTATCTTGTCTTTATATATATATATATATGTATATATCTCTCACAACCCTATCAGTATATCAGTGATGAAACAACTTTGCAAAATCAAGGAAATGAAATGATTAAATTACCTCTTCCAAAAGAATTGGCTTGAATTTAAAATGCAGAATATAATATTTAGTCATTCTACTAAGCAAAGCTGTCCTTTATTAATAATTTCTTTCTTCTTTTTATTTTTATTTTTTAAGAAGGCAGAAATGAAGGCCAGTAGGCAGACAGTTAGGAAGAGAGAGGAGGAAGATGCATTCCATTTTTTTTTCTTTCATTGTTCACACTGGTTGTCCCCACCTTTCTGCTCTCCCTGGCACTGGAATCCAGTGGTATGTGGCCTGTGCTCCATCAGAGGTAATGGACTTAACCACTACTCCACCAGAGAATGTTCTCTATTAACATTTGATTACATCTCAAAAAAATGCTTAGCTATACATCTATAACTAATTTTTAAATCATGCTATATATTATGATCTTTACTACATTGATATAATGTTTTTTCCATTTAGTGAGATTTATAAAAATACAGTATGTGAGATAATAATATAGATTTTGTCCTGAAAGTTCCTTTCTTTTATATAATTCTCCATATTTCTTACATTATAAACTATATGAAAAATAACTATAGAATATTTAACATCTTTGTCTAAATTTAACAACATTTTCTTTTAAATATTACAGTTGTTTGCTTTGTACAAATATTTATTCACATATTTGTTTTATCCCATAGCATGAAGGCCTGAAATAAATAAACTTGACTACAAATTTATGCTCCCAAACACTTTGGAATTTTTTTTCACTTTAACTTACCCTAGGGTAATGCTATCAATCAACAAACACAAACATGTCAATCTATTTGATGACTATATTCCTCATTTTAATTAATAGTTTGGTATTATAACATACATGCTTGAGAGTATTATTCAGATATTCACCTGCCTTGAGTCGAGGTAGAGAAAAAATTTCATTTATTGTGGTTAAGAACAAAGAACTTGAAATTTAAAGTGATACATTTCACAGAGGACATACTGACATTAGACTGGGGCATGTTAATTTTGAGAGAGTTAGGGTAGCAAGTGATAAGTAAAAATGCGGATATACTTATATGTGTGTATATATATACATATATATATAGCAAGAGAGAACGTCTAGGTAAAAATATGAACACAAATACATGCATTAATTATATGATTATTAACTAAAGATATAATAAACAATAAATAATCAATAAAAATAAAATATTTTCCCTGATTACATGTGGAAAATATGCAGACTAGAAATCAAGTTCTGTTATGCAATATTAAGAACACTAGTATTTATGGACTGAAACAAGCTAGATAATCTCAAAGGAGAATAAGAGCAACTGCCTGAAAAATTAGGAGATGCAATTAAAAACACACAATGAACTATTTCAATATCAGAGAGTTTCTCACAGTATAAAATATAAAAAATTAAATTAGATAGGGACTGACAAGTGTTTAATGATCTCGGCTTTAAGAATATACTTACTAACCTTGACTACAATAATTTCAGTGAATTAAACGAGATATATGCTAGACCTAATACAATTGAGATTCAAAAATGAAAGGAATGTTAACTGAACATCGTGGTAATCATTTAGCAGTATATACAAATACTGAGTTATTATGTTGTACACCTAAACTGGTGTCATATTGGATGCCAGTTATATCACTAAATAAGCAATATGTTGATAAATAACAAATCCAAAAGAAAAAAAGATAGACATATTTTTCAGCATATTTAGATGTTTTTAAATTTTCAGTTTAAATTAGAAATAACCATGAATTTCACTTTTAATAAAAAAGTAAAAGGAAAAGGAAAAGTGAGAGTATCCTACTCCCTGTCTACTCTTTCCTTAGGTTAACTGACTTTGGTAGCTGTCATATTATTGGCAACACTGAAGTATCACTGAAGCTTAATTTATCTTTTAGCAAATACATATACATTCTTACACTACCTTTCTCACAACAAATTA